>CM066035.1:958328285-958650785 GCA_033557465.1 Ichthyophis bannanicus
TAATAACCCCACCTTTTATCATGATCTCTTTATACTCATGTGCTCTCCATACTCTAATAACCCACCTTATTCATGATCTCTTATCTCATGTGCTCGCTCCATCCCAAATGAACCCCACCTTTATTCAACGATCTCTTTATCTCGGACACTCCCCCATGTGCTCGTCCAAACTGTCTAATAACCCCACCTTTATTCACGATCTGTACCTTTATCTCATGTGCCCCTCCATCTCTAATAACCACACGCTTTATTCACAATCTTCTTAATCTCATGTGCTCTCCACATCCCAAATAACCCCAGCCTTTATTCACGCATCGCTCCGAATTTCCCTACTCTCATGTGCCTCTCCATCTTCTACCATAACCGCCCACCTTTATTCACGATCTCTTCTATCTCACATGTGCCCTCCATCTCTAATAAAACCCCAACCTTTATTCTCTACTCCCGGACGATCTCTTAATCTCATGTGCCCCTTCCCCCCCACTCCCGTCTAATACAACCCACCTTTATTCACGATCTCTTTATCTCATGTGCTCTCCATGCGTCTAATAACCCCACCTTTATTTTCCACGATCCTCTTTATCTCATGTGCTCTCCCATTCTCTAATCACCCCACCTTTATTCAACGATCGGTCTTTATCTCATGTTGCCCTCCATCTCTAATAACCCCACCTTTATTCACACTCTCTTCATCTCATGTGCTAACTCCATCCCAAATAACCCCACCTTTGATTCAGCGATCTACTTTATCTCATTTGTTTCTCCATCTCTAATAACCCCACACTTTATTCACGGAGGTCCGTCTTTATCTCATGTGCTCTCCATCTCTAGATAACCCCACCTTTATTCACGCGATCTCTTCATTCTCATGTGCCCTCCACTCGTCTAATAACCCACACCTTTAATAAGTCACGAGCGTCTTTATCTCATGTGCCCTCCATCTCTAATAACCACCACCTTTATTCACGATCTCTGATTATCTGCATGTGCTCTCCATCTCTAATAACCCCAACTTTAAGTTCCCAACAAATCTCTTTATCATCATGTGCTCTCCATCCCTAAATAAACCCCACCCTTTATATCACGATGCGTGCTCTTCCAATTAACGGTCATGTGCTCTCCATCTCTAATAACCCCACCTTTTTATATCACGGAATCTCTTTATCTCATGTGCTCTCCATCTCTAAGACCCCACCGTTATTCAACGATCTCTTCATCTCATGTGCTCTCCATCCACCAATAACCCCACCGTTATGCACGCATCTCGTTCAAATCTCAAATGTGCTCTCCATCTCTAATAACCACCCTTTATTCATGATCTCTTTATCTCATGTGCTCTCCATCCCAAATAAACCCACCTTTATTCGCGATCTCTTCATCTCAATGTTGGCTCTCCATTCAACTCTAACCTAACCCCATCTACTTATTCTCACGATCTCTTCTTCGTATTCCTCATGTGCTCTCCATCCCAAATAAACCCTACCTTTTATTCAATTGTGATAGCTCTTATTCTCATGTGGCTCTCCAGCTCTAATACCACCCCCACCCTTTATAGAGAGAGGGGGGACGAGAGCGCCGCTTTGATTTTTCACACGACAATCGTCTTTTAATCTCAAAAGGTGAGCGTCGATCCATCTCTAATAACCCCACCTGTATTCACAGGATCTCTTTATCTCATTTGCCTCTTCCATCCCTAAATAACCCCACCTTTATTCACGATCTCTGTCCTATCTCATGTGCTCTCCATCGCTAATACCCCCACCTTTATTCCACGATCTCTTTTATCTCATGTGCTCTCCAGTCCTCTAATAACCCCACCTTCATTCACTCGATCTCTTCATCTGTCATTTGCCCTCCAATCCCAAAATAACCTCTACCGTTATTTCACGATCTCTTTATCTCATGTGCCTCTCCATCCCCAAAATAACCCCACCTTTATTCATGATCTCTTTATCTCATGTTGCCTCTCACATCTCTAATAACCCCACCTGTTAAGGAACGATCTCTTCATCTCATGTGCTCTCTCATCCCCACAAATAACCCCACCTTTATTCACGATCCTCTTTATCTCATGTGCTCTCCACTCTCATCATAACCCCACCTCTTATTCATGATCATCTTTACTCTCTCATGTTGCTCTCCATCCCAAAAGAACCCCATCCTTTATTCCTGATCTCTTTATCCTCATGGTGCTCTCCATCCCAAATAACCCCACCTTTATTCATGGATCTCTTCATCTCATGTGCCGTCTCCATCTCTAATAACCCACCTTTATTCACGATCTCTTCATCTCATGTCGCTCTACCATCTCTAATAATCCCCACCTTTAATTCACGACTCTTATCTCATGTGCTCTCAAATCTCTAATAACCCCACCTTTATTCACGATCTCTTTATCTCATGTGCTCTCCATCTCTAATAACCCCACCTTTATCCTTACAGATCATCTTATCGCATGTTGCTCTCCATTTCTAATAAACCCACCTTTATATTTCACGATCTGCTTTAGCTGCATGTGCTCTCCATCTCTAATAAAACCCCCACACCCTTCATTCACGGAATCTCTTCATCTCATGTGCCCTCCATCCCAAATAACGCCACCTTTATTCACGATCTCGTTAATCTCAATGTGCTCTCCATCCCACAGTAACGCCAACCTTTATTCACGAATGTCCTCTTTATCTCATGTGCATCTCCATCTCTAATAACCCCAATCTACATTTCACGATCTCGTATAGCATCTCATGTGCCCCTCCATATCCCAAAATAACCCTACCTTTACTTTCACGATCTCTTCATCGCATGTGCTCTCCATCTCTAATAACCCCACCTTTATTCACCGATCTATTTATCTCATGTGCTTCCATCTCCAGACACAACCCCACCTTTATTCACGATCTCTTTATCTCATGTGCTCTCCTATACTCTCAACTAACCCCAACTTTATTCCAGATCTCTTTATCTCATGTGCGCTCTCAATCCCAAATAACCCCACCTTTATTCACCGAGCTCTTCATCTCATGTGCTCTCCATCTTCTAATAACCCCACTCTTTAATTCACGATCTCTTTCATATCTCATGTGCCCATCCATCTCCAAAGAACCGCCCCACCTTTATTCACGATCTCTTTATCTCATGTGCTCTCCCTCTCTAATAACCCACCTTTATTCACGATCTCTTTATCTCATGTGCTCTCCTCATCTCTAATAACCCCCCCTTGATTCATGATCTCTCTTTATCTCATGTGCTCTCCATCCTACTAATAACTGCCCACCTTTATTCACGATCTCTATTAGATCTCATGTGGCTCTCCATCTCTAATTAACCACCACCTTTATTCACAATCTCTTTCTCTCATGTGCTCTCCATCCCAAATAACCCCCCCAAACTTTAGTTCAACGCATCGCTTTATCTCAGGTGCTTTCTCCATCTCTAATAACCCCACCGTGATTCACGATCTCTTTTATCTCAATGTGCTATCCATCTCTAATAACCCCACCTTTATTAATGATCTCTTTAATCTCAGTTTGCTCTGCCATCTCTAATAACGCCACCTTATTGACACGATCTCGTTTGGTGAGGCTTCGTCAGAGTTATGCTCTGCCATCTCTAATAGCGACCGCCTCTTTATTCACGATCTCTTTAATCTCATGTGCTCTCCATCTGAAGAGCATAAGATATGCCATTACTGGGTCAGTCCAAGGTCTCATCAAGCATCAGTATCCTGTTTTCCAACAGTGGCCAGTCTAGGGTCCATAAGACGTACCTGTAGCAGTCTCCTCAAAAGACACAGGTCCCTCAATGCTTGTATTGGTTCAAGCATGATATCCCCATGTCCCTTTTTTTTTTTTTTTTTTTTAAGTTTCCAACATTCTTTATTCATAAAACATAAACAAGATTACATAAAGTCCACATCTAGGAGATTGCCAAGTCAACAATATAAAGGAAAATAAAATACAATACTTAACCGAGGATCGACAGAGCAAACTACGCCCAGATTACATGGAAAGAAAGAAAGTAACATTCCGGTAGGACTCGTTTTACTAACCAAGAAACGCCTCAAATTGATTAACATCAAGAAAAACATACTTAACGTGCCTTCAAGTTCTATGATACACCTTACAGGGATATTCAAAAAAACGAAGGAAGCCCCAATAGCCAGAGTCCTATCTTTCAACCCCAAAAACGCTTTCCGACGTGTCTGAGTAATCCTACTCACATCAGGAAAGACTTGTATGGGTTCACCACAAAAAGCCAGATGTTTCTTTTTAAAATATTAGATTAAAAATAATATTTGTTTCTTGTAATGAAAGAAAAAGACCACAATTCAAAAGTCGCACGCTGTGGAATTAAATCAACAGAAGATTCCAAAAAATTTGAAAGATCCAAGGACTCAGTCAGCCTCCTTTGAGGTTTTCCTTCTTAGTATTTCCACCGGAGAGGAGGCCTTAACTGCAGAAAGGCTTAGGAATATAATATAATGAGGAAAACTTAATAGAATCCACCTTATCGAGTCAAACAAGATGTTCCTTCAAATTACTTTTGAACTAAAATTAACTGGCGAGAGATAAGGGGTACAAGGAAAATTTAAAAAACGGAAGATTTTTTAAAACGATTACTATTCTCCAGAACCTCCTAGTTGATGATACACCGTAACACTATCCTTAATAGAGGAGGCTGCAGCTTGCCTCCCGTACTACAGTGAAACGTTCCTTCCAATTTAGACAGGCAATCTCCCCAGGTCCCTTTTAATACTTGTTTTATAGACCTTTTCCTCCCAGGAACTTGTCTAAACCTTTTTTAAATCCAGCTTATCCTTAACACAGTTTTAACTACATCCATCCGGTAACAAATTCCAGAGGTTTTGATTACACGTGGAGTGAAAAAATATTTTCTCGTATTAGGTCTTAAATAGGTTACCCTGTAGCTTCATTGGATGTCCCCCCTAGTCTTTTATATTCTGATGATGTTAACAATCGATCTACGGTTTACCCGTTCCACCTCCGTTCTATTAATTTATAGCAATCTAGCAGAGCTCCCCTCAGCCGCTCTCTTTCCAGGTTGAAGAGCCCTAACCTTTTTTAGTCTCTTCTTCATAGGAGCATCCGTCCATCCCCCTTTACACCAGTTTGGTGGGCTCTTCTCTGTACCTTTATCTAATTAACGTCTAAATCTTTTTTAAGATACGGAGACCAAACAATTTGCACACAATATTAAGGTGTGATCGCACCATGGAACGATACAAGAGGCCATTAATAATATCCTTTGGCTTTATTTTCCATTCCTTTCCTTATGATATCTAGCATTCTTCTTTCCCTCTGAGACATCCCATGTCTACACGCTACTGCGTTGTTTGTCTTGACTAGACTGTAAGTCTCTGATGAGCAGGGCGACCGTCTTTTACCCATGTGTCTCGGGCAGCACTATGTTCATATTTGTAAGCAGCTATTACCAAACGGTTCACTCTTAGTAAGTAGTAGTGTGCCAGTCCATGGTAAGGATTCTCCCTTAGGAGAGCCAGATTTACCTTACAGTCCAAACCAGCCGTGAGATGTGAGAATTATCCACAGACACTGCATGTAGGGATTTTTTGATGTTGTAAAGTAAATGTTGCTCCAAAGATTTTTTAGACACATGGAATGGAAGACAAAGAGGACAGAGACGGGCTCCAATGTATCACTTATCAAGCACGAGTGTGCCATAATAGTCGCCTTAATAGTACACAATGTGCTCAAGAAATGTTACACTTTAATTCTGATCCCGAGCTCATGACCATAGATAGTAAAGGACAGCCTCAACCACTTAGGGGCTATGCGGCCTTTTATACCGTGGATGTTTGCATGTGTTCACCACCTAACAACCCCTTCACGCCTGCATACATCACCCGTGATTTTTGGTCATTCAGAGGCAATCCCAAGCAGTGTTTACATCTTTCTTCTCGATGCAAGTTTAAACTATAGTCACCCTAACACTACGTATATGCACCGGCCAGATACCAAGACCCAGTCACGGTCCATCTAGCTCTGCCCAGCAATGTGCGGCAAGAGTAGGCCTGCACCCCACCCAGCAAATCTGTGCAGGTCACCTCTCCCCATGTCCTTTGTTTAGGGGTGTCTAACCCCACCGTTACGTCAGTAAAAAGTTCACCCCTATTTGTTCAGACTATGACACAGAGATAGTTATGCTTACCTCATTCTTTGATTTTTATCCTGCTGCTATACTTCTCCCCCGCTCCACCGGATTCATTGACTCTCTGTCCCATGCCATTTTGACTACCCTTTTCTGTCACTGTATTTGCCCCCACCACTTTCCATTGGTAGGGCATTCCAAAGAATCCACCACTCTTGTCACGTGATTCCCACCAGTATTTCCGGGACATTGACCCTTTCATGTCGTTTAACCCCTTGCAGCATGCACTAGATTATGCCCTCTACGTGTTACTCCAACTTCCCTGTCTTTGGTAAGTAGGTTTTGTTTGTCCATTAATACTCTTTAAGTATTTGAAAGTCTTAATCATATCTCCCCTGTCTCTCCTCTCCCCTCCTCCATAGTGTACATATTTTAGTCTTCAAGTCTCTTCTCATAAGCCCTTCTGATGCAGGTTCCAAATCATTTATGGTTGCCTTTCCTCTGAACCATTTCCAGGCTTTTTATATCCTTTTGTGAGATATGGTCGCCATAAACTGAACACAATATTCTAAGTGAGGCCCACTAGCGACTTGCACTAGTGGCATTAATACCTCTTCCTTTCTACTGGTAAATCCTCTCTGTAACTGCAGCCCAGCATCCTTCTGTGGCTTTTGCCCACCTCCCTGTCACCTTGTTTATCGTCCACCTTGAGAATCATCAGAAAACCAATCACTCCTGAGGTCCGTCTACTGGTCCATGCACACCAATCCTCTTGCCCCTATTGCATATTCCCTTGGATTTTCCTGCTTCTGAACTGTATGTACACCACACTTCTTCACATTCACATCTGAACTGCCAAGAATTAGACCCATTCTTCCAGCTTTTTAGATCTTTCCTCATGTTCTCTCCACACCCTCAGGGGAGTCCACTCTGTTGCAAATTTTGGCGTCATCTGCAAAAAGACAACGTTTCCATTCAGGCCCTTAGGCAATATCACTCATGAAGATAATGAGTCCACACGATGTCAGCACACCCCAAGAGACTTCAGGAAACACAACGCAAGGAACACCACAGAAAGAGCACCGGTCTCCCTGGACTGCACCTACAATCTGGAACCACCTTCCCAGACGATCTGAGATCAACGACGGACCTCAAAGACTTGAGCAAACACAGCTGAAGACAATGCTGTTCATAGAACACTATGGACACGTCACATGATATCTAACTACCAGCGAACAACCAACATACCTCCCTCCGACCCACTGAAAAGAGAATGTATAACGGCACATGATTTTTTTCTTAACACTAAATGTATAAAAGAAATGTACTATAAAACACGGATGTAGTCATATGCGCAACACCCATGTACCATAGCTCAACCTAATCAAACACACAACACAAAATACACACAAGTCCACGATATATCCTTCACTGCATGAAAAACACTATCACCCCTTTTATTTATTTAAGACAGTTTTGTAGACGCCTTATCCTTCAAATCTAAAGCGGGTCAACCACACAATTGGGGGATACATTTAACCTACGCAGGGATATCGAGACACATACACTAATACTTACAGGGAAACCATGGGCAGTGGAGGGTTAAGTTGCTTGCCCAAGACCACAAACGGAGCATCGTGCGGGACTAGAAAACCCCAGTCCTTCTGGCCCAAGGTTGCTGTCCTCTAGTGGGATTTGAACCCCCCGACCTTCCGGCCTCGAAGTACCTTGCCCCAACCACTAGGACTTACTCCTCGCCTTGATTGCTTGCTGTGAAACCACCTTGATTGTAAGAAAAAGGGTATAGAAATACAGTTAAATAAATAAATGAACCAGTCCTGGTCCCAGGATCAGAAATCCTGGGGCACACCACTAATCACCATTCCTTTCATCCGCGTGTGTTCCGTTTACCGTCACCCTTCTGTTCATCTGTCAGGCAACCAATGTTCTGATCCAGTTCACTAACTTAGGACCCATCCCCAACAAAACCTACTTTGAGTTTATTGATAAGCCTACTTATGAGGAACCAGTATGCAAAGGGCTTTGCTGAAATCCACAGGTCAGATCACATCCATCACATGCCCTTGATCCAGTTCTCTGGTCACCCAGTCAAAAGAATTCAATCAGATTTGTTTGGCAAGATCATATCCTTTGGTGATCATCCTCGGATCATGCACCCCCTGTTGGTTTCGAGGAAGTCCATTATTTGCTCTTTTCAGGGCGCCTGTCGCGATAAGAGCGCCTCCATTACATTTACTGCAAAACCGAGGTAGGTCTTACTGGCCTGTAGTTTGTCACTTCTTACCCTATTACCACTTTTTTGTGAAGAGGTAATCTCCATCAGCCCTTTTCCAGTCCTGTGGAACTTCTCTTGTCTCCAAGGATCAATTATAAAATATCCTTTAAAGGCCCTGCAAGAACCTCGCTCCAAAACCCTTTCAGTTATAGTGGGGTGTATCCCATCTGGTCCTATAGACTTGTCCACTTTCAGTTTTGCAAGCTGTTCTGAACACATCATCTTCTGTGAATGGTGTAGTATCTACTCCATTCCCTATTTTGCTATATTTGTTCAATCCAGGTGGTCCCTTCTCCAAGATTTTCTCTAGTGGAACAGCAGAGCAGAAGTATTTGTTTTAGCATTTTCGCTTTTTCAAAGTCACTTTTTCCATGACTCCATTGCGCAGCACTTTTTTGAGTCCTGGTAATTTCCATCTCTTGATGTATAGGGTGTTTCTGTGTTATAGGTCGCAACCTTACTCCCAGAGGCCCACTGTGATACATTTGTTCCGGGGGTGTTTGATTTCTTTGTGGAAGTAGGTGGTGGATTTTTTTCAGTGTTTTTAAACCTAGAGGGAAGTGGGTTTTTTAATTGGCAGCTAATTATTAGCCATAGTAGGGCGCAATTCCTTTATTGCATAGAATCTTGAGGCATATAGGGCAACTCTTATGTTCCAAATGATTCTTCTCAGAAAGAAAGCACCAAGTTATTGCAATTGATACATGAAATGCTGATTCAGCTGTCCTAGGAGAAAAAAAGGAGAAAAAGTGGTGTAACACCTAATTAAAGGACAGACGTCAATGCATAATGAATGACTATATAGGCAATGCAAACCCGGGGTGGGTGGGGTGGTGATGATAGGATGGTCGGGGAACTTAAGTGTTCCCCTGGCCAGTAGGACCCTTCTATTGGAACTGAGAGCACAAGTAAGATTCAGATTTAAAGACGTACGCAAGGAAAGAACATAGGGCCAGGCTAAAGATTCCTACAATCCTAAAGTGTCAGAACAAATAAGATTTATAAAAAAAACAGGGCCAGTGTGGAAAAAATGGGAAGAGGCTATAGCTGCGAGGTGTGGTAGCCTTCTTGAAGTGTCTGATGAGCAGACGGAAAACTTTAACTGCTTTAGGCTGTTCCACATGGTAGTAATGAACTCCATTGGAAGAGAAAACACACTGCTGAAAGAGATTGTCGAATTGCGCTTCGACACTACTATTGACCTATTTAGTTGCAGCGTGCCCGCTCAGTGACAGGTAATTAAACCAGCATGGACATATCTAACGTTCTCTTTGCAATGAAAAGATTTTAGAAACTCACTTATGATTATGTTGTTTAAAGAGCAGGGGCATAGTTGATGGTTTTCAACGCGAATCATTCTAAAATTTTCTGTCAACCAATTCCAGGGTGGGACCCTTGACATTTAGGGGCCGGTTGGTTGTACTGGGCACTTCATCGTGAAATAGCCATTTTTTTGTTCCAGGACATGTAAGGCACCATGAATTCCCTCTCCGCCACAATTCACATCTTACATTCCCCCTCGTCGGCTCGTTTATATCATTAACCCAACAGACGGCAGGTGATTCGACTGGCTACTGATGGAAATACTACCATGCACTAATGTGGAAGCAGAGCTAGAGGAGCGTTGGAGTTGATAGAACATCGTCTGGCCTAGGTGTGCGGACACGATGAGATTTTTGTGAAATGTTGTGCCACTGAATTGCGGTTCTCTCCATGACCTCTATGGGAATGGAGTAACGGTCGCTAAGCGTAAGTGACCGTTAGAACGAGTCTGCACAGTAGATGACCGTACGACCCTAGGGGCGCGCGTCCAACATGTCTAATGCACGTGTTTATGGTGCACAGGTGGGCGGGTGTAAAAGGAGTGTGATAGGTAGGTACTTATGCTAACGTGTATTGACCCTGTATGTTCACCGTTTGGGTCTATTAGCCGCCAGGTGATCGACGAGAGAGCTAATAATCCCAGATACTGTACTGGTGCACGGGTTACACAGTAACCCAAACACGATCTATGATGTCAATCCCTCATTCCCTTACCCCCGGCAGAAGAACACCCTTGTCCACAGAGAAATCACTGGTAATGTTAAATCAAAATATCTTTGTAAAAATTGCGTGGCTTGTTTTTAACTGCTATGCATTGTACCATTTTGGGAAAAAAACATGTCGTGCTAGTCAACACACACAACGTGCCGGGTGTTACTATATTACCTTTGGTCTCCGTTGCAAGGTTCAGTCGGTTGGTGCTTGTGGACCAGATATTGAGCTTAATACGATGCGCTGGGCTTGACCAACTATTTTTACAGGACCCCATGGCTGAGGGAGTACAACTAATTAAAGTCCTGTTTTGGGATAGAGACAAGTAAGGCCATCTACTCTCCCGAGGTAGGGGATTATCTAGCGCTGGTGTGCTAAGAGTCGATACTTTAAGTTCCTCAGAGTAACGCTGTGGCCACTCTGCACTCCTACGACGTACCAGCAGGTGTGGTATTACATACCCTCTACACCACCTTACTACATAGAGATAAGCACTCATTGGCAGGTCCCACCACGGTGCCCCTAGGAACCAGCATAATATCAAATGGCTCGTACATTCTTCTGTGTTGGAGCCTCTAACCATATGTTTTAGACTATTGTTCTACAACCTGCTGTGAAAGGTGAAAGCCAACTCTTAGTTGCAAGATACTTACTGACGGTTGTAGTCCTCAGTAGTGCCTCGGATACCGTTCTATCAACTCGACCGGTGGCTCTGAGCTGCGCGTGATTTTGGCCACCCTCACACCTTTGATCAATATGTCTTTTCTACTACTAACATCCCTCAAGCAGCAGCAGTCGATACTTATCGCCACTCCCGTAATCGTACTGGTCCACCCATCCGGCTCTGTGGCTGAGGACATCTGTTTGATTTTTTTTCATGTCTTTTGGCTCGCATTGGTTCTAACCCGAGGAATTATGCACAGGTACACACTTGTATAACACAAAATTTCTTTTTAAACGGCCTCTAATGTTTGCGATTGATTTTTGTACGTTTTTTTTGGGGTGCGCTGAATCCAAATCGTGGGTAACCAATTTTGCTCACACATCACGTACATAGATTTTTTGCTGACATTGGGTTAGCAGTTTGAGGTGAATGTTTCAGATTGAGCTGTGGATCGAGATTAAAAGTTTCTTGATGCAATTCTTATTCCGGATACTACACTTGTTTTAGTAGTTATTCAAATAAGAATAAAAGAAAATTGTAAACAAGAGCAGCACATAAGAATAAGGAATAATGGTCAACAGAACACACTGTGATGCGTAGCAAAATTGTCTGCAACACTTAAAACAGCCACATACATGTGCACCAAACAGTTGAGCATATAAAAGTGAGGTTAGACACAAAGCAAAGCAAATGAAATGTGCAAAAAATGCTTGTACAGGTATAGTATGTCATAGAATAGAACAACGGCCCAAACCCGGCACCAATTGCAAATACATGAAGACAAAACACCCGATGGGTTGTTGGAAAATAAAATTCTAATAAATGAGACCGACCACTGTGGTACTCACTAGCAAATTTTATTTCAAAGTTTAGGTAAAAACACGATATTTGTCAACACAGTTTAGATTTTAAAGTCATTCTTTGGGTATCAATCAATCTCCTGGTGGGCCCGTTTCTTCTTCCCCCGAATGCTTTCTCTTGGTGCACTGCTTGGAGTATTTTTCATCTGGGGTTTTCCCGCAAGCAGCAACCAGCAGAAATCAGCCCATCATAGTGGTGTTGTCCATCTTCCTTGGTACACTCTCTCTCTGCGGTCCTTGATGAGATTGGTGAAACCTTTTCACCTTGGTTCTTCAACTGTACGCCCCCAAGTTTTCGGGAAAGTAGTTCACATGGGAGTGCAAAGAAATGGACTTTCAGGCTCATGGTTACAGCCTTGTTCTTTGAAGGCATTGAGCATCCTGGCAAACAAATATCCTTAGAGTTTTCTCATCCCGCCTGTTCCCCAAGAATTTGAGAACCCACATCCTTGAAGGGAATCCCAGGCTTCTTTTTTCCTTCTCAGACATCGTTTCAGCGGAATGCTCCATCTGAAATTGAGTTTCCTTATATCAGGGCCAACAAACACTCCTTCCTTTAGCTTTTGCTTCAGAAAGTCGGGGGCACTTTGAGCAAAAGGTACCGAAAGCACTCACCATCTTTTGGGAAGGGATTGATGAATTGCTTAATGAGACCCAACTTAATGTGGAGAGGTGGTAATAGAATTTTATCACGAGGTACCAAAGCTCTCATGAAGAACATTTTTTCTCACCGGGGTCCTCAAATCACAGACTCCCGAATTGGCCAGTCTTTTTTTTTTCCCCCAGTGTAGGTCGCGGGCCCGGCGATCCCACAAGCAAAGGAAGCAGGGATATTTGGTGTGAAACCGGATTGCTGCCACTAATAGGCATGGATAGAATTATTAAAGTCTTCCACAAATCATCCACTTATGCTCATCATAACGAATCTTCTGAAGAATCAGGGCCAAATTCTCGTATTTTTCTTGGAGAATAACAGAGGAGCAATTAGGAACTGAAGCGAATGTGTTTTGCCATTTTATGAAGAAGAACACCTTTTATGCTTGTCTTTTGATGAATCAATGAACAGCCGCCATTCAGCAGGATCATACTTGAGTTTAAACCTTTTTTCCATCACTCCCGTATATAGCGTTGCAAAATACCAAATCGTCCTCTTTGCTGAAATACTTGCAAAAATTGTGGTCTCGCGGTTGCGGTACCAAAAAAAGTTGTTCTGGTGACAATAGATTTTTTCTGTTTAAGCCGAGAACCTAAGCAGTTGGGCAGCATCTTCTTTTGGAGTCCTAAATCCCCGGACCCTAAATCATTCAGATTCAGCTTGAGAGAAAAGTTCAGGTTTCGGCATCTGGTTCAGTTTTCAAACTCGGAAGTACTGGACTCATCGGAAAAGCCATCTGATGAGTCAGCAATTAGGCCTATGCCTCATAGCAACGAAGTACCTGTGCCTGAACCACCAAAATCTTTGGATCATATTTGTTGGCACGGTTTCGATCATGATGAGACTCATCAGATGGCTTTTCCGATGAGTCCAGTACTTCCGAGTTTGAAACTGAACCAGATCCGAAACCTGAACTTTTCTCTCAAGCTGAATTGAATGATTTAGTCCGGGATTTAGGACTCCCAAAAGATGCTGCCCAACTGCTAGGTTCTCGGCTTAAACAGAAAAATCTATTGTCACCAGGAACAACTTTTTATTGGTACCGCAACCGCGAGACACAATTTTTGAAGTATTTCAGCAAAGAGGAAGATTTGGTATTTTGCAACGATATATACGGAGTGATGGAAAAGTTTAAACTCAAGTATGATCCTGCTGAATGGCGGCTGTTCATTGATTCATCAAAAGACAGCATAAAAGGTGTTCTTCTTCATAATGGCAACACATTCGCTTCAGTTCCTATTGCTCCTCTGTTATTCTCCAAGAAAAATACGAGAATTTGGCCCTGATTCTTCAGAAGATTCGTTATGATGAGCATAAGTGGATGATTTGTGGAGACTTTAAAATTCTATCCATGCTATTAGGGCAGCAATCCGGTTTCACCAAATATCCCTGCTTCCTTTGCTTGTGGGATAGCCGGGCCCGCGACCTACACTGGGGGAAAAAAGACTGGCCAATTCGGGAGTATTTGAGACCCGGTGAGAAAAATGTTCTTCATGAGAGCTTGGTACCTCGTGATAAAATTCTATTACCACCTCTCCACATTAAGTTGGGTCTCATTAAGCAATTCATCAAGTCCCTTCCAAAAGATGGTGAGTGCTTTCGGTACCTTTGCTCAAAGTTCCCCCGACTTTCTGAAGCAAAGCTAAAGGAAGGAGTGTTTGTTGGCCCTGATATAAGGAAACTCATTTCAGATGGAGCATTCGCTGAAACGATGTCTGAGAAGGAAAAAGAAGCCTGGGATTCCTTCAAGGATGTTGTTCTCAAATTCTTGGGGAACAGGCGGGATGAGAACTATAAGGATATTGTTGCCAGGATGCTCAATGCCTTCAAAGAACAAGGCTGTAACATGAGCCTGAAAGTCCATTTCTTGCACTCCCATGTGAACTACTTTCCCGAAAACTTGGGGGCGTACAGTGAAGAACAAGGTGAAAGGTTTCACCATCTCATCAAGGACGCAGAGAGAAGGTACCAAGGAAGATGGAACACCACTATGATGGCTGATTTCTGCTGGTTGCTGCTGCGGGAAACCCCAGATGAAAAATACGCCAAGCAGTGCACCAAGAGAAGCATTCGGGGGAAGAAGAAACGGGCCCACCAGGAGATTGATTGACCCAAGAATGACTTTAAAATCTAAACTGTGTTGACAAATATCGTGTTTTTACTAAACTTTGAAATAAAAATTTGCTAGTTATTACCACAGTGTCGGATCTCATTTATTAGAATTTTATTTTCACACCATCGGGTGTTTGTCTTCATGTATTGCAATGGTGCGGTTTGCGTTTTCTATTCTTACATACATACCTGTACAACATTTTTTGCACATTTCTTTGCTTTGCTTTGTGTCTAACCTCACTTTTATATGCTCAATGTTTGTGCACATGTATGTGGCTGTTTTAAGTGCAGACAATTTTGCTACCATCACAGTGTGTTCTGTTGACATTACTCTATTCTTATGTGCTGCCTTGTTACAATTTTCTTTATTCTTATTTGAATAACTACTAAACAATTAGTATAAAGAATTCATCCAAGAAACTTTTATCTCGATCACACTCAATCTGAAACATTCACCTCAAACTGCTAACCCAATGTAGCAAAAAATCTGTACGTGATGGAGCAAATTGGTTACCAGATTTGGATTCAGCGCACCAAAAAACGTAAAAATCAATCGAAACATTAGAGGCAGTTTAAAAAAAATTTTTTTTAGTGTACCTGTGTAATTCCTCGTTAGAACCAATTCAGCCAAAGACATGAAAAAAATCAACAGATGTCCTCACCACAGAGGGATGGTGAACCAGTACATTACGGATAAGTATCAGTGCTGCTGCTTGAGGGATGTTAGTATAAAACGACATATTGTCAAAGGTGGCCAAAATCACCAGCTCAGACCACTCATTGATCTAGAAAATCAGTAGTATCTTGCAAATAAGAGTTGGCTTCCTTCACAGCAGGTTGTAGAAAATAGTCTAAAAATATGGATAGAGGCTCCAACACAGAAGAATTACCTGATATTATTGGTCTACCCAGTGGTGACTCCAATGCTTTATCTATGTTAGGTAGTGTATAAAAAACTGGTACTCTAGGATTATGCACTCTGAGGAACTTATATTCTTGCACTGTAATAATCCCCTCCTGTAGTGCTTCTTGTAAAACAGACTTAATTGTTGTAACTCAGCCATGGGGTCTGTAAAAATGTTGGTCAGCCAGCCATCGTATTACAATATCTGGCAAAGCACAAATGATTGCACAAAGTATATATAAACACTGGCATGTGCTAGCACTACATGTTTTTTTCCAAAATGGACAATGCATAGCATTTAAACAAGCACGCAATTTAAAAGATATTTTGATACATACCGATTTCTCTTGACAGTGTTCTTCTGGCCAGTGATGTGGACATCATAGATCTTGTGGGTACTGTGGAATGTGTGTACAATCATTGGATATTTATGAATGGACTAATCCCCAAACTAATACAATTTATAAGTTATGTCACATTACAGACTGCCAGAGTGAATGGGTGGTCTACGTCATTATTTGCCCTTGTTCTAAGGTATATGTAGGCCGTACATGCCATTAAGGTGAGGACGCAATTAGTGGAACATAAATCTCGTCTAGCAGCTCAGACATTTACATCACTCATTGTTCAACATTGCATGGATTTCCATCATAAACAGCATCACCTGCAGTGGTTAATTATAGACCACATTAATGTGAATTGTGGCGGAGATGACTTATTGTGCCTTACATGCCTGGAACAAAAATGGATATTCACGATGAATCCAGTACAACCAACCGGCCTAAATGAATCACTGGATTGGTTGACAGAAATTTAGAATGATTTGTTGAAACATCACTATGCTGCTCTTTAAAATAATCATAAGTGAGTTTCTAATTTTCATTCAAAGAGAACGTTTGTCCATGCTGTTTAATTCTGTCCTGACGCAGCTCTTTTCATCGTAGGGTGAAGCTCAAGTCGACATTCTTTCAGCAGTGTGTTTTCTTCCATGGAGTTCATACTACCATGTGACAGCTAAGCATTTCAGTCTGCTCATCAGAACTTCAAGAGGCTACACTCTCAGCTAAAGCTTTCACATTTTTCCATTGCTGTTTTTTTTATAAATCTTATTTGTTGAATTTAGGATTTTAGGAATCTTTAGCCTGCCTATGTTCCTTGCGTAGTCTTTAAATCTGAATCTTATTGTGCTCTCAGTTCATAGAAGGTCTACTGGCCAGGGACACTTAAGTTCCCGCCCATCCTACCCCTCACCCCACCCACCCCGGGTTGCATTGCCTATATAGTCATCATATGCATTGACGTCTGTCCTTTAATTAGGTGTTACACCCACTTTTTCTCCTTTTTTTCTCCTAGGACAGCTGAATCAGCATGTCATGTATTCAATGCAATAACTTTGGTGCTTTCTTTCTGAGAAGAATCATTTGGAACCTAAGAGTTGCCCTATATGCCTCAAGCTTCTATGCATAAAGAATTGGCCCTACTATGGCAATAATTAGCTGCAATTAAACACACTTCCTCTAGGTTAAAAACTGAACAAAATCCACCACCACTTCCACAAAGAATCAAACAACCCCGGAACAAATGTATCACAGTGGGCTCTGGTAGGTTGCGACCTATAACACAGAAACACCCTATACATCAAGAGATGGAATTACAGGACTCAAAAGTGCTGGCAATGGATTCATGGAAAGTGACTTTGAAAAAGCGAAAATGCTAAACAAATACTTCTGCTCTGCTTTCACTAGAGAAAATCTTGGAGAAGGACCACCTGTGATTGACAAATATAAAAATAGGAATGGAGTAGATACTACACCATTCACAGAAGATGATGTGTTAGAACAGCTTGCAAAACTGAAAGTGGACAAGTCTATAGGACCAGATGGGATACACCCCACTATACTGAAAGGGTTTGGAGAGGTTCTTGCAGGGCCTTTAAAGGATATTTTTAATTGATCCTTGGAGACAAGAGAAGTTCCACAGGACTGGAAAAGGGCTGATGAGATACCTCTTCACAAAAGTGGTAATAGGGAAGAAGTGACAAACTACAGGCCAGTAAGCCCTACCTCGGTTGCAGTAAATGTAATGGAGGCGCTCCTGAAAGAGCAAATAATGGACTTCCTCGAAACCAACAGGTTGCATGATCCGAGGATGATCACCAAAGGATGATCTTGCCAAACAAATCTGATTGAATTCTTTGACTGGGTGACCAGAGAACTGGATCAAGGGCATGTGATGGATGTGATCTACCTGGATTTCAGCAAAGCCTTTGATACTGTTCCTCATAAGAGGCTTATCAATAAACTCAATAGTTTGGGGATGGGTCCTAAGTTAGTGAACTGGATCAGAAATTGGTTGACTGACAGATGACAGAAGGTGACGGTAAACGGAACACACTCGGATGAAAGGAAGGTGATTAGTGGTGTGCCCCAGGATTCTGTCCTGGGACCAGTACTGTTCATTTATTTATTTAACTGTATTTCTATACCACTTTTTCTTACAATCAAGGTGGTTTCACAGCAAGCAATCAAGGGAGGAGTAGCCTAGTGGTTGGGGCAAGGTACTTCAGGCCGGAAGGTCGGGGGTTCAAATCCCACTAGAGGACAGCAACCTTGGGCCAGAAGGACTGGGGTTTCTAGTCCCGCAGATGCTCCTTGTGGTCTTGGGCAAGCCACTTAACCCTCCACTGCCCATGTTCCCTGTAAGTATTAGTGTATGTGTCTCATATCCCTGCGTGTTAAATGTATCCCCCAATTGTGTGGTGACCGCTTTGATTGAAGGATAAGGCGGTATACAAAACTGTCTAAATAAATAAAAGGGGTGATAGTGTTTTTCATGCAGTGAAGGATATATCGTGACTTGTGTGTATGTTGTGTTGTGTGTTTGATTATGTTGAGCTATGTACATTGTGCGCTATGATACATCGTGTTTTATAGTACATTCTTTTATACATTTAGTGTTAAGAAACATCATGTGCCGTTATACATTCTCTTTCAGTGGGTCGGAGGGAGGTATGTTGGTTGTTCCTGGTAGTTAGATCATGTGACGTGTCCATAGTGTTCTATGAACAGCATTGTCTTCAGCTGTTTGCGAAAGTCTTTGAGGTCCGTCGTTGATCTCAGATCGTCTGGGAGGTTGTTCCAGATTGTAGGTGCAGCCAGGGAGAGTGCTCTTTCTGTGGTGTCCTTGCGTGTGTTTCTGAAGTCTCTTGGGGTGCTGACTCGGTTGGACTCATTATATTCATGAGTGATATTGCCTAAGGGCTGAATGGAAAAGTTTGTCTTTTTGCAGATGACGCCAAAATTTGCAACAGAGTGGACTCCCCTGAGGGTGTGGAGAACATGAGGAAAGATCTAAAAAGCTGGAAGAATGGTCTAATTCTTGGCAGTTAAGATTTAATGTGAAGAAGTGTGGTGTAATACAGTTCAGAAGCAGAAATCCAAGGGAATATGCAATAGGGGGCAAGAGATTGGTGTGCATGGACCAGTAGAAGGACCTCAGAGTGATTGTTTCTGATGATCTCAAGGTGGCGAAACAATGTGACAGGGAGGTGGCAAAAGCCAGAAGGATGCTGGGCTGCATACAGAGAGGATTTACCAGCAGAAAGGAAGAGGTATTAATGCCACTAGTGCAAGTCGCTAGTGGGCCTCACTTAGAATATTGTGTTCAGTTTTGGCGACCATATCTCACAAAGGATATAAAAAGCCTGGAAATGGTTCAGAGGAAGGCAACCAAAATGATTTGGAACCTGCATCAGAAGGCTTATGAGAAGAGACTTGAAGACTAAAATATGTACACTCTGGAGGAGGGGAGAGGAGAGACAGGGGAGATATGATTCAGACTTTCAAATACTTAAAGAGTATTAATGGACAAACAAACCTCTTCCAAAGACAGGGAAGTTGTAAAACTAGAGGGCATAATATGAAGCTGCAAGGGGTTAAACTGAAAGGCAATGTCAGGAAATACTTTCACTGAAAGAGTGGTGGATTCTTGGAATGCCCTCCCAATGGAAGTGGTGGGGGCAAATACAGTGACAGAATTCAAAATGGCATGGGACAGAGACACTGAATCCCTTTATAGCAGCAGGATAAAATCAAAATAAGCATAACTATCTCTTATATCTGAACAAATAGGGGTGACCTACACGGAACGGTGGGTACACCCCTAAACAAAGGCATGGGGAGAGGTGACCTGCACAGAGTGGCTGGTGCACCTACTCTTGCCGCCTTGCTGGGCAGACTAGATGGACCATACTGGTCTTTATCTGCCGTCATATACTATGTTACTATATTTTAAATGCATCTAAAAAATGTAAACACTGCTTGGGTTGCCTATGAATGACAAATCAGGTTGTATGCAGGCGTGAGTTTAGTGGTGAAACATCCACGTTAAAGCCGCATACCCTGTGTTGAGGCTTCCTTTACTATCTATGGTATGAGCTCGCAGAATTAAAGTGTAACATTTCTTGAGCACATTGTTACTTTAACTATTATGGCACACTCGTGCTTGAGAAGTGATACATTGTAGCCCTCTCTTCTCTTTGTCTTCCATTCCATGTGGCAACTCATTTGAGCAACATTTACTTTACAACATCAAAATCCTACATGCAGTGTCTGTGATATTTCACATCTCACGCTTGGGGACTGTAAGGTAAATCTGTCTCCTAAGGGAGAATCCTTACCATGACTGGCCACTACTACTACTAGTGAACCTTTGTATAGTGCTACAAAATGAACATAGTGCTGCACAGACACATGTAAAAGACGGTCCCTGCTCATCAGAGCTTACAGTCTAGTCAAGACAAACAACGCAGTAGCTGTAGACATGGGATGTCTCAGAGAAAGAAGAATGCTAGATATCATAAGGAAAGGAATGGAAAATAAAGCAAAGGATATTATAATGCCTCTGTATCGTTCCATGGTGCGATCACACCTTGAATATTGTGTGCAATTTTGGTCTCCGTATCTTAAAAAAGATTTAGCGTTATTAGAAAAGGTACAGAGAAGAGCCACCAAAATGGTAAAGGGGATGGAAGGATGCTCCTATGAAGAGAGACTAAAAAGGTTAGGGCTCTTCAACCTGGAAAAGAGACGGCTGAGGGGAGATATGATAGAAGTCTATAAATTAATGAACGGAGTGGAACGGGTAAACGTAGATCGATTGTTAACATCATCAGAATATAAAAGACTAGGGGACATCCAATGAAGCTACAGGGTAACCTATTTAAGACTAATAAGAGAAAATATTTTTTCACTCCACGTGTAATCAAACTCTGGAATTTGTTACCGGAGGATGTAGTAAAATCTGTTAATGTAGCTGGATTTAAAAAAGGTTTAGACAAGTTCCTGGAGGAAAGGTCTATAAACCATTATTAAAAGGGACATGGGGAGATTGCCTGTCTAAATTGGAAGGACGTTTCACTGTAGTGGAGGCAGCTGCATCCTCCTCTATTAAGGATAGTGTTACGGTGTATCATCAACTAGAGGTTCTGGAGAATAGTAATCGTTTAAAAAATCTTCGTTTTTTAAATTTTCCTTGTACCCATTATCTCTCGCCGTTAATTCTAGTTCAAAAGTATTTGAAGGAAATCTTGTTGATCGATAAGGTGGATTCTATTAAGTTTTCCTCATTATATTATATTCCTAAGCCTTCTGCAGTTAAGGCCTCCTCTCCGGTGGAAATACAAGAAGGAAAACCCAAGGAGGCTGAGTCCTTGGATCTTTCCAATTTTTTGGAATCTTCTGTTGATTTAATTCCACAGCGTGCGACTTTGATTGTGTCTTTTCTTTCATTACAAGAAACAAATATGATTTTTAATCTATATTTTAAAAAGAAACATCTGGCTTTTTGTGGTGAACCCATACAAGTCTTTCCTGATGTGAGTAGGATTACTCAGACACGTCGGAAAGCGTTTTTGGGGTTGAAAGATCGGACTCTGGCTATTGGGGCTTCCTTCTTTTTGAAATATCCCTGTAAGTGTATCATAGAACTTGAAGGCACTAAGTATGTTTTTCTTGATGTTAATCAATTTGAGGCTTTCTTGGTTAGTAAAGAGTCTACCTGAATGTTACTTTCTTTCTTTCCATGTAATCTGGGCTTAGTTTTCTTTTCGATCCTCGTTAAGTATTGTATTTTATTTTCTTTATATTGTTGACTTGGCAATCTCCTAGATGTGGACTTTATGTAATCTTGTTCTGTTTTATGAATAAAGAATGTTTGAAACTTAAAAAAAAAAAAAAAAAAAGGGACATGGGATATCACTGCTTGACCCAATACAAGCATTGAGGGACCTGTGTCTTTTGAGGAGACTGCTAGGTACGTATGACCTAGACTGGCCACTGTTGGAAACAGGATACTGTGCTTGATGGACCTTGGTCTGACCCAGTATGGCATATCTTATGCTCTTAAGATGGAGAGCACATGAGATAAAGAGATCGTGAATAAAGGTGGGGTTATTAGAGATGGAGAGCACATGAGATAAAGAGATCGTGAATAAAGGTGGCGTTATTAGAGATGGAGAGCACATGAGATAAAGAGATCATGAATAAAGGTGGGGTTATTAGAGATGGAGAGCACATGAGATAAAGAGATCGTGAATAAAGGTGGGGTTATTAGAGATGGAGAGCACATGAGATAAAGAGATCGTGAATAAAGTTGGGGTTATTTGGGATGGAGAGCACATGAGATAAAGAGATTGTGAATAAAGGTGGGGTTATTAGAGATGGAGAGCACATGAGATAAAGAGATCGTGAATAAAGGTGGCGTTATTAGAGATGGAGAGCACATGAGATAAAGAGATCATGAATAAAGGTGGGGTTATTAGAGATGGAGAGCACATGAGATAAAGAGATCGTGAATAAAGGTGGGGTTATTAGAGATGGAGAGCACATGAGATAAAGAGATCGTGAATAAAGGTGGGGTTATTGGAGATGGAGGGCACATGAGATAAAGAGATCGTGAATAAAGGTGGGGTTATTAGAGATGGAGAGCACATGAGATGAAGAGATCGTGAATAAAGGTGGGGTTATTTGGGATGGAGAGCACATGAGATAAAGAGATCCTGAATAAAGGTGGGGTTATTAGAGATGGAGAGCACATGAGATAAAGAGATCGTGAATAAAGGTGGGGTTATTGGAGATGGAGAGCACATGAGATAAAGAGATCGTGAATAAAGGTGGGGTTATTAGAGATGGAGAGCACATGAGATGAAGAGATCGTGAATAAAGGTAGGGTTATTTGGGATGGAGGGCACATGAGATGAAGAGATCGTGAATGAAGGTGGGGTTATTAGAGATGGAGAGCACATGAGATAAAGAGATCGTGAATAAAGGTGGCGTTATTTGGGATGGAGAGCACATGAGATGAAGAGATCGTGAATAAAGGTGGCGTTATTTGGGATGGAGGGCACATGAGATGAAGAGATCGTGAATGAAGGTGGGGTTATTAGAGATGGAGAGCACATGAGATAAAGAGATCGTGAATAAAGGTGGGGTTATTAGAAATGGAGAGCACATGAGATAAAGAGATCGTGAATAAAGGTGGGGTTATTAGAGATGGAGAGCACATGAGATAAAGAGATCGTGAATAAAGGTGGGGTTATTAGAGATTGAGAGCACATGAGATAAAGAGATCGTGAATAAAGGTGGGGTTATTAGAGATGGAGAGCACATGAGATGAAGAGATCGTGAATAAAGGTGGGGTTATTAGAGATGGAGAGCACATGAGATGAAGAGATCATGAATAAAGGTGGGGTTATTTGGGATGGAGAGCACATGAGATAAAGAGATCATGAATAAAGGTGGGGTTATTTGGGATGGAGAGCACATGAGATAAAGAGATCATGAATAAAGGTGGGGTTATTAGAGATGGAGAGCACATGAGATAAAGAGATCGTGAATAAAGGTGGGGTTATTTGGGATGGAGAGCACATGAGATGAAGAGATCGTGAATAAAGGTGGGGTTATTAGAGATGGAGGGCACATGAGATAAAGAGATCATGAATAAAGGTGGGGTTATTTGGGATGGAGAGCACATGAGATAAAGAGATCGTGAATAAAGGTAGGGTTATTTGGGATGGAGGGCACATGAGATGAAGAGATCGTGAATGAAGGTGGGGTTATTAGAGATGGAGAGCACATGAGATAAAGAGATCGTGAATAAAGGTGGGGTTATTAGAGATGGAGAGCACATGAGATAAAGAGATCGTGAATAAAGGTGGGGTTATTTGGGATGGAGAGCACATGAGATAAAGAGATCCTGAATAAAGGTGGGGTTATTAGAGATGGAGAGCTCATGAGATAAAGAGATTGTGAATAAAGGTGGGGTTATTAGAGATGGAGAGCACATGAGATAAAGAGATCATGAATAAAGGTAGGGTTATTTGGGATGGAGAGCACATGAGATAAAGAGATCGTGAATAAAGGTGGGGTTATTAGAGATGGAGAGCACATGAGATGAAGAGATCGTGAATAAAGGTGGGGTTATTTGGGATGGAGAGCACATGAGATAAAGAGATCATGAATAAAGGTGGGGTTATTAGAGATGGAGAGCACATGAGATGAAGAGATCGTGAATAAAGGTGGGGTTATTAGAGATGGAGAGCACATGAGATAAAGAGATCGTGAATAAAGGTGGGGTTATTAGAGATGGAGAGCACATGAGATAAAGAGATCGTGAATAAAGGTGGGGTTATTTGGGATGGAGAGCACATGAGATAAAGAGATCGTGAATAAAGGTGGGGTTATTAGAGATGGAGAGCACATGAGATAAAGAGATCGTGAATAAAGGTGGGGTTATTAGAGATGGAGAGCACATGAGATAAAGAGATCGTGAATAAAGGTGGGGTTATTAGAGATGGAGAGCACATGAGATAAAGAGATCGTGAATAAAGGTGGGGTTATTAGAGATGGAGAGCACATGAGATAAAGAGATCGTGAATAAAGGTGGGGTTATTAGAGATGGAGAGCACATGAGATAAAGAGATCGTGAATAAAGGTGGGGTTATTAGAGATGGAGAGCACATGAGATAAAGAGATCGTGAATAAAGGTGGGGTTATTAGAGATGGAGAGCACATGAGATAAAGAGATCGTGAATAAAGGTGGGGTTATTAGAGATGGAGAGCACATGAGATGAAGAGATCGTGAATAAAGGTGGGGTTATTAGAGATGGAGAGCACATGAGATAAAGAGATCGTGAATAAAGGTGGGGTTATTAGAGATGGAGAGCACATGAGATAAAGAGATCGTGAATAAAGGTGGGGTTATTTGAGATGGAGAGCACATGAGATAAAGAGATCGTGAATAAAGGTGGGGTTATTAGAGATGGAGAGCACATGAGATAAAGAGATCGTGAATAAAGGTGGGGTTATTAGAGATGGAGAGCACATGAGATAAAGAGAGATCTTGAATAAAGGTGGGGTTATTAGAGATGGAGAGCACATGAGATAAAGAGATCGTGAATAAAGGTGGGGTTATTAGAGATGGAGAGCACATGAGATAAAGAGATCGTGAATAAAGGTGGGGTTATTAGAGATGGAGAGCACATGAGATAAAGAGATCGTGAATAAAGGTGGGGTTATTTGGGATGGAGAGCACATTATAATAATAGATCGTGAATAAAGGTGGGGTTATTAGAGATGGAGAGCACATGAGATAAAGAGATCATGAATAAAGGTGGGGTTATTAGAGATGGAGAGCACATGAGATAAAGAGATCGTGAATAAAGGTGGGGTTATTAGAGATGGAGAGCACATGAGATAAAGAGATCGTGAATAAAGGTGGGGTTATTAGAGATGGAGAGCACATGAGATAAAGAGATCGTGAATAAAGGTGGGGTTATTAGAGATGGAGAGCACATGAGATAAAGAGATCGTGAATAAAGGTGGGGTTATTAGAGATGGAGAGCACATGAGATAAAGAGATCGTGAATAAAGGTGGGGTTATTTGGGATGGAGAGCACATGAGATGAAGAGATCGTGAATAAAGGTGGGGTTATTAGAGATGGAGAGCACATGAGATAAAGAGATCGTGAATAAAGGTGGGGTTATTAGAGATGGAGAGCACATGAGATAAAGAGATCGTGAATAAAGGTGGGGTTATTTGGGATGGAGAGCACATGAGATAAAGAGATCGTGAATAAAGGTGGGGTTATTAGAGATGGAGAGCACATGAGATAAAGAGATCGTGAATAAAGGTGGGGTTATTAGAGATGGAGAGCACATGAGATAAAGAGATCGTGAATAAAGGTGGGGTTATTAGAGATGGAGAGCACATGAGATAAAGAGATCGTGAATAAAGGTGGGGTTATTAGAGATGGAGAGCACATGAGATAAAGAGATCGTGAATAAAGGTGGGGTTATTAGAGATGGAGAGCACATGAGATAAAGAGATCGTGAATAAAGGTGGGGTTATTAGAGATGGAGAGCACATGAGATAAAGAGATCGTGAATAAAGGTGGGGTTATTAGAGATGGAGAGAGCACATGAGATAAAGAGATCGTGAATAAAGGTGGGGTTATTAGAGATGGAGAGCACATGAGATAAAGAGATCGTGAATAAAGGTGGGGTTATTAGAGATGGAGAGCACATGAGATAAAGAGATCATGAATAAAGGTGGGGTTATTAGAGATGGAGAGCACATGAGATAAAGAGATCGTGAATAAAGGTGGGGTTATTAGAGATGGAGAGCACATGAGATAAAGAGATCATGAATAAAGGTGGGGTTATTAGAGATGGAGAGCACATGAGATAAAGAGATCGTGAATAAAGGTGGGGTTATTAGAGATGGAGAGCACATGAGATAAAGAGATCATGAATAAAGGTGGGGTTATTAGAGATGGAGAGCACATGAGATAAAGAGATCGTGAATAAAGGTGGGGTTATTAGAGATGGAGAGCACATGAGATAAAGAGATCGTGAATAAAGGTGGGGTTATTTGGGATGGAGAGCACATGAGATAAAGAGATCGTGAATAAAGGTGGGGTTATTAGAGATGGAGAGCACATGAGATAAAGAGATCATGAATAAAGGTGGGGTTATTTGAGATGGAGAGCACATGAGATGAAGAGATCGTGAATGAAGGTGGGGTTATTTGGGATGGAGAGCACATGAGATAAAGAGATCGTGAATGAAGGTGGGTTTATTTGGGATGGAGAGCACATGAGATGAAGAGATCTGAATAAAGGTGGGGTTATTTGAGATGGAGAGCACATGAGATAATGAGATCATGAAGGTGGGGTTATTAGAGATGGAGAGCACATGAGATGAAGAGATCGTGAATGAAGGTGGGGTTATTAGAGATGGAGAGCACATGAGATAATGAGATCATGAAGGTGGGGTTATTAGAGATGGAGAGCACATGAGATGAAGAGATCGTGAATGAAGGTGGGGTTATTAGAGATGGAGGGCACATGAGATAAAGAGATCGTGAATAAAGGTGGGGTTATTTGGGATGGAGAGCACATGAGATGAAGAGATCGTGAATAACGGTGGGGTTATTAGAGATGGAGAGCACATGAGATAAAGAGATCATGAATAAAGGTGGGGTTATTAGAGATGGAGAGCACATGAGATAAAGAGATCGTGAATAAAGGTGGGGTTATTAGAGATGGAGAGCACATGAGATAATGAGATCATGAAGGTGGGGTTATTAGAGATGGAGAGCACATGAGATAAAGAGATCGTGAATAAAGGTGGGGTTATTTGGGATGGAGAGCACATGAGATAAAGAGATCGTGAATAAAGGTGGGGTTATTAGAGATGGAGAGCACATGAGATAAAGAGATCATGAATAAAGGTGGGGTTATTTGAGATGGAGAGCACATGAGATGAAGAGATCGTGAATGAAGGTGGGGTTATTTGGGATGGAGAGCACATGAGATAAAGAGATCGTGAATAAAGGTGGGGTTATTTGGGATGGAGAGCACATGAGATGAAGAGATCGTGAATAAAGGTGGGGTTATTTGAGATGGAGAGCACATGAGATAAAGAGATCATGAATAAAGGTGGGGTTTTTAGAGATGGAGAGCACATGAGATGAAGAGATCGTGAATAAAGGTGGGGTTATTTGGGATGGAGAGCACATGAGATGAAGAGATCGTGAATAAAGGTGGGGTTATTTGAGATGGAGAGCACATGAGATAAAGAGATCATGAATAAAGGTGGGGTTATTAGAGATGGAGAGCACATGAGATGAAGAGATCCTGAATAAAGGTGGGGTTATTTGGGATGGAGGGCACATGAGATAAAGAGATCGTGAATAAAGGTGGGGTTATTAGAGATGGAGAGCACATGAGATAATGAGATCATGAAGGTGGGGTTATTAGAGATGGAGAGCACATGAGATGAAGAGATCGTGAATGAAGGTGGGGTTATTAGAGATGGAGAGCACATGAGATAATGAGATCATGAAGGTGGGGTTATTAGAGATGGAGAGCACATGAGATGAAGAGATCGTGAATGAAGGTGGGGTTATTAGAGATGGAGGGCACATGAGATAAAGAGATCGTGAATAAAGGTGGGGTTATTTGGGATGGAGAGCACATGAGATAAAGAGATCGTGAATAAAGGTGGGGTTATTAGAGATGGAGAACACATGAGATAAAGAGATCGTGAATAAAGGTGGGGTTATTTGGGATGGAGAGCACATGAGATAAAGAGATCGTGAATAAAGGTGGGGTTATTAGAGATGGAGAGCACATGAGATAAAGAGATCGTGAATAAAGGTGGGGTTATTAGAGATGGAGAGCACATGAGATAAAGAGATCATGAATAAAGGTGGGGTTATTAGAGATGGAGAACACATGAGATAAAGAGATCGTGAATAAAGGTGGGGTTATTTGGGATGGAGAGCACATGAGATAAAGAGATCGTGAATAAAGGTGGGGTTATTAGAGATGGAGGGCACATGAGATGAAGAGATCGTGAATAAAGGTGGGGTTATTAGAGATGGAGAGCACATGAGATAAAGAGATCGTGAATAAAGGTGGGGTTATTAGAGATGGAGAGCACATGAGATAAAGAGATCATGAATAAAGGTGGGGTTATTTGGGATGGAGAGCACATGAGATAAAGAGATCGTGAATAAAGGTGGGGTTATTAGAGATGGAGAGCACATGAGATAAAGAGATCGTGAATAAAGGTGGGGTTATTAGAGATGGAGAGCACATGAGATAAAGAGATCGTGAATAAAGGTGGGGTTATTAGAGATGGAGAGCACATGAGATAAAGAGATCATGAATAAAGGTGGGGTTATTAGAGATGGAGAGCACATGAGATGAAGAGATCGTGAATAAAGGTGGGGTTATTAGAGATGGAGAGCACATGAGATGAAGAGATCGTGAATAAAGGTGGGGTTATTTGGGATGGAGAGCACATGAGATAAAGAGATCGTGAATAAAGGTGGGGTTATTAGAGATGGAGGGCACATGAGATAAAGAGATCATGAATAAAGGTGGGGTTATTTGGGATGGAGAGCACATGAGATAAAGAGATCATGAATAAAGGTGGGGTTATTAGAGATGGAGAGCACATGAGATGAAGAGATCATGAATAAAGGTGGGGTTATTAGAGATGGAGAACACATGAGATAAAGAGATCATGAATAAAGGTGGGGTTATTAGAGATGGAGAGCACATGAGATAAAGAGATCGTGAATAAAGGTGGGGTTATTAGAGATGGAGAGCACATGAGATAAAGAGATCGTGAATAAAGGTGGGGTTATTAGAGATGGAGGGCACATGAGATAAAGAGATCGTGAATAAAGGTGGGGTTATTAGAGATGGAGAGCACATGAGATAAAGAGATCGTGAATAAAGGTGGGGTTATTAGAGATGGAGAGCACATGAGATGAAGAGATCGTGAATAAAGGTGGGGTTATTTGGGATGGAGAGCACATGAGATAAAGAGATCGTGAATAAAGGTGGGGTTATTTGGGATGGAGAGCACATGAGATAAAGAGATCATGAATAAAGGTGGGGTTATTAGAGATGGAGAGCACATGAGATAAAGAGATCGTGAATAAAGGTGGGGTTATTAGAGATGGAGAGCACATGAGATGAAGAGATCATGAATAAAGGTGAGGTTATTAGAGATGGAGGGCACATGAGATAAAGAGATCATGAATAAAGGTGGGGTTATTTGGGATGGAGAGCACATGAGATAAAGAGATCATGAATAAAGGTGGGGTTATTAGAGATGGAGAGCACATGAGATAAAGAGATCATGAATAAAGGTGGGGTTATTTGGGATGGAGAGCACATGAGATAAAGAGATCATGAATAAAGGTGGGGTTATTAGAGATGGAGAGCACATGAGATAAAGAGATCGTGAATAAAGGTGGGGTTATTAGAGATGGAGAGCACATGAGATAAAGAGATCGTGAATAAAGGTGGGGTTATTAGAGATGGAGAGCACATGAGATAAAGAGATTGTGAATAAAGGTGGGGTTATTAGAGATGGAGAGCACATGAGATAAAGAGATCGTGAATAAAGGTGGGGTTATTAGAGATGGAGAGCACATGAGATAAAGAGATCGTGAATAAAGGTGGGGTTATTAGAGATGGAGGGCACATGAGATAAAGAGATCGTGAATAAAGGTGGGGTTATTAGAGATGGAGGGCACATGAGATGAAGAGATCGTGAATAACGGTGGGGTTATTTGGGATGGAGAGCACATTAGATAAAGAGATCGTGAATAAAGGTGGGGTTATTAGAGATGGAGAGCACATGAGATAAAGAGATCGTGAATAAAGGTGGGGTTATTAGAGATGGAGAGCACATGAGATGAAGAGATCGTGAATAAAGGTGGGGTTATTAGAGATGGAGAGCACATGAGATAAAGAGATCGTGAATAAAGGTGGGGTTATTAGAGATGGAGAGCACATGAGATAAAGAGATCGTGAATAAAGGTGGGGTTATTAGAGATGGAGAGCACATGAGATAAAGAGATCGTGAATAAAGGTGGGGTTATTAGAGATGGAGAGCACATGAGATGAAGAGATCGTGAATAAAGGTGGGGATTATTTGAGATGCAGAGCACATGAGATGAAGAGATCATGAATAAAGGTGGGGTTATTTGGGATGGAGAGCACATGAGATGAAGAGATCGTGAATAAAGGTGGGGTTATTTGGGATGGAGAGCACATGAGATAAAGAGATCGTGAATAAAGGTGGGGTTATTAGAGATGGAGAGCACATGAGATAAAGAGATCGTGAATAAAGGTGGGGTTATTTGGGATGGAGAGCACATGAGATAAAGAGATCATGAATAAAGGTGGGGTTATTTGGGATGGAGAGCACATGAGATAAAGAGATCGTGAATAAAGGTGGGGTTATTAGAGATGGAGAGCACATGAGATAAAGAGATCGTGAATAAAGGTTGGTTTATTAGAGATGGAGAGCACATGAGATGAAGAGATCATGAATAAAGGTGGGGTTATTTGGGATGGAGAGCACATGAGATAAAGAGATCGTGAATAAAGGGGTTATTAGAGATGGAGAGCACATGAGATGAAGAGATCATGAATAAAGGTGGGGTTATTAGAGATGGAGAGCACATGAGATAAAGAGATCGTGAATAAAGGTGGGGTTATTAGAGATGGAGAGCACATGAGATAAAGAGATCGTGAATAAAGGTGGGGTTATTAGAGATGGAGAGCACATGAGATAAAGAGATCGTGAATAAAGGTGGGGTTATTAGAGATGGAGAGCACATGAGATTAAGAGATCGTGAATAAAGATGGGGTTATTAGAGATGGAGAGCACATGAGATAAAGAGATCATGAATAAAGGTGGGGTTATTAGAGATGGAGAGCACATGAGATGAAGAGATCGTGAATAAAGGTGGGGATTATTTGAGATGCAGAGCACATGAGATAAAGAGATCATGAATAAAGGTGGGGTTATTAGAGATGGAGAGCACATGAGATGAAGAGATCGTGAATAAACGTGGGGTTATTTGAGATGGAGTTTTCATTCCCCAAGACACATGAGAAAGGGAGAGAGGAGTAGGAAAGGGTAGAGTTATGAATAAGATTTGAGCACTTGCATGAGGATCTGTCATGGGAGTGTGAGGAAAGTCTAGCGGGGCCAAGGTTGGAATTGATATCTCTGAAAGACAGATGGAGAAGGAATAGAAGAGAGTGGGGCAAAGAGGAGACAAGACGGTGTAAACGAGGGCCAGGTTGTTTAAGAGAGAGAGGAGAAGGCTGAATGAGAGGGAGAAAATGATGAAGCTCAAGAGCTGATGAAAGGGTAGTTACCAAGATGCTAGGAGAAGTAGGGATGGTAAAAGGGAGATATGGAAGGGGGACTTAAGGTTGCTTGTTTGAGTGGAGGTGGAGGTGGGTAGAGATGAGGACAGTATCTGAATTCAAAGAAGCATGGGACAAACACAGGGGATCTCTAAAGGAATAAAGGGGACTGTTGTAGTGGTTGATTTGGAAGGACAGACTAGATAGGCCATGTGGTCTTTTTTTGTCATCATGTTTCTATGTAACAAAAGATAAAGAAAATGATGTGGAGCCTTAAGGGAGAAATGGAGAATAGAAGTTAGTCAATAGAAATATAGGAAGTATAGGAAGGAGAGAGCCAGAGGATGAGGGTGTACCTGTGAGTAATAGTGGTAATGAGCACAGGATAGATATAAAGGAATGCTAGCCACAGGGTGGGTGGGCTGAGGGGTGGGAGGGAGGGATAATAAGGCAGAGGAGGACCAAGAGAGAAAGCTGAGAAAAGCTGAACAATATTGCAAAACACACAAATGAGGTAAGGGAGGTAAAAGAGCACACTAACAATGATAAGTGAATAAATATAAGTATATGGAGAGGCAGGCAGGACTCACAGAGCAAGCAGTTTCAATGTGCCAAGCAGAGCTTGTACTGAAGCTGCTCTCTTCCCAGTGGAGAGAGGCAAACAGAGAGCTAAACACACCTAGAAGACAGGAAAAGGGATAACATAATGCTTCAGCAGGGGGTCTGGTACTGAGGTGTACCCAAGAGAGGGTTTACACTGCATCTGCAGAATTTCCTTTGGCCAAAATTTGCTTCATATCATTTGCCCCTGGATTTAACGTTCTACAACTTCTGGAAGGAAAACTTGCCCAGAAAAGATTTAGCTAGAAACATAGTGGAACTTTTTCCTTGATTTAAAAACAAGCAGGTCGTTATTGAAAAGCATTTATCCACTTAGCTGCCTGCCTGCTTGTAAATTCTGCTTCACCTGACTCCTAATGGACTCAAAGCCAAGAGACTGAGTCCTGACAGCAGCAAATCTCAGAATCCACAGCAGGGCAGGGAGTGAAGTTTACATACCGCAGTGTCGTTAGTATTGAGAAAGAGCTGTCTCCGCATTAGGCTAGAGCAGGGCTTCTCAACCCAGTCCTCGGGACACACATAGCCAATCAGGATTTCAGGACAAGCATGAGAGATATTTCAGACAATGGGGGCAGTGCACGCAAATCTCTCTCATGCATATTCATTGTCGTTATCATGAAAATCTGACTGACTGGGCTAGAGGAAGAATTTAAAGCTTACCTCAATTTACACTAATTTGGCTGCCGGCCCATTGATATAATAAACGAGATTAACCATTTCTGATATGCTGCAGTAACAGAATTGTGACAGATACATGTTTTCTTTTCTCCCAAGACTTCTAAAGGAGCACCTCGGGGAGCAGGAAGTTTCCATCTCATTGATTGTGGACTCTGTGGAAGATGGAGACCTGGGCAACTACTCTTGCTATGCTGAGAACGGGAATGGTCGTAGACATGCCAGTATTCTCCTGCACAGAAGGGGTAACTAGCAGATTAATTCCTGCTGTCTGCACCTTTCCTCTCTGCCTTCTAATTTGATATTTTTGTAGACACCAAAGATCTGGCCTTGCAATATTTGTAATGTAGTGTTGCTTATACCTAAAACATCTTTTGTTTGTTTTTGGGTGAGATAATCCACCTCTATATAGAGGCACCAGGAGTTTTGAGATTAAAGATGTCTTCAGTTGGGGACATCCTGACAGTGTTTATATTTAAGAATTGTGTGTGTACAGTAATGGATTTTCAGGGAAATGTTCTAAGTGCCTTGACTGCGTAGAACATTATTTACATGCTCAAGTAAGTGTTTATGAAATTACACATGCAGAAAAGTACAGCTGGTGAAGTGGCAGGGGGGGGGGGTGTGGGGGGTGAGGTCCTTCAACTGACAGGGCTGAGGGTGACCCTAGAGGCTGGATATGGAACAGGAATCGTAGGTGTCTGTGCTAATCTGACCCTCTCTCCTCTTCCCATGCACAGTGCACTGCTAAGGAAGGGTCTCTGAGGATATTCACAGCTCCTTAAAATGAGAAATGACCCAAGCAGGCAGACCCCAAATGGGAGTCCAATAGTATCTTGAATAATGAATACCTGTTTCATGGACAGTCTCCAGATGAACAATAATATGCAAGAAGGTCAATGAAAATAATTGGCATACAGTCCATAGACACAGTGTTAAATGATGACAAAAGGTTTCAAGGGTTGTGCCCTTGCTCTCTCTGACATCTCTCTCAGACAGTGTCCTTTGCAGGAAAGCTACAGCACCCTCCTCCCTTCTCTTGGATCCTTGTGCATTCAGGTGCCCGGGTAGCCCCCATCTCCTCAGTGCAAGCAATGCAATCAGTGCTGTCCCGCAGACAATAGTGTAATGTCTCTGGTCTCCTGGGTGGAAGGTCTACTAGCCCCTCCCTCCTGCTCTGCTTGGAAAAGCAGAATCTCTCTTTACATCAACTCTTATAGCTTCATCCAAAAATTAGGAACCCCAGTGGCTGGGTTTCTCCAACTTAGTCCATCTCTCCTTAGTTTTGAGCACCCCTCTAGAGAAGGGACCCAGAATATTCCTCCTCAATCTTGTAAGGCAGGGAATGTGTTGCTAGAGGATGTGGTCAAGATGCTCAACATAGTGGGATTGAAAAGAGGATTGGACAAGTTCCTCTAGGAAAAGTTCATAAAAAACTTGGGAGAGCCAGCGTTCATTCATGGATCTACTTTACTTTTTAGCACCTGCACTGGTCAATGTCAGAGATGATGCCAGACTCGATGGACCTTGGTCTCACTCAGCCTGGCTTTTATTATGTTAACATAAATCTTGTATTTGATCCGAACGTGGTCCCATGGGATGAGTTCCATTTATGAGCATAGGCATGTAAAATAAACAAGCAAATTCTTGCAGACCCAACATTTGGGGTAAATATATATAAGCGGCATCCCATGAGGTCATCATGTGCACATACTGTCCTTAGGAAGTTGGTGTAACTCATGCATTTCTACCACTGTTATAAAATTACCATCTAAGACGATAATTTTAAAAGGAAACTCCTATTTTAAGTGTGAAAGTAGGTGCCTACGTTTCTTTATAAACTATTAGCATACTAAGGGGTATGTTTACTAAAGCACGGTAATGTTACTGTCGTTAATGTCCTTGGTAAGAACATAAGATATGCCATACTGGGTCAGACCAAAGTCCATCAAGCCCAGTATCCTGTTTCCAACACTGGCAAATCTAGGTCATAGGTACCTAACAGTTTCCCCAAAAGACACAGGTTCCACAATGCTTATACTAGGTCAAGCATTGATATCCTGGGTAACTTCTTAATAATGGTTTATGGACCTTTTCTCCAGGAACTTGTCGAAACCTTTTTTAAACCCAGCTACACTAACAGCCTTTACTACATCCTCAGGTAACAAATTCCAGAGTTTGATTACACGTTGAGTAAATAAATATTTTCTTTCATTGGTCTTAAATAGTTTACCCTGTAGCTTCATTGCATGTCCCCTAGCCTTTCTATATTCTGATAACGTAAACAATCGATCTACGTTTACCCGTTCCACTCCGTTCATTAATTTATAGACGTCTATCATATCTCCCCTCAGCCGTCTCTTTTCCAGGTTAAAGAGTCCTAACCTTTTGAGCCTTTCTTCATAGGAGTATCCTTCCATCCCCTTTACCATTTTGGTGGCTCTTCTCTGAACCTTTTCTCATAACGCTATATCCTTTTTAAGAAACGGCGACCAGAATTGCACACAATATTCAAGGTGCGGTCTCACCATGGAACAATATAGAGGCATTATAATATCTTTTGTTTTATTTTCCATTCCTTTCCTTATGATACCTAGCATTCTGTTTGCTTTCTTGGCCGCCGCTGCACACTGGGCCGAGGGTTTTAACATGTTATCCACAATGACACTTAAATCTTTTTCCGGGGCGGTGGTTCCTAATGTGGAACCTTGCATCGTGTAACCATAGTTTGGGTTGTTCTTCCCTAGGTGCATAACTTTGCACTTGTCCACATTAAATTTCATCTGCCATTTTGATGCCCACTCTTCCAATTTATCAAAATCCTTTTGCAAATTTGATAACCTCACTCATTATTACCTTTTCCAGGTCATTTATGAATATGTCATAAAGCAGCGGACCCAGCACAGATCCCTGGAGTACACCACTATTCACCTTTCTCCATTGGGAAAATTGGCCATTTAGCCCTACCCTCTGCTTTCTATCTTTTAACCAGTTCCTGATTCACAATAGTATACTGCCTCCTATCCCATGACTCTAGTTTTGCCAAAAGTCTCTGATGAGGGACCTTGTTAAAGGCTTTCTGAAAATCCAGATACACTATATCAACTGACTCACCTTTGACCACCTGTTTATTCACACCTTCAAAAAGGCAGTCGATAGTACACCCCCACTGCCATCGCCTTCCATTTTTTACATGGAATTTCAATCCATAGAGATTCTACAACAAATTTTGTTTCCTGCAAAACTTTAATCCTTTCTGACTCAATGCCCTCTCTAACATAGAGTGCAACCCCTCCACCAATTTGATCAGCTCTATCATTATGATATAGTTTGTACCCAGGTATCACAGTGTCCCACTGGTTGTCCTCCTTCCACCATGTCTCTGATATTCCAATCATATCTAACCTCTCATTTAGTGCTATATATTCTAACTCTCCCATCTTTTTTTTTAGGCTTCTAGCATTTGCATACAAGCATTTTAAAGACTGTATTTTATTCATATTAATCTGGGTATTGGTAGACATGGGTAATTTGGGATCTTTAAGCTGTGTCTGCTCCATACTCGAGGGCATTTGGGCTACTTTACTCTTTTATTTTTTTATTTATTTATTAAATGCTTTTATATACCGCGCTCTTTAAAATCAGCGCGGTTTACAGACAACAATTTTGAGGAAGGTAGGAAGAGCCTACTTTCCGCTTACAGTGAACAGGTAGTACAACTTGGAATGATAACAGGCGAAAACATATATGGCTATGTACATACTATATACAGGTGTTGGAGGCTGCTCAGTGTCTATAGTGGCATGGCTTGTTGTGATTACTATGTGTAAGGATGTGGATTATTTATTGGGATGAATGTGAGGTTGGACCAGGGGAGGATGTATTGTTGGCCTGAGCATAGTGTAAGAGAAAGAGGTGGTGCTTTAGTGCCTTTCTAAATTGTGCGAGGTCAGTGATCATGCGGATGGCCACTGGGAGCTTGTTCCAGCAGGTGGGTGTGTAGAACCTGAACGCTCTCTTCATTGTAGTGTTAGTGCATTTTGTTACTTCACTAGAGGTTACTAGGGTGTTGGTGGCGGCGGACCTTCTTGTTCTGGATGCAGGAGTGGGGAGGATAAGGTTTGTCAAGGAGCTGGCTGTTCGCTTGTTAATGTCCTTGAAGGTTAAGAGGGCAACTTTGTATATATTGGTAGCCAGTGGAACCTCTCTGCTTTTGGTAGTGTCCTTCAAGGATACATTCTTCCAAACCATGCGCTCTTGTGCGACTGTCGGCTTTCCCCTATTATCTAGTTTAAAATCTGCTCTATCTACTTTTTAAAGGTCAATGCCAGCAGCCTGGTTCCATCCCGGTTAAGGTGATGCCCATCCCTTTGGAAGAGCCCCTCCTTTCCCCAGAATGTGCCCCAGTTCCTAACAAATCCAAAACCCTCATCTCTGCACCATTGTCTCATCCACGCATTGAGACTCCGGAGCTCTGCCTGCCTTTTAGGTCCTGCGCATGGAACAGGAAGCATTTCAGAGAACACTACCCTAGAAGTTCTGGATTTCAACTTCCTACCTAAAAGCCTAAATTTAGCCTCCAGAACCTCCCTATCACATTTTCCTATGTCATTGGTACTGACATGTACCAAGACAGCAGACTCCTCCTCAGCACTATCTAAGGCCTTATCTAGGTGGCGCGTGAGGTCCGCTACCTTTGCACCAGGCAGGCATGTTACCAGGCGATCCTCACATCCACCAGCCACCCAGCTATCTACATGCCTAATGATCAAATCACCAAATAACGGCTGTCCTAACCCTTCCCTCATGGGCACATGGCCCTGGAGAATCTTCCTTGGGGCAAGCGGGTTTTACATCACCTGGAAGACAGGTCCTAGTTACAGGTCACTTCCTGCCACAACAGGGTGATGCTCTCCTGTCACGTGACCTCTCTCCTCCATGGCAGCTGGGATGCTGCCAGACTGGAGGTGGGCCTTCAGGACTCTATCCCTGTAGGTCTCGTCTATGTACCTCTCTGTCTTTCTTGTGTTTTCCAGGTCTGCTACTCTAGCCTCTAGAGAACGGACTCATTCCCTGAGAGCAAAGAGCTCCTTGCACCTAGTGCACATGTAAGACCTCTCACCAACTGGGAGAAAATCATACATGTGACACTCAATGCAAAAGACTGGAAAGCCCCCATCTCGCTGCTGGACTGCTGTCTGCATCTTAGTTTTAAGCTTGTGTTTAAATCTAAGTTACGGATGCCCGTATAAAGGAGTGGGCAGTGCATTGTTGAAGCAAGCTGTGTCAGGTAACGCACGTTACAAGGCACCTAACGCGCAGTACAGTGCGCCCTGGATCTACCGAGCGTTAATGTCACAGCTGACAGGAAGCATCCGCACGTCCAAAGGGGCTGCAATCAAAGGCACGCAGACAGTAGAAGGTGCACTGAGGGATGTGCAGACATGGCGCCACATGACAAACGGAGCCGTAGGTGTTAGGCCATAGACGACAGACAGCTGATATCTCAGTCTGTAATGGGGACATGAGCCACACATAAACACATGCAAACACACCATGAAATGGTGTGCAGTGAAACAGCATGCAGAAGAGTAAGCAAAGTTAACAGAAATGGCGTCAGGGGTTGGTCTGAAGGGCCAGCTGTGTGGATGGTGTGTGTACAAGGGCAAAATGGGCAAGAGATCCAAAAAGGGGTAAGAGGGAATCAAACCGGTACACTGAAGAGCCCAAACACAGCTCACTGACACCAATACCAAACCACCGAGCCAACTGCCCACCCAGACAGCCCAAAGAAAGGGACCATATGTAACAGCTAGCATTTGATGGATAGGCTGCACGGAGGGGACACTGCAGTGTACAGTGAAGAGAAGAAAGGTGTGCAGAGAAGTGACGAAGCCGGAGCCATTGTATGGTCAGGTTAGCAGAACACAAGAAAAGAAAAGGAAAAGAACATGTAGGAATCAAACCCGCAACCTATGGGGGCACAACACACGTCTGTAACCACTATGCCAAACAACCATAATAAGCACAATGCAAATATGTTCCACCAAAGAGAAATGTGTGTATGGAAACCCGTAGCACCCTGTGAGGCGGCAGATGGCTGGCACACAGACAGCTGACACCATTCAAGGATGTGAGCACAGGTGGGCCATGTACAACAGCAGTATACCACTAAATACACTCGTCAGTGCGGTGATGTAGCAGCACAGACAAATGTGTGTCCAACATGTCACACAAAAGTCACTGGCCTGTCCACAGATGATGGGCGGGCAGATCATGTCCAGGAGCTGCATGGTGTATACTGCACAGTAGGCCTCCCCCCAGTGCAGCTGCACGCACCAAATGCCATAGTCACATATGCATGCATTTAGACAGTAGGTGGTGCATGATGGGAACCCAACACATATCAGTCATGAAATGTCCACAAAAACATACCTGCCTGGCAATACAGGACACACAAACCTAAAAAAGCATACCTAGCAAAATGTCAGCAAGTGTACACACATATATATGTAACAGCTGTCCATTACTGCCTCATTATATCAATCAAAGTGGTGTACATTGCAATGTAAACCTGGTAATGTACATTAAAGAGGGACAATGATCACCTGGATTCTGTCAGAGCAATGCAGGGTATGTGACCTGACAAACACCAAATGGAATGCTAGTGGGAATTGAACCCTGGCCCCCTGGTTCCTAGGCCAGTATGTAAACCATTATGCCACTCCTCCACATCATGACATGAACATCTCTGCAGTCGATGATATGTAGACAAGGAGGCAGGGGCATCTCGAATCCGCCCTGCCATCACTGTCAGCACCAGTGCCAATGAACACCAATGCCAGCTATGTCCCACAAACACCTCCCAGGAGGGGATGTACAGGCACCAGCCTGAGCATGCATGTGGCCAAGTAGTAGAGATGCCCACCCAAAAGAAGCCACAATGGTCCAAATGAGCCAACATGCAACTGGCCAGGCACATGGGAGCGATGAATGTACCTGTGTTAAAATGGAACACCTTTGTGGATATCAGAGAAACCATCTGTGGCCAGGAATGCAGCAGCACAACGTCGGATATACCACACACATCCTGTGTATGATACAACACACACACTGGTCAATGATATGAAAGGGGGACTGTGGTTATTGTGCTGTGAGTGATCCAGACGGCATCGACGTACGTTGTCTGCATCATCACAGCAATAGTACGAGAGCACACAACTGACAGGGAGCACGGTCCAGGCAGGTACACCAAGCTGACCACACAACCACAAGGCGATAACATAGGAAAGGAAGATACAAAGATGTAATGCAATGCTGCCATGCAGCAATGGGGATCTGCAGTGCACAGGCAAATACACAAACATGACAGTGATGTCATGTCCCAATGCCCCAGCACTACCCCTCAGCTGTGTAGACCATATGTGTGTGTATCAGTGGGTCATACAGCAGTATAGTTGGCCAGATAACAGTATGTGATGTGCCGAGAAAGAGTAGACATCAGGTACGCAGGTAGATACACACCTTTAATGCACAAATGGGAGCAAAAATAGTGACACAATGCAAAATGAGAAAATGGTAACAGGTACGAGAGGCACATGTTGCCAAAGAACAAACAAAGCAGAATCTCACAGACATACAGAGATAGCACTATGCAGAAGGCCTGCTGCAATGGGTACTGTGGATACAGGAGCATCACATATATGTCAATATACATGGAATGCGCAAATGAAGTCAGAAAATGGACACACCCACTGCCACACTGCAAAGTTACCGATGCAGTGTGAGTGGCGCAATGTCATGTGATAAAGAGGACAGCGCAGACATGCAAAGATAAGTTTGTAAATCAATGTAGAGCACCACATCTGTACAGTAGCCAAACACAACAACATGTAGGTGGAGGTAGAAAGAAAGGTCAACAATGGTGCACTAACCCACACAAAAGCCACACCGGCACATGCACCGGTATACCAACAGAATCAGGCAGATGCACATTCACCGTGTACATTGAACCATGACAGAGTGCTGCCCCAGATGAACTGTAACACCCCCTGTGAGGGTCAAACAGCAATCATAGATGTTGGCACGCATCACAGTGGTGTGGTGGCAAACAGCGTGTCATGTCCAAGTGTAAGGTAGCCAGACAAATAAACAGGACCTAAAGAATGTTCCTCCTGTGCCACACACGTGGCTGCATGGACCTGTTGAACCAAACATATGAGGAAATCCTGTGATGCAAGTCACACACATGGGCCACACAACTAACACAATGTCAGATGGATGTACAACATATTTTATTTATTTTATTTATTTAACAGATTTAATATACCGTCTTTCTACAAATCAAGACGGTTTACATAGAACATTAAAATAGAGTGTTTCCACTGTTTACATAGAACAAGTAACATATATACATAAAATAACAATGAACTAATTATATGAATAAAATAAAATAATTAAAAGAACAACTATTTACAGAGATATTTACCGAGGTATCAGTTGTCAGTGTGCAGGTTTAGAAGGGGTAGGCGCTGGAGGGAAGCAGATGAGGTTAGTACTAGGGTGGAAGGGAAAAATGTTCCTGAAAAAGGAGGGTTTTTAAGTTCTTTCGGAACTCATGGTGAGTTCTAGAGTTCCGCAGCTCATGGGGAAGAGAGTTCCATAGGGTAGGAGCATAAAGGGAAAAGGCCCTGTTACAAGTAAATTGTTTACTATATCTTATGGTTGTTGGGATAGAGATGAGTTTTTTGGTAATGGTACGGCGGGTTCTAGAGCTAGCAGAGAGGGAAGTGAGAGGGGAAAGGCAAGGAGCTGATTCGTTGGAAATGATTTTATGTATAATGGTAAGAACTTTGAACTTAATCCTACAGTAGATGGGGAGCCAGTGGAGGTCATATAGGGCTGGTGTAATGTGCGATCGCCTAGGAGTGCTGGTTAAGAGTCGAGCAATCGTGTTCTGGGCAAGTTGGAGCGGTTGTATAGAATTCTTTGGAAGGCCATGATAGATTAGGTTGCAGTAATCAAGAGAGGGGGTTGTGAGGGCTTGGCAGACAGATCGAAAGGAAGTGGGGCTTAAGAGGGGTTTGACGTTCCGGAGGGTACGTAGTTTGGCATATATTGTGTTAGTAGTTCTTTTTATTTGATTAGTGAAGGAGAGGTTCTGATCGAGGATAATGCCAAGATACTTCACCTGTTTTTTTATAGTTAGGGTGAAATCTCCAATAGTGATGGTTGGAGGGGGGGTGTATGAGGTAGCGGAGAACACCTGTAGCACTTCGGTCTTAGCTTGATTTATTAGAAGGTTATGTAGAGATAGCCATGATTTCAGTGTAAGTAAGCAATCACTTAGTTTAAAAAAGTCGGGGTTGGAGAGATTAATGGAGTGAAGCACATCATATCGTCAGCATATAATTGGTACTGAATGCCAAAGCTCTGAAAGATGTTGCAAACAGGTTGAAGAAAAATATTGAAAAGGAGAGCGGAGAGGCTTGATCCTTGGGGGACACCTTGTTTAAGTGTAAATGGGAGAGAGGTATCATTGCCAATACGAACCTGTTGAGTTCTGTCATCTAAGTAGGATCGGAACCAGTTTAGGGTTGTGCCTCTGAGCCCTATTTCATGGAGCCTGCATAAGAGTTGATGGTGAGGAAGGGAGTCAAAGGCAGCTGATAGGTCAAGGAATATGAGTAGGCATCCTTGGGTAGGATTCTGGGTATGCAAGTACAAGGAGTCTAGTAGGGAGGTAAGGAGTGTTTCAACACCATGGTTCTTTCTAAAACCATGTTGAAATGGGTCGAGGGGGGAGTGCTCATCAATATAGTCTTGAAGTTGGGTTTGAATTAGTTTTTCTGTTATTTTGGCTAGAAAAGGGATGCTAGAAATAGGTCTGTAGGAGGTAGGGGAAGTGGGGTCAAGTTTAGTTCCTTTTAGTATTGGCCGAATAGAGGCGCGCTTAAGAGGGAGTGGAACAAAACCAGTCAGGAGGGAGGTTTGTATAATCGAGAGGATGTAGGGGCTAAGGGAACCTCTAGTAGCCTTGATCCAAGTGACAGGACAGGGGTCAAGGGCAGAAGTGGAGGTATTAAGGTATTTTATTACATTGGAGACATTTTTAAGTGTGATGGAATCGAATTCATCCCAAGAGGGTCGTGAAGGTTGGGTATTGTAGTCAGGAGTTAAGTAGGAGTTATCGATTGAGGAGGGTGGGAGGAATTTAGAGTTAAGGTGGTTGGCAATATTTTGTGCAGATATTTTCGGGGGCTGGTCATGCCGTGAGGGTTCATTTATTAAGGATTTCGCTATGGCGAAAAGTTCCCTAGGTTTATTGAGAGACCGTTGGATTATGTTTTCATTATATTCTGTATATAATTTACTGTATATAACGAGTATGTAAGTTCTTGCTGTACATATACAGACCAGTACACAGTGTCCGCAGTGCAAATGTCATCTGCAACCCCACATGTCCCATTACGACTGTCCCTGAATCCATGGTCATGCATAGTCACATGTGGCATCTCAATGTGCCACAGTATTGCAAAGGTGCTCTGTGTCTCCTGTGATGAACACATCACCCAGTCAGAGCACGGCAGCAACGGTGTGTTGGTCATTCTTGTTCTGCTCAAAATACCAGTCCAACAATAATGTTCATCATAGGTGTGTGTCCAACCCGTATAGGTCCATCACCCAATGGCACCATCTCCCAGGGACCGTTGCATGGAGTTGCTCTGTCCTTCAACAGTTGGGTGATGGTGACTGCAGATGCAGTGTAGTATATGTGCTGTGTGTGTTGGCTGTGCCCTATGGTAAAAGGAGGAGAAACAATGTCATGGTATGCTGCACACAACCTCACATCACATTGCAGAGACTGAAACACCAATATGTACATAATGAAACGTCAGACATGCAAACATGACACGATCACAACACAGAGCACAGTGCACATCGAGGACATCAGGAGATGGCACTGCAGACCAGGTTGCCATCTCAACATGGTCATGTCTATGCCCATGTCACACAGGCATCTCAGAGGTCCACAGCATGACCAGCAGTGTTGGTGCACATACATCCCACAGAAAAGCACGATGAAACAAACAGCTCAACACAAACATGTAAAGGATGATGTCAGTCACAAAAGATCAAAGGTACAACTTACTGTCTGTGTACAGCAAGTGTCTGATAGGAACTGTCTGAGGCAGACAAAGGCTACAAGAAGTCCTAGTAAAGGCAGAGGATGTCATTGAAATGCGTTGAATCACCATGTTTGCATGTTCAGCCTTCATTGCCACATGTGCAAAGACACATCCCAGCACAAGATAATGCTAAAGGGCTGTAGAGTGTACCGTTACATAGACACGTCCAAAACACACACACACACACACAGTGGGACAAGGTCAGCATGCCTCCAGAAGCATACGGCCTGTCTGTGCACAATCTGAGATCAGTGGAGACAATCTTTACAGTCCATGCAATGATACACTGATGTTGGTTAATGCCACCATGGCAGGGAAGGGTGTACGTGCCATCTACCACCACCACACTCTGGACCTGTAGACACACACAGCTCGGTCTGATGTGTCTCAAATACAGTGTTGAAACCCCAGAACTCGTCACAAACAAATGGCCATATATGTGACAAAAGGAACATATGGGTTATGGGGTGCAGGTCAAAGAGGTGAACAACAACATATGTGCAGTGGACAGATAACCCCAGACATGTGCTATGCTGCATTGTCCCCACAGTACAGTTACCTGTATGTTTACCTACCCCAGTCACCTGTAAGTTGAATGATGTACACACAGTCCCCACTGCACCACAGCATCGGGCATGTCCAAAAGCATATCCTGGGGAGTCACAAACACAAGTGAAACATACATATGTCATGATAGAGCCTTGTAACACACACGGCAGCATGTACATGTATACCCATATGCATTCCCCCACATATGCAGGACATACATGAGAAGAGCTCATCGATCAGATGTTGCCTGATTGCCGTGCCCTCACGTGTGTCACCACGGGCATGTACAGGATGGCTAGTAGGATCCTCTTCCAGATACGGATTAATTTTAACTGGAATATTGTGCCTGAGAGCAATGATGTGCAGGATGCAACAGGCCAGAATGATCTGTGCCACAGTCATGGGTCAGTATTGTAAGGCCATGCTGGTCCTATCCAGACATCTGAAGCAACTCTTCAAAACGCCAAAGGTGTGCTTGATGACTGAGTGGCTGAAAGCATGGGCCTCATTGTACCTCATCTCTGCACGTGTCCGTGGAAGATGCACAGGGGTCAGCAACCAGGCACGACACCCATATCTGGCATCACCTGCAGAAAGAAATGTGGAAAGGTCAATCAGGAGCTGATGTTCACACACATGCACACAAGCACGGACAACAGATAAATGGGGACACAAACATATGATGGCACATGATGGCACACAACAGTTATGTGCTAGCGTCTGGAGGTCTGAGACACAGAACACTGGGGAAGGGTAATGAGGGCAACACACATCAACTGTATCCACACCAAACACATGACCAACTACCTGCACCTGAAAGGCAGTAGTGGAGCCCTGAACACATCAGGCGGACACATGGCAATGCACCATGGAAAAGGGCAGAAATGCACATGTGTGCAATCATGTGACGGCCATGACACAGTGCACACAGAGCAGTTGTTATAGTCACATATACCTGAGGGGTCATTCAAGATGGCAGAAATGACAAAACAATGTTGACATACATAAAGCATACATGTGTGATGTAACATGTCACCACAAAGCCAACAATGTTACGTGACCAAAACTGTCAAAGGTGAATGGGCTCCCAACACACAGTACAGCAGGAAAACGACTCTGGGAGCAAATCCACCCCCCCCCCCAAGGTAGCACACACACATACAGATTGCATACAGAGTCAACTAGGGACACACTACAAAGGCAGACACATGTACATTTGCGTATGTGGTTAGTCTGAGGCCATGAGCCGTAGTTGTCAACCAAAAGGTGTTGCAGCCCACCATATAAGGGACATACCATATGTGCCCATAGATTCCCTGTCCAAAAGACCTGTGCAACAGAGCAGCAGTACCAAACACCAATGGAAACTGCATGTGTGCCGAGACACCCAGAAGAGCAATGATGCACATATGGTAGACATATGTTATTGTAGAAACCCACAAAGGTATGTGAACACGTCCCCGGTGATGGTGACATGGTGTGACATTGGGCACAGCTTCATACATATTCAGCGCTCCACCACCACAATGCAAGGAAAGGGATGCAGAGGTCATAATTGCCAATGGGACCTCGTAAATCATACACCGGCTGGGCAGTGATATGCCACTGCCTGACGGCTAGTGTCCTGAATATTGCGAGAAAATAAGTCAGATCTGCATCAGGACATGTCATTTGTGTCACAGGGGATATGCATTCCGAATGGCCGAACGGCAGACCACAGGTGACCCTGTCCCACCTGTGAGAAGTGACAATCACCCCAGGACACAGGAACACCATGTGCATGTTAGAGATGGTAAATACCCACCCAGCAGGACACAGTCCTCATATTCTCCGCCCTCAAATTGGTTGAAAAGTGCTGAGTGATGCAGGATATAGGAGTCATGGGCGGACTCTGGAAACCTCGGAACCACATTCAGAATACCTATATTTGCATCACAAACAACCTGCACATTCAGGGAATGGTAGTGTTTGTGGTTGCAGAACACTGCCTCCCTATCTCTGGGCAGGACCAGGGCAACATGTGTGCAGTCAGTAGCTCCCATCATGTGTGGTATCCCTGCAATCTGCTGAAATGCCTGATCCAGGGCCCCCCACTGTTGCCTACTGTTAGGAATCGCAATGTAATTCCTAACCCGGCTGACCATGGCCCGCAGTACCTGGTGAAGACAGCGTGAGAAGGTGGGCCGGCTCACTCCACCTACTGCAGCCACTGAGGATTGGAAACAGCCAGAGACAAAAAAATGTAGGGCACTGAGGAGCTTGGCCAAACCCAGTATGGCATGTGACTGGCCAGTCAGGGGCTCGAGGTCAGGTCTTAGATCCTCAAAGAGCTCCCTAATAGCCCCTGTGCTCAGACAGTAGAGGGAGATGACCTGGTCCTCACGCATGCCCTGGAGCATGGCCATGGGCCTGTAGAGGCCAGGCAGGCGAGGGCACACCTCAGTATGCCTACAGCGCCATGCTGGTAAAACATCAGCCTGTGGAGCCCCCACAGCTGCAGGTCTGTGTTGCAGCGGACCTGCACCCATGCCCTGTGCCACAGCCCCATAGACACCATCTCCCCCATCAGGCAACCGCAGCTCCTCCAAAACATCAAGCACCTGTAACGCACACCCCGCATAGTGAATGTGAGCTATGATAGACATAAGGTAGAGCAAAGATACATGCTGACTATGGCGTAGGGAGTGGCAAATAATCAGAACAAACATAACACACCTGTAGATGCTGCGGCGCACACCAGCAGCAGTATAGCAAAATGGTCCATGCCTACAGAAGCGTAACAGCATAGTGCGCGTACGCATGCATAGTGCACGTTGTGCGTCAATGCGCATAATACAATCCACCTGCGTAAGGCACGGTCCTGCGCACTTAGGAGCTGCAAGGCATGGGGACGCACTGTGCACATGTGCAATGCATGGAAAACACACCATGCACCTCTTACACGCGTGGGATGGCGCGTTATGCCAAGCGTGAGTAACGTGTGCAGAAACAGGTCCTGGGAGGAGCCAGGTCTCAGGCAGGGCAAGACGAGGTAGACCAGCAGAGATAAGGAGACCATGAATAAGGCTGGTGTATGTGAGACAGAGTGTGCATTCCACAAGGCACATGAGGAAGAGAGTGTGGAGGGGGAAAGGTGAGGGATATGGATAAGATTAGACATGTTGCGTGTCAGTCTCCTCTCAGAGTGTGACAGAGGGGGGCCAGGGTGGGGGGTGACATCTCCGGATGAGAGATGGTGCAGGTGTAGTAGAGTACGGGGCAGAGAGGGGACGGCACGGTGGAACCGAGGGCAAGGCTGCCTCAGAGAGAGGGGAGATGGATGAATCAGAGGCAGAACACGGTGATGCACAGGAGCTGATGATAGGGTAGAGGACAGAATGGAGGGGGCTGTGAGGATGGTAAATGGGGGAAAGGGAGGGGAGGGGGTGAGGGTACAGGTGCGAGGGGAGACAGGTAGGGTTTATTAAAGGAGGGTGACAATGTGATGAGGAGCCAAAGTGCAGGGGTAGAGAGAGAAACAAAAGCCAGAGGACTTAGATTGTGGGGGAGACAAAGAATGTCTGCACCTGTGTGTGAGGTAGGTGATGAGACAATGCCAGCTATGAGAGACAGTGAGCCACAGGGTGGGTGGCAAGAGGGGAAGGGGGGAAGGGTATGGGTTCAGCAGCTGGGGAGCCGAACTAAAGGTGCAACAATATACAAGGGGCGGAGTGGTCGGAGAGCACACACCCACACAATGATAGTCCGGTGGCAGCGACTGCACAGAGAGGGGTCACATAGACCTGTACCTTATGCCCCCATGCCTCCCATCCACACACCCCCTCACCGGCACACTGCCAGACACTTGCCCAGCCACTCCACATTGCAGATGCCCATGGGGCCGTTCCCCCACCTGGCAGCACTGTTCCCTCTAAGCTGTGCGCGTGTGCGCGCTGTCATGCAGCGAGGGCTGATGAGAGCCCAGTTGAGAGAAAAGAAAGTGTTTTTCACAGAGAAAAAGACTTGCAACATTCCCAGGAACCAGCTAGAGGGAGCAAGAGTGTCTTCAGGGAGACTGAAGAGCCACGTCCAGCTGGTCACGAGGAAAGGCCAACCAGCTTCCAATCCTCAAAAGCAGGAGGGCTTCATAAGGGGAGTGTGGAAGACTGGAAGAGAGGAAGGAGAAGAGGAAGAAGGAGTACCGGTAGCCTCGGAGATAGAAGCACCAGCAGAAGCAGCAACCCAAGCAGAAGCAAGGGGAGAATCACTGGCAGCACCGAGAGAGAGAGGTGGAAGTGGAAACCTGACTACTCTAGTGCTAGAGAATTCCCAGGAGGGAGAGGTGATTTCTCAGGAGCTGAGGAAGGACCTAGGGAGGTGTCAGCTCAAGCCAAACCGAGAGCTGTTGGCCCTCAGAGGCAAAATCCCTGCTGTAACTGCAACCTTAAGCCAAACAAGAATCAGCTGGAGAAGCCAAGCCACACTGAGTCAGAGAGCCAGAAGCTGGGCTTGTACAGAGGCAGGCCTTCACCAGGAGAAGGAAGTCAAAGGCTACAGGTTAAGCCTAACCGTCATAGAAAAGAATTTCACCAAGCTGCTGCCTGGGAAAGGCAGGCAGTGGAAGAAAGCCGGTTACTTGAGGATTGCTGCCATACAAGGTATGAGAAATGTAGGCCTAATAAGAAAGTTGTGAATGGTAAAAGCTATGACAAAGCTGCTATAAAGCCTCTAAGGAAAGAGTGTACTTTAAAGCCTAACACAGCAAGTGGCCGACGCCCTAGGCTAGGCCAAGGACATTGGGAACTGCTACAGAAAATATACAAAACCCCTGAATGTGTTTTACAAGAAACCAGGGATATAGAATCAGAGCTTTCTGATACCGTGCCAATGCAAGTGGAACTGGCAGGAGATTTGTCTGACCAAGAGATGGACTGTACACTTTGCATTTCTGAAAGTTTAGAGTCACTGCCAGACTTGTGATTGGGTGAATTGCCAGCAGAGCATTCTTTATTTGTTTGAGCACCTCCATTCCTGTGACGTATAACAGTTTTTGCTTTGAACCCTGAGTTTGTTTTCTACCTGCATTAAGGACATTTGCTTTAAAGTTGTAACCCACTATTTAGAACCACTGTGAAAAAGGGAAATAAAAAAGCCTTATTAATTCCCACCACTCAGCTTGATTGTTTCATTGAAGATTGGAGCTAAAGCAACTACAAGGACCAAGAGCCATTTAGGCCTTTAGAAGACTCTCCAATCTCAACCTTATATTTTTGTGTCCCACCTGCCCTGGCGTCCACTGGCCACCAAGGAAGTGTTGCTGACAGCGCGCGCACACCTTGTAGAGCGAGCACACATATTTTACAACAGAGCGCACAAAAATTACGGTTCTGATTCTGATAGAAAACAACACATACGTCTTAAAATTTTAAAGTTGTGATTGTAATTACTAGAAAATTTCCGCTTCATTTTTGTCTATTTTCATTTAATTTGATTAAAATCAATGTGGTGTACTGTGGTGATGAAAGCCCTTTGGAAAACATGGAACTGGATGAAAATCCTGAATTCCCCATAGAAGTGGATGGTAGTGCACAGGTGCAGGGGAATTACAGCCCAGGTCAGAAGCAAAGTCAGCTCCCTGCAAGAGTCAGACCACGCCCTAGCTCAGGGGTGGAGACAGGATTCCCTGCTGATTGGTCACATGGGGGCAGAGAGCAGGGAAGGCCCAGCAGGCAGCAGTGGTTAAAAACACGTGCAAAGCAAAGCAAGGCAGAAGCACCAGGAGTCAGACAAGGAGAACTACCCAGGGGAGCGTGGAGAGAACCACCCAGGGGACCGCCCAAGGAACCACACAGAGAAGCATCCAGAGTCAGCTGGAGAGAAGCACGCAGGGAAGCACACGGAGAGGCAGTGGCAGTCTCAGGCTGGAGCCCGGACCCAGATACAGACCGGGAGGAGGAAGAGACAGAGCCAGCAACTGAAGGCAGAGGCACGAGTGAATGGAGGAGAGCTGGACGTCAGGCAAGGAACAGGAACAGCTGTGAGAGCTGGAAAGGTACGAGAGAAAAGAAAGAGGCTGGAGCAGTGCTAGGCTGGAAGAGAAGGCCAGATAAAATCTCTCCAGAAAGCAGCTACCTCAGAGGGACTGGAGTAGGAGAGAAGGAGCCTGCGTTTCAAAGCCTGGAGAAACCCAGGAGGAAAGGAAGCAGCGCTTATGTGAAGAAACCGCCTCAAGGTAAAGCCAGCAGTTTTATTTCTGATAACACAGCAGAAAGACAATTTGCTAGTTTTAAAGGGCAGGAAGTTGAGCCCTCACCTCCCACGATTAAGAAGTGGATAGAAAGCTTATCTGATGTTAAAGGCCGTAGCTCTGATAACAGTGAAGCCTGTGAGACCTCTAAGCTAGAGGCGTTAAGGAAGCTATTCTCTGTAGAGAAGTTTCACTCCCCTAAGTTAAAAGTGCCAACAAGGGCTGAGTTGCTGTGGAGCCAAATTCTGGAGTTCCTAAAAGAAAGGAAGTTTGAGGAAGCTCCTAATTGTGAGAGAGACTCTATTTACCCTAATGATAATGAGGGAATGCAAATAGATGCATCTGTGCCTAGCTCTGAATATTTGCCTATGCCCATGGATTGTTCTTTGGCACAAAGAAAGAATTCTACAGTTGTGAACAGGAACAGAGAGTCTGAAAACCCTATAGGAAAATAGGGGCAGTTCTTACCTTTATTGAAGAAAGCTAATTCTGTGTATTGTATCACTGGCTGAAGTAAAGAAGCAGTGAGGAACTGTGTGTTTGAAAAGGAAACCCAGCTGTGACAAAGTTGTTGGAAATCTGCTAATTGACCACACGGGGCAGTCCCTGGTGAATGTGTAAGAAAGCAGAACAGCTGAGAAGTGAGAAGGTTTTCGTTTGTTATTCTCCCTCTGGTTTAAATCCTGATTTCATCTTTTCCCTTTGGAGATGTATCCTACTGCCTTAGTTGTGTATGAGCCCTAGCGTATTTTGGAAATCCCCATAAATACATTTTCTTGCATGCCTTACCACCGACTCAACTACATTATTTCCCTCGAGGAGTAAAGAGTACTACAAGACCCAGAATCCTCTGGTGTCTTTAAAAGAACTTTATTCCAAAAGGAGATACAAGGCCGTCCTCCAAGCTGTAAGCCCCTGGGCCCAGCTGGAGGCGTCGCAGTACATACTGTATTCTGACGTATAGTCAAATTTTAAAGTATATAACTCCGAGTGTCGTTATGTGGCGCACAAAAATTTAACCTTCCTTCAAAAGCTGCACAGCTCATATTTTATGCGCACACAGCCTACAGAAAATTAGAGGGAACATTGCCTGGCAGGCCACCTGGCAGCGCAGGTCCATCACATACCCATGTGGCTCACACCCACCCATGCACACTCTCTGCAAACCCACCCAATGCTAAACACCAATCACGGCACCAGGGCCCCCCACCACCCCGGGCCATGCACCCATGCACATAAATCCCATGACCCCCACAGGGCACACCTACTCCAGCTGACAGTGGGCCCATCACCCCAGCCCCACCCCCACAGGAATACCTGTCAATGTTGCACGTCCCCAGATGCACACACACGCGGGCACCAGTGAGGCGATGATAGCACCCGGAGTACGGACATCAGATAATAGCACACATACTCCTGCACCCGTACATTCCTGGCCCAAACGCATGCCACCTGGGTGGTCCCATATTGACATAGGTATCTGGCGGTACAGACATTCCGTTAGGTATCAGCGTGACATAGATGTGTACGGGGATGGGCAGGCACACCACAACTAACCTGTGTCCCCTGTTCCCCTCCAGGTGACATACAAGCCATAGAGGCAGTGGAGGAGGAGGTGGCTGCAGAGTCAGGGCCAGGACCCCAGCCTCATGCAGTGTCCACAGTGGGGCCACCCACCACCACTGGTGAGGCACCTGGAGGTCCCGATGCGCTGGAGGTGGGGGCGGAGGAACCAGCACCTGTCCTGCCAGGTCACAGTGGGTCCAGCACCAGGGCCAGCAGGGAGGTGGAGCCTGTGGCAGCTGGGACAGAGGGGATACCTTTGCGGCCAGCACCAGGTTCTGCACCAGGGGCTGCACACACCACCATGGGGAAGGTGCTACTTGAAATGAGGGCCCATTCTGCCACAGCTCATGAGGACGCAGAGGGTGAGTGACTGACCAGACAGGTTGCAGGTGTGCCCGGCACTGTGACCAGGGATGTCCTGCTCCCAGTGCACATGTAGGGCCCCCTCCCAAACTGGGATAACCTATACATGTGGGACCCAATGCATGTGGCCGATCGGGCCCAATGACGCCGCTGGTCTGCCATCCACGTCTGTGCCCCATGCCTGTGATCCAGGACTGGGGAGCACAGCTCGCCAGGGTCTGCTGGGGATACCCATGCCAGTACAGCATGACCTGACACACATGATGCACGCTGTCCACCCAACACCCATGAAACCATGACTGTCTGTTATGGTGCCCAGCCAGGTCAGCTGGACCTGTGTGCAGATGTGGCACCCCCGTACATACTGGGGACATAGCCACCTATATGGCTACGGGTGGCCTGGGAGCGGGGTGGGATGGGGGGATGGGTTGGGAGGGCCACCACCATCTGGCTGCTATACCCAGGGCCACACCAGGTGTAAGGCGCGCGCAGTGCGACCTGCACATTGGGCACGCACCCTCCCCCTCCTGTGGCGGGGGAGGGGGGACATACCCTATCTGCAAGTCACCGGCATGCTAGACAGATCGGTCCCTCCAGTTCTGCTTGGCATGCCGGCATGAGCCTACATGGGCACATATTACCTGTCTGTCGCTGCCTGCCACCATAAGGTGGCAGTGCCATGCAATAGCAGACAGGCAATAAGGGCCCCTACACCTTTGCATCCTGTGCAGCCACACCACTCACACAGGGACAGCTACGGTCTGGCTACACCACCCCCTGTCCTGTGACACACAGGTGAATGGGGACCAGTCACCTGGGGGTGTCACACAGACCCATGCCTGGGTATGGGGATATGGGGGCACAGGTGTAACCTGCCACCTCCCCTCCGTGCCCTGTGTGTGACCTGGGCACTGCCAGGGTGGCACACATGACATGTGAGCTGTCCATCGGGGCATCATGTGTTCGGATCTCCCCCCCCCCCCCCATCAGGGCCATGGCTGTGTGCAAGGCCCTGACAGGGTTGTACATGTGGGTTTGCAGTCCTCTGCTGGGTACCACCGGTACCCGGTCAGGTGAAGCCCATATTGCACATGTGGGCCAACACTCCCTGCTGCTACTGGGCCCTGTACGACGGGTCAGATACACGGGGTACACAGATGACACAGATCATCTCCATGGATGCTCCGTGTCATGCATGTGTCAGGGAATCCCCTGCTGTTTCCCCACATCTACTGGTCCAACTCCAGACGTAGCCATCCCCTACTGTGGCCTGCCAGATCACCTGTTGCATGTGTACAGGTGGCATGTGCAACCCATGTCTCACGGATCACACCGTTTCTCACCCACAGGCATTGCAGAAGGTGATGCGGGAGCCAACCAGCGAGAGCGGTAAGTACCTGTGCACTATCAAACAAGACCAAACAAGCAGGTACAAAAGAGAGTGGCGAATGTTCAATAAAAGGGGTTTTACCTGAATTTAACATTTGCCGGTCTCTTTTGTACCTGCTTGTTTGGTCTTTATTTATTTATTTAACAATCATTTATATACCGCATCTTCCAGAGATCAGTTGCGGTTCACAATAAACAACAATCAACAAAGCAGAGTTTGTTTTACATGTAACATCTTATAACCACAAGCAATAATATAAGTAAACAGCAAATGTTAATACTGAACAGAACAGAACAGTGAAAACTATATACATTATATACAGATACACATTATGTAGGGCTTTAGCATTGTGCATAGTACAGTTTCAGCTAGGTGGAATTGTCTGTTTAGGTCGTTGGATCAACTCAGACAAAAACTGGTTAGCCTTTATCTAAATCAATTGAGGGATGATCTGTATTTATTTAATTAATTAATTTATTTATTTAACATTTTTTATTTATTTATTTATTTATTTAACGTTTTTCTATACCGCACTATTCGGCATCAGCACGGTTTACAAGTAACAAGTTGGTACAATGTGGAGTAACCATACATTGAACTTACATAAAACAGGGAATTTAAACATGGATAACGGGTGAACTTTATACATAATATACAAAGGGGAATTTAAGCATGGATAACATTGTTTATATACCGCACTATTTAACATCAGCGCGGTTCACAAGTAACGTAAATGTCCAGTGTGGGGTATACACTGGACTTACAGTAAAACAAGGAATTTAAATTTGGAGGAAACAGGAAAACTATGTACATAACTCTTCAGTATATCTATGCATGTTATTTAAAGGTCGCTTTGGTGTGTAGAATCGAGGTTGGTCGGGAGAGTATGAATGAGGTGTGGCTACGTGATGTCTTCAGAGTTGGGAAAGCATTGAAGGAAAAGGTAGTGTTTCAAAGCCTTTCTGAATTGGTGAAGGTTGGTTATGGCACGGATGTTGGTTGTAGGTTGTTCCAGCATGAAGGTGCGGATAGAGCAAAGGCGCGGTTTCTAGAGGCTTTGTTGCATTTGGTGATGGTTTTCGGGAGTATCAGGGAGTTGGTGGCGACAGATCTTCTCAGTCTGTTGGGGGGGGTGAGTTGGATAAGTTCAGAGAGGACACGTGTAGTAGCTGATAAGAATGCAATAAATAATACCCGGAGTCAGGCAAAGATTCAAGCTGGTTTAATGTGCACAGACTCAGATTGCAGTAGCATTCAAAATGGTCTGAGCACCGAGCTCAGAAAAATGACAGTTTATATACTTTTCTTCTCCAGTCTAATACAGGCAAAACTCCTCATTGGCCACAGTGGCCCACTTACTCTCATCCAATAGACATCTCTGACCGGGCCCAGGACTCGCTCCCCCTGCTTGGGTCTTACTAGCCACGGGTCAGCAACTAGACATAACAGTAAACATAATACTTCTGCTAAAGTATACAGTATATTTCGCTACTCTTGCAAGGTCAGTGAGCCACAAAGATAGTGGAAGGCATATCAGAAGCATTCTTAACAAAAGCAAAACAAAGTGAGGCCAAACATAGCAAGGCTAAGATGTATCTCTAGCCCTGGCTCAAAACACTAAACAATCTTCATAATGCTAGACAAAATATTCTTACATTGTTCGGCTTCTCTGCTATATTTTCATCCTAATTACGAGGTCAGTGCACATCTAGCAAAGATACAGTGGCGCGGCATTCTACTGAAACAGACATCAGACATCTAAACAATAAACAGTAAGAAGGTATTTAATTCTCTTATCTCCAGGAGAACAGAACATGTTATCAAACCAGAATAGAACAGTATGTCTTTCTAACAGCTAACAGCATTCTATAATTTTCCAAAATCAGCAATAACATTTTAAAGCAGAGAGAAAAGGGGCTTTAGGCCTAGCTTCAGGCCTAGCTCTGCTACGTGCTAGGCCATCGCCTATCACATTCCCTCCTTTTGATTATTCTCACCTGCAAGTGAGAAAGGGTGAGAATCAAATCACACATAATCACACAAGTATCTTTGTCAAATCATATAGCATGCCTAGTGTATAAGCGGAGGGGCAGGAGACATAGGAGGAACAAATGACATATATACTGTTCATCATAGCAATAGGCCCGTTCTCATGACCCACAAAAATAAGAACCATTCCTATTAATAGCAGCACCTGTATTAGCGGTCGGTAGCAGTACATGTCAAAAAAGGTAGGCAGCACATGTATGAAAATTAGCAACAGATGTACTAAAGTCCAAAAAATCTGGGTTCTGAGAGCTGGCGAGTAGCAATCAAAAGGGCTCCATTCTCATTGTTCCATCGCAGTTCCCATAACAGGAGAGGAAAGATTCTGGCGGGGGGTTGAGACAAGTCCGGGTATTCCTTGTTGTGCAAATACTAGGTTTGCAGGCTGCACAGGGAAGTAGGGCAAGAGTCAATTCAAAGCACCCCAAGGCTGCCGCCAGAACGAAGCAATAATAAGAATTCATAATGGGCATAGTCTCTGGAAAATTGGTGGAACTGTCGGCATCTACAACAGGTAGCAGACGTAGCGTTGATTGTAGGTCCTCAAGCTTCTGCCGTACGTAGACCTACCAGCTTTGTGGCAGGAGTAGGGCTGTAGATTCCAAAGTATCACTGTCCTCTGGGATGTCTCAGGTTCTTAAAATATCATAGTACTGTCTCTCAGGCTATAATTGCCTCCTTAGAGCAGTTCACTTTTTAGGAGATCAAAACAGTTTTTTCTTCTTTCTTTTTTTTTTTTTCAGAGCATTTGAACACAGTCTCGTAGAAGACTCAATTTCTTAACACAACACAGTCTATTTCTGATGATTTCAGCTTTCTCCAGATGCGAGACTTACCTTCGGATAAACAAACAGTCTTGAAATAGTGCAGTTTCCGAGGGACCAATAAGTCTTAGGTCCGTGGCTGTTGTCGTAGGGTGAGGCGCAATGGAGTCATTTATGGAAGTCCACGACCAAGTTCAGAAGCCGCTGCTGGAATGCAAAACTGGAGGACGTCTGTTCCCTTGACGTCCAGGAGCAAGTTGGTAAAGTTCTTACGATGACGGATCTTTTCTTTGCAGCGTGAGTCGCAATGGTGCTGCAGGATTGGCGATCGAAGTCCAGGGACGACTCTCAGGTACTGTGGCTGGTTTCACTCGACTGTGGTGGATCCAGGAGTCGATCTCGGCCACTTTAACTGCTGTTGGGGTTGATAACAAGACGAAATATGGCCCTTTCCAATACGGCGCCAGCGGTGTCTTCTTCTACTCTGTCACCCACACCGAGGCTCCTGGCTTGAAAGGATGCAGGGGTTTGGATGGGCTGATCTCATACTCACGCATGAAGACCCTGCAAAACAGAACTTAAAACCAATAGTGCTTATCTAGTAATTTCATATCCTATCTGTCACACATCTCCTTTTACTCTCTATACAATAGGCTACAGAATCTCAGAATCTCAAAAGGGGAAACTCCTAAAGACTTAGCAGGGGCTAAGTATATCCTATGAAGGGCTATAGGAAGAACCTGGGGCCAGGGCTGAGGACATAACTACTAGATCAAGGGTCACCACTGCATATTTAACACAGCTATGTCCATTAATGATGACAAGACTGCTTTCATCCACAAAGAAAGTTTTGTCTGGGCGGTCCAAGGGGATATCAGTTGAATCTAGGCAACCTGAGCACACAATGTCCATTACTTCCAAGCAATCATGGTCAGGAGGGCCTGGACCGATGGGCAATTAGGGTGGCTGGGTTTAGAGTTTGGCTGACACTTAATTGCAAGTTAGGATTCTCACATAGCATACTTTGATATTTTAACATTCGAGCGTTGGTGAGTCAATGGCTTCCTTTGTGCTCCAGCAGGGTTAAAACAGAGTGTGGTACAGTAACTTGAAGGTTTTGTCCTAAGGTGAGCTTATCTGCTTCGCTCACTAAGAGGGCTGTGGCTGCTACAGCTCTCAGGCAAGGTGGCCAGCCTTTGGCAACAGGATCCAATTGTTTCGACAGGTAGGCCACAGGTCGCTGCCAAGACCCAAGAGGCTGGGTCAAGACTCCCAATGCGTTTCCACTTGATTCATGGACATACAGACGAAATGGTTTCTGCACATCTGATAGGCCCAAGGCTGGGGATGACATCAATGCTGTTTCCAGTGATTTGAATGCTTTATCTTGTTCTGAGCCCCATTCCAGGGGAGATCGTTCCATTCCTTGTGTGACTTGGTACAAAGGTTTTCGCCATGAGCGCAAAATTTGGTATCCATATTCGGCAGTAGCCTGCAGCTCCCAAGAAAGCTCGCACCTGTTTCCTAGTAGTGGGGGTTGGGATGCGGCATACTGCTTCTTTTCGCTCAAGTCCTAATTTCCCGGTTTCTGTGGACAGGTGGAACCCTAAATATTTCACTTCTGTCTGGCACAGCTGCGCCTTGGCTCTGGAAACCTTGTATCCAGCTTCATTCAAAAGGTGCAAGAGATCACTTGTAGCTTGTATACAATCAGATTTGTTATTGGTGGCTATGAGCAAATCATCTGCATATTGAAGCAAAATTCTTTTTCCCGGAATCTTATCTTATGTTCTTATTTAAGAAGGGACCCAGGATATCAATGCTTGAACCAATACAAGCATTGTGGAACCTGTGTCCCTTGGGGAAACTGCTAGGTACGTATGACCTAGATTGGCCACTGTTGGAAACAGAATACTGGGCTTGATGGACCTTGGTCTGACCCAGTATGGCATATCTTATGATCTTATGTTCTTATGTTATGAATCACAGAGTAGCTTGACAAATCTTGGCTGAGGGCTGCACTGAAGATAGTGGGTGAGTTCTTAAATCCTTGTGGTAATCGAGTCCAAGTAAGTTGCCCTCGCCGTCCTGTGGTAGGGTTTTCCCATTCAAATGCAAACAAAAACTGACTGGCCTCTGTCAGGGGTATACAGAAAAAAGGCATCTTTTAAGTTCAAAACAGTAAAGTGAGTGGCTTCTGCTGGAATCAGTCCCAGGAGGGTGTAAGGATTTGGTACTACTGGGTGTATGGTTTCAACTGCACTGTTCACTCGACGTAGATCCTGCACTGGGCGGTAGTCACCTGTCCCAGGCTTCTTGATTGGGAGAAGGGAGGTGTTCCAGGGTGACTGGCATTCTCTGAGAAGTCCATACTGCAATAATTTCTTCAAATGGCGATGAATGCCTTCAATTGCTGGTCTCGGGAGGGGATACTGACGCACATGCACTGGTTCTGCTCCTGGCTTAAGGGTAACAAGTACAGGAGCTATATTCTTTGCTAGGCCAGATGGATTATTCTCTGCCCATACTCCAGGTGGGGCTGCAATGCTGGTAAGTATACAGGAACTTGCTGGCCTGATTGGAGATGCACTATAGAACTGCTACTCTTCTTCTCGGGGAACAGTCAGCACTATCAATCCAGCTCCTTCGATTAGGAAAACTTCCTCCACATCATTCAACTAAAGTATCAGCAAGAAGAACTGCTCTCTTCGCCATCTTACATTCACTTTCTCTGTCACATTATCTCCACAATTCACAGACATTCTAAACAACTTAATAGTGCTGTATTCATGCCCGCAAATCCATCCCGTTTCTGCAAGTTCTGTTTTATATCTCCCTGGGACTGACTTGACAAAAACTGAATTTACCAGGCGCAAATTCTCCTGGGCTGCTGGATTTCATGGGGCATATAGTGAGGGCTGCCTGCACTATTTGGATTCCACTTCATGTTCTCGGGCGCTGACTGTGGGTGACTTTGAACTGGTAAAATGAATCCCTGCCTGCAGTGTCAGCGGTGGACTGTAGCCCCCACATGTGCTTGTCAACAGACAGAGGAACAATCTAGATAGAGTCCTTACAATAGAAAACTAACTTCTGCAACATGTTATAATAACAAATCCTAACAGAAAGAACTATAGTTCATAACATGACGACTACATAGCTGTTATGTATAACTGGAATAAAATTACTTGGCAAAAAACTAACTGCCAGCCGTAATCAGCTTGGCTTTACAAAAGAAATTACTTTCAATTTTACAGTTTTTAGGAAGCAGAGATTCAAAAAGACATTCATTCTGGATGCTTTTTCCATAAAGTGGGTGGACATCTAAAATACATATACACATTTTCCTTCCTAGTTCGTAGGCTTCGTAGGGCAAAGGGAAAATAAAAGCCTCCTTTCCTATTGAAACTTGAGCCCTACATGATTTCTGCTCACTTGATCTGCACAGGAATTCGAGTAGGAATGTAACCCTTTCCAGGCTAAGTACAATACTATCGAGATCCACAATTCTGACTAAACATTCTTATTAAATGATATATAATACATGACCATAGCAGAAGGCACATCACTATTACAAAATATTGAATAAAAACAGGTATAATTCCCTAAAATAAGCACCCATTAGCCCAGCAGCAGAACGTTGAAAACATGCCTTCATAGGGTTAAAACATTCCTCTGCACAAACACGCCTCTTGTGCTGCAGCTGAATGAGAGAGACAGCTTCTTGCTTTTACAGTGACTCTTCTTAACTATACTTTTACTATTTCATATGCGGTAAAGTGTCACAAATTACCCAACGGAATATAATCCTACCCTTATACTAGAAGGGAAACTCGTGGTTTCAACAGATAACAAAGACAAACTCCCAACGCTTCCTCCTTTTCACAAGCATTCTTCACACAGACAAACATGCTAGCATTTTCCAAATTCCGAATTCCCGGGCTGACTGACAAACCAGAATTACTGAAACCGAAAGGGCTGATGGTTTCGCCCCGCGCACTACTTGCAGGGGTACGAGGATCGCCTGTGGAAGTTGATCAGACTTCCTTTACCTGTTACTGTACCAGAAGTGTCTCGAGACTTTCCCAAAGCTATCTGACTAACAACCAGAAAAATCAATACTCACCGGATCCGGTAGCTAATGCGCTGTGCAACCAATCCCTCCTTGGGTTGAATCCTGGACCCCCTTCGAGTTCGAGGTGTTGGCCGGCCAGAAGCAGCAACCTGCGGAGGCAAGGAGGAGTCCCCTCTGATACAAAAGGACCAGGGGTGCCAGAGACCCTCCTGCGGTCAGTCAGGCTCAGCTCCAGCCGGACCAAACCTGTGAGGCGAGATGTCGGGGCATATTCACTTGCATACCATCCCCCACTCGCACATTCCCGGCCAACGCACCAGGAATATGTAGTAGCCGATAAGAATGCAATAAATAATACCCGGAGTCAGGCAAAGATTCAAGCCGGTTTAATGTGCACAGACTCAGATTGCAGTAGCATTCAAAATGGTCTGAGCACCGAGCTCAGAAAAATGACAGTTTATATACTTTTCTTCTCCAGTCTAATACAGGCAAAACTCCTCATTGGCCACAGTGGCCCACTTACTCTCATCCAATAGACATCTCTGACCGGGCCCAGGACTCGCTCCCCCTGCTTGGGTCTTACTAGCCACGGGTCAGCAACTAGACATAACAGTAAACATAATACTTCTGCTAAAGTATACAGTATATTTCGCTACTCTTGCAAGGTCAGTGAGCCACAAAGATAGTGGAAGGCATATCAGAAGCATTCTTAACAAAAGCAAAACAAAGCGAGGCCAAACATAGCAAGGCTAAGATGTATCTCTAGCCCTGGCTCAAAACACTAAACAATCTTCATAATGCTAGACAAAACATTCTTACACTGTTCGGCTTCTCTGCTATATTTTCATCCTAATTATGAGGTCAGTGCACATCTAGCAAAGATACAGTGGCGCGGCATTCTACTGAAACAGACATCAGACATCTAAACAATAAACAGTAAGAAGGTATTTAATTCTCTTATCTCCAGGAGAACAGAACATGTTATCAAACCAGAATAGAACAGTATGTCTTTCTAACAGCTAACAGCATTCTATAATTTTCCAAAATCAGCAATAACATTTTAAAGCAGAGAGAAAAAGGGCTTTAGGCCTAGCTTCAGGCCTAGCTCTGCTAAGTGCTAGGCCATCGCCTATCACACACGGGCCGTGCATTTATTAATGGCTTTGAATGTTATTGTTAGGATTTTGAAGGTGATCCTGTAGCGTACTGGGAGCCAATGTAGTGTTTTCAGGATAGGGGTGACGTGCTCCCTTCTAGATGCTTGGTGAAGGGTTCGAGCTGCAGTGTTCATTGCTAGCTGCATAGGTTGTAGAGTGCACTTCGGAAGGCCGTGGAGAATGGAGTTCGCATAGTCGAAGTGGGGCATCACCAGTGACTGAAAGACTGTTCGAAAGTCCTCTGGCTCAAGTAACGGTCTGATGTGACGTAGCATTCGGATTTTGTAGTAAATTGCTTTTGAGATGTTGCTTATCTGGGCATTTAAGTTGAGATGTTGGTCGATCGTTACTCCAAGGTAACGGATCATTGTCTTCGTGAGAAGTTCAGCATCACGTACTTTCAATGAAGATGGCGGGGTGAATGCTTGGTCTCTGCTGATGAAAAGTACCTCTGTCTTTTTGAGGTTGATTTTGAGCTTCTGAGAGTGTAGCCAGTCTGTGACTGCGTTGAAGCATGAGGATAATCGGGATACGTCTGGGTGATCAGTATGAAATGGGGTGAACATGAGAACATCGTCGGCATAAATTAGGCAGTTTACACCGAAAGACCTGATGATAGAGCAGATAGGCTACATATAGACATTGAAGAATAGGGCAGAGAGTGAGGAACCTTGAGGGACACCCTTCGTTAGTGGGAATGGGGTGGAGGTTGAGGTACCGGATCGGACGTGCTGCCATCTATCATTTAGGTATGAGGTACACCATGCGATGGCGGTGCCGTGGATTCCCTTCTTGGCAAGGCGGGACAGCAGTAGATCATGGTTGACGGAGTCAAAAGCCGCCGCAATGTCGAGAAAGATGAGGGCGAAACCCTGTTTGACGTTATCTAGCCCTGTTATCAGAGTGCTGAATAGGATTGTTAACAAGGTTTCCACGCCATGTTGCTCACGAAACCCGTGCTGGCAGGGATCGAGGGGTGAGTTATCCTCGATATGTTGGCTCAGTTGACGGTGGACTATTTTCTCTGAGATTTTAGCTAGAAGCGGTATGCTGGAGATGGGTCTATATGAGTCCATCTTTGTGGGGTCAAGTTTATTGTTCTTGAGCAGCGGTCTAATTGAGGCTTGTTTTAGGCTTGGGGGAAGACGCCTGTCTGGAATGAGGTTCCAATCAGTTTAGCCAGGAAGGTACTGAGCTCAGTACGTAGGGTTTTTATCCATAATGCTGGACATGGGTCGCTTGATGCTGTGGTGGTGTTTATATTCATAATGATGTCTTGTATTTCTCTGTCAGTTGGGGTAGCAAAGGTGGAGATGGTACTGTGGGTAATTGGCAATACTTGTATGTGTGAGGGTGGGGGGGAAAGGGCCAACATAATGTCTGGCGACCCGGAGCTAGCGGGTAGGGTGGTCTGGTTTGTTTTGGTTTGCAGGTAGTCTGCATATTTCTGTGGGTCTGGTAGGTTTGCCTGATCAGTGGAGGGTTCCTTAGCTAAGAATTTGACAATGTTGAACAGCTCATGTGGCTTATTCAGGGATCGTTGTAGAACCTCAGCGTGGTATTGCCTCATTCTCCTCGAAACTGCTGAGCGATGGGTGCACAGCTGGGCAGAGTAGGCTTCTTGGTTTTCGGTCGATCTGGAGTGTCGCCAGCGTCTCTCTAGCTGTCAGAGTTGTCGGAGGGAGGTCTTGAGCTCAGGCGAGTACCACGGTGCCTTCTTTCTTTTGTTATGAGAAGCATTGATGGCGGGAGGGTCCAATGCAGCATTGAGGCATGAGTTCCATGTGGAAACCAAGTCATCAAGATTCAGTCCCTATGTGTTGTGGAGAGGTTGTGTTCTCTCTAAGATCTCTTCTCTGTTGAACTGGTGATATCGTTTTGAAACTGGTTCTGGTGGTTTGTTTGAGGAATGAGGGTTAGAGAGTGATATATGTGTGGGCATCGCGAATCTGATTAGACTATGGTCCGACCACGGTACTGAGCATAGTGAGAGGTTGATCTTGGATGTGGGACAGAGAGCTGATTGTGGTGCAAATATGAGATCAAGTGTGTTTCCCTTGATGTGGGTAGGGGAGTTGATCAGCTGGGTGTAGCCCACCATCTCGAGAGCGTCTAGGAAGGCTCTGGCTTGAGTGTCTTGGAGTGAGGGGAGGTTGAAATCTCCTAGTATCCAGTTTGAGGTATGTGTCTTGATGGGGTTACAGGCGAGGTTAATAATCGAGGAGAGTTCATCTGGTGATGGTGAGGGTGCCCGATATAGTAGGTTGATGCTGAGATGTTTGTTCGCTATAGCGATGTGGTCTAGGTGGGGAGTGCTGCTTGATGTAATGGTCTGGAATTGTAGACTGGTCTTGCTTAGTATGAGTACACCTCCACCCCTTCTGTCAGTTCTGGGGCACGAGTGGGTGGTGAAGTTGGGGGGGACAAACTGGTGGAGGATTGCCGCGTCTGCCTCTGACATCCATGTCTCTGTGATGTATAGTATGTCGATGTCAGGGGAGGCTAGGATGTCAGATATGGCAGGCCATTTCTTTCTGATAGAGCGGGCGTTTATTAGGGCACATTTCAGGTCGCGAGGGGGGGTGTCGTGGTTGTGCTGAGAGGGTCTAGCCTGGAGAAGGGCTACGTAGATGAGGTGAGGGTGTGTCATGTGGATGGGTCTGACTGTGTGGTGGTTGGTGCGGTCATGGTATCTTTTCCAGGAATTGTGAAGGATTGGGATGGAGCTATGGGTGGAAGTGAGGGATTGGGAGACTTGTGTCAGTGCGAGTAATATGTAGCAGCTGATAAATGTGTGTGATAGTGCGGCCGTGGCGGGAGGCGCCATGGCGTCAGTAGATGGTAGGGAGTTCAGGTTGAGCCTTTTGGTAGGGACGGTTTAGGTCAGTGAGTGGTATGAGTGCGTTCCTAGTGCTATTGAGCCAATAGGGTAAGGCACTAGATAGCTATTAGTGCTTTTCAGTAGCTTGTTGGAATGAGCAGTGTCAGCGTAATGTAACAATATCACAATTTCACAAAGTATCAGGGGTACAGATTTCTAGCATAATTGAGCCTGTAACATCTGTAATTCTATGTCAGCTGTATCAGCTAGCAACCACTGTGATAAGCATAGGTTGGCTAGTTAAGCGAATCGGCGAGCATACGTAAAGCTGCTGAGAGAGGTTGCTGGCGGTCAGTTACTAGCAGCAGGTTAATGGTAACAGTTGATGATGGCAGTGAAGCTACTGAAGCAAGTACTGGTAAAAGTAAAGGCAGGAGTGAAGGCAAGGATGTGAGCTATGGACAACGGTGAAGCTACTGGCAACAAGTTAATTGATCACAGTAATCTATAAGGTAGCCAAGGAGTAAAGCTACTGGCAACAAGTTACTGACACTAGTAATCTGTAAGGTGAACAAACAAGTAAAAGTAGAATGCTGACTGTATAATTAATGCTGGCTGGCGGGACTTGTAAGATTGCAAGTTACTGACAACAGTAAAGAAAGAGTTCAGGCGCTGGATACAGTACAAGTGGCCGGTTGGAAACAGATGCTGGTTACCGTGAAGGTAGATGTCAACTACTGGGAACAGTACTGATGACAGGAAAGTTCTTGCTGGTGATGATAGCGAGCTCGACCTTGGGGGAGCTCAAGCAGCTGGTCGGTGGAGGTGATGCGTACTTGAATGTTTTTTCAGGCGTTTCAGAGAAGGCCACGCCAAAGGGCCCTCTGGCGAGGCCCTCAGGCAAGGGCCCGACAGGTGCGGGCACACCTTACCGGCGTTATTTTTAGCTGAGAGTTCGGCTGCCTCGATTGGGCAGCACGCGGTGAGGAGGCGGTCCGGTGCTCCGGCGGGCTCGATCCTCTGCAGGAGGAGGAGAGCTGATGGCCGCCGGAGTGCAGGGGATGGAGAGGCTGCTGCGCTCGAGTAGCGCTCCTTTAATCCAAAGATCAGGCTGCCCCGATTGGGCAGCACGCGGTGAGGAGGCGGTCCGGTGCTCCGGCGGGCTCGATCCTCTGCAGGAGGAGGAGAGCTGATGGCCGCCGGAGTGCAGGGGATATATTGTTGTAATGCATAGTAAATAGATAGGTTTTCAATTTTTTACGAAATTCAATGATCTCGGTTAACATTCTTAGATCATCTGGGAGGGAATTCCAGATTGTTGGAGCTGCGTGTGAAAAAGCTCTGTTGTTTGTTAATTTATTTGCTTTTATGAAGTCTTTGGGAGTTTTTAGTTTATTTAATTGTCCTTTTCTTTGAGTAGATTTTGAATGTTCTTTACTGATTAAGTTACTTAGAGTGACTGGGGCCATATCATTTAGAGTTTTAAATGAAGTTATTAATGTTTTGTATACTATCCTGCTTTATATTGGTAGCCAGTGAAGGGATGCTAGTATTGGTGTTATATGTTGATGTGAATGTACTTTCGTTATTATCCTAGCTGCTGCATTTTGTGCAAGTTTGTGCAAGTCTTGTTGGAAGGTGATGCGGAACACCATTGCCAGTGCCACGAATCGCAAAGGCAGAGGATGGAGATGGCCGACCTTTGCCGGGAGGTGCAGAGCCTGCGTGAGGAGCTGATGCAGGGCCTGTGCGAAGAGGTGGGACAACTCCACGAGGCAGCAGGTCCATGGCAGCCAGCATGGGCCAGATAGCGGCTCCATGGGAGGCCATGGCAGGACTTGGGCAACAGCCAGCAGCAGCAGCACCACCAGCACCATGGGGTGGGAGGAGATGTGCTCGGTGCAGAGGGAGTCATCAGCGCAGGTTCTAGTTGTGGGGGGCTGGGGGATAATGTGGGGCCAATAAATGCCTTTGCATATGATCACGCCTGTGGGCACGTGTCCAGTGTTTCATTCTGCACCCCCATGTTCGCCCTGTCGTACATGTGGTCACCCTGGGCACATATCCCTTGCCATGGCACGTAGACCCATTGGCATGCCATTCCCGGTCCCCATCCCATGCCACAGGGGGGCGTGTAGTCTGTCTTGCCACCATTCCACACATATACTGTATATACTGTGTGCCACCAGTGCCATGCACTATGCCATGTATGCACTGCTAAAAAATCATCCATCTTTGTGTCTAACAGAAAACGTTGACAGAAACTCTAATTTTTGTCGGATCGCCTGTTACGAGGGTGTACAAACACTCTCTTTAAACAGGCCCTCCTTTTATTTAACTTAGTTTTAAAAGGTCAGTATAACCTGAGGTCCACACAACCTGAATATGCTCTGGGCTACAACCAGTCCAAAAGGACCAGCCCATGCATAGTGAAGATGCTGTACTCGCATCAAAATTTTTTTTCAAAACAGAACAAATCTGTCATCAACTAACTGGATATATGTGGAAGTAAGAACACTTAGCTGAGTGGTGAAGTGAAATGGAGCATTCCAAGCTCCAAGCTCTCTGTCCGTCGGGTCTGGAAGAGAGCGGTCCAAAAGCAATAGACCTGCATGAGAGTTCCAAACACAGTTCAATCTTCAGGTGATAACCCAGAACTTCACCATACATCAGCCAAAAAAACTTCCATCACAGTCAGGCTATAGTTGGGTATTGATGCGACACAAACCGTTGTGTTTCAAGCCCGCCGTAGCTCTGGCTCTTTATCAAGCAAACCCAGCCCGCTTCCTGTTCCCTGCACATACCAGATGACGTCAGCACCAACATGGAACCTACTGATGACGTATTAAATCATAAATTTGAAGTATTATCGGATCTTCCACCATTCAATCTCCGCGTTCATACCAAATGGAGCAACCGTATTGAGTTTGAATATCCACCACTGCTCATGATGGTGTAGGATAGCCCGACGATCCCCTCCTCTAAGCAGTGGAGGAACCTTATCCACAATCGTCCAGCTAAGCTGTTCAAAGCTATGGGAGGCTGATAAGCAATGTTGAACCATAGGAGCAGTCAATGTTTGTGTGTTAAGGCGAGAACGATGCTCTTGTAAACGCCTTCGAATGGGCCGTGTAGTCATCCCGACATACATTAAGTGGCAAGGACATACAATCAGGTACACTACATAATCTGATGTACAATCTGTATTGTGTCGACGAAAATAGCTGATATGCGAATGGGGGTCTTTCCAAATAGTACCCTCCATAGTATTGAAACACATATTACACGATCCACACGCTTGATGATTGCCCGTGGATGAAATCACTGTCCCACTAGATATAGTATGTACCACCCGGTCTGCAATATTAGTCCCTCTCCGATACGCCAATCGTAAGGGTTTTTGGAAACAGACATGTTCTGATAGAATGTGCCAGTGTGATCTTAAAATTCGTGTTACATTCCCCGTGCAAGGCATATACGGTAATACTCCCACAAAAGGTTGAATTGTTGTCTGGTCTTGCGAGGGCTTCCCCGTGGACTCTGGAATGTCTGTCCACCATTCCGGATGGTTGTTAAGAGCTCGCTTATAAGCCGAATCGATTAATTTCAAGGGATAACCCCTTACAAGTAGTCGGTCTTTTAAGCTTTGAGAATGAAGCTTATATTCTCGCCGAGTAGAACATAAGCGCTGCAGGCGAAGAAATTGGCCAATGGGGAGTGCTTGCCTGAGGGAACGGGGATGGAAACTAGTGTATTGTAACAAGGTGTTGCGCTGGACAGGTTTACGATAAAGGGTAGAGTGAAGCTTACCATCTTCTTTATAGAGTAACAAGTCAAGGAACTCTATTTGTGAAAGGTGAAACTTCGCTTCAAACTTTATATGACCATGCAGAGTGTTTATCCATTCCAAAAATTGTTGCAAACTGTCTCCCGATCCTGTCCAGATAAAAAACACGTCATCCAAGAACCTCTTCCACACTATTACAGAGCTGAATTGATTAGACGTATAGAGGTAAGTGTCTTCAAAATGCGCCATATATAGGGCCACCACTGAGGGAGCCACCGTTGCGCCCATTGCTATGCCAAAGCACTGATGATAATACTTCTGGTCGTACATGAAATAGTTGTTATCAAGCACCCAAGACAACAATTGTAGCACAAAAGCCTTCGGAAGACGCGCCGGCAACATCAATGGTAAAGCTGCCAATATGGAATATGCTTCTGTTTGATCGATATTCGTATATAGTGCTACTACGTCTAAGGTAACCAAATAGTAATGGGATAACATAGGTATATCACGAACTGCTGACAAAAAATGATAAGAGTCGCGAATATAAGATCGAATACCTTCTGTCAACGGTTGAAAAAATCGGTCACAAAAAATTGAGAGAGGTTCCAAAACAGATCCCCGGCAAGAAACTATGGGGCGCCCAGGTGGGTGCTCTAAAGACTTATGTATTTTGGGGACCATATAAAATACTGGAACCTTAGGAAATTGAGGATTCAAAAACGCGTATTCCTTTTTCGTGATCCAATTACTATTATATGCCTCAGTGGTATATTCCTTAATGATCAATTGTAGTTGAGGGCCCAAATCTGAAGGTAAAACCCTATAATATTTGTCATTTGCCAAATGAGCTAAGACCACTGCATGATATGTTCTGCTGTCCTGTAACACGACAGCTCCCCCCTTATCTGCTCGTCGCACCACTAACTGGGAGTTGGAACTCAATTCTTGTAATGCTTTATAAAGAGGAGCGGATAAATTAGAGAAATGTCGCTGAGGAGTTTCAGACAGTCGATCTAGATCCCTAGAAACTAAACGTTGAAAAGTTGTTAAAGAAGCGTCCATGCTTACTGGAGGTAACCAGGTGGAAACCGGAATGCATATCGAATCATCAGAAGACAACGGCGGAAAATCTCGGAAAAAGTAACTTGTATGTAACTTACGAAAAAACTGCTGAACGGCCACACGCATACAAAAAAAGTCATCCCTTGGAGATGGGACAAAAGACAGCCCTAACTCCAGGACCTTTAATTGATCTAACGTTAAGGGGGTGCCGGACAAGTTGACAACTGCTGTTTGGCGGTTGAGCGGGTCACTGGCCCGATCCCTATATCCCCCCGAGTTCGGGGAAACTGTCGACGATAACGCGGCCGGCCTCTGTGAAAAACCTGTGAATGTCCATGAGAGCCTCCTCGAGCAGTTGTACCTGTTCCATCCGCTGAAGAATCAGAACTGTGATCTTCCGAGGAAGCCTCAAAAGTTACTTGTTTAACTGGAGATTCATCCTGTTGCCGCCAAGTATAAACCTGGTCTTTCGTATAATCATCCGTGTCACGTCTAAATTTCTTCAATTTTGAAAGCCGAACCGTTTCTTGAAAATGTTGAAGTTGTGTATTCAACTCCACCAGCTGCCGATCAAATGATTCTCCCTTCGCTTCCTTTTTCAAATCCCGCTCCATTTGTTCTATCTGATCCTTCAATAGCAATTCCTCTGCAGTTAACCGCTCGATGAGAAGGGCTATAAGGTCTAATCCACACTTGTTCAAAATGCTATTCCAAGTAGCATAGAATTTTTTATCATCAACGAACATGTGTGGAGGTTTCAAAACGCGAAGACCCCTGGGAATCATTTTTTGCTTCAAATATTGGGTCATGGTGGCAGCATGCATCTCCACTCTAATGTTACGTTTCTTCACATTTCTCAGAGTAGTCCAAGAGCCTGTGGTCGAATCTTCTATGACCACCGGACTATCAAAAAGAGAAGGGTGTTCCAAAAGTTTGTCAATTGCCGCTTGTGAAAAAGCAAAAGTTGCTGTATTAGAGGAATCAATGCTTGCTGCTGACGTCATCACGTAGAGGGAGGTAACTCCAAAGAAGTAACAATAAACTATAAAACCCCCGTGAAATGAACACTATTTGAACTATATCCTAAAGATCATTCACTGTCCCCTAAAAAATCATCCATCTTTGTGTCTAACAGAAAACGTTGACAGAAACTCTAATTTTTGTCGGATCGCCTGTTACGAGGGTGTACAAACACTCTCTTTAAACAGGCCCTCCTTTTATTTAACTTAGTTTTAAAAGGTCAGTAAAACCTGAGGTCCACACAACCTGAATATGCTCTGGGCTACAACCAGCCCAAAAGGACCAGCCCATGCATAGTGAAGATGCTGTACTCGCATCAAAAAAATTTTTCAAAACAGTACAAATCTGTCATCAACTAACTGGATATATGTGGAAGTAAGTATTGCTTATCAGCCTCCCATAGCTTTGAACAGCTTAGCTGGACGATTGTGGATAAGGTTCCTCCACTGCTTAGAGGAGGGGATCGTCGGGCTATCCTACACCATCATGAGCAGCGGTGGATATTCAAACTCAATACGGTTGCTCCATTTGGTATGAACGCGGAGATTGAATGGTGGAAGATCCGATAATACTTCAAATTTATGATTTAATACGTCATCAGTAGGTTCCATGTTGGTGCTGACGTCATCTGGTATGTGCAGGGAACAGGAAGCGGGCTGGGTTTGCTTGATAAAGAGCCAGAGCTACGGCGGGCTTGAAACACAACGGTTTGTGTCGCATCAATACCCAACCATAGCCTTACTGTGATGGACGTTTTTTTGGCTGATGTATGGTGAAGTTCTGGGTTATCACCTGAAGATTGAACTGTGTTTGGAACTCTCATGCAGGTCTATTGCTTTTGGACCGCTCTCTTCCAGACCCGACGGACAGAGAGCTTGGAGCTTGGAATGCTCCATTTCACTTCACCACTCAGCTAAGTGTTCTTACTTCCACATATATCCAGTTAGTTGATGACAGATTTGTTCTGTTTTGAAAATTTTTTTTATGCGAGTACAGCATCTTCACTATGCATGGGCTGGTCCTTTTGGGCTGGTTGTAGCCCAGAGCATATTCAGGTTGTGTGGACCTCAGGTTATACTGACCTTTTAAAACTAAGTTAAATAAAAGGAGAGTTTAAAGAGAGTGTTTGTACACCCTCGTAACAGGCGATCCGACAAAAATTAGAGTTTCTGTCAACGTTTTCTGTTAGACACAAAGATGGATGATTTTTTAGGGGACAGTGAATGATCTTTAGGATATAGTTCAAATAGTGTTCATTTCACGGGGGTTTTATAGTTTAATGTATGCACTGCTGGCATGTCCACGCCACCATGCATATATCCATGTCTGCTGGATATCGCAGTACATGGGTACATCCCGGTGGTTGATAGGGATACATACGTCAGCGCACATGCCCATCCCCTACACCTGATGTGGTGCCCATCCCATCTGTGACATATGTCTCCCACATAAACACACTGTGACATGCTCACACATGTCACACTCAGTGCAGCGACATGTCAGGAAATGAGACACATGATCACTGTGATGTATAGGTAACAAATATATATTTTTATTTACATGTGTGTATGTACACATATATACATATGTGTGGCCGGGCCCCCCCCCCCCCCCCGTGGTGGCCTGCATCTCACAGATACGCAGACCCGGCCCTGGGGTAGCGGTGGTCCCAATCACAGGACAGCAGGGGTGCCATGTGGCACTGTAGTGCTTACACCCCCTGGGGGCTGTCATGACCGGATGGCTGGGGAGCTGCACTGCCCATGATGGCCTCACACATCATGCGCAGCTCCTCAGCCATCTGTATCATGGCACCTACCACCTGCTCCATGGTGTGTGTCTGCCTGCTGAGCTTGGGACACAGCACACATTGCCACAGACAGGTGGCATACACACATGCCACCACACAGACACCATGTGCCTGGTGTCTGTGTGGTGACATCTGCAGACATCAAGTCTGTGGCAATATGGGCATGTTCTGCACCCATACTGGCAACATCCCCAGATCCATGGGACAGGCGGCAGGGGCCCCCAGTGCCCTGTGCTGTCCTATGCTGGCACACACCCACTCAACCTCCCCGGCCCCCTCCCTCCCACCCCTCCTCCTCCAACTCCTCCCCGCCACCTCCTCCCCCTCCCTGCCCTCCCACCCCTCCTCTGCCACCTCCTCCCCCTCCCCGCCCTCCCACCCCTCCTCCTCCCCCACTCGCTCCCTCTCTCCCTCAGAGGCCTCCCCCTTTGTGGTCTCCATCGTGCTGCCTTCATCCTCCTGCTTGGGCTTGGGCACTGGCACCAGGGGGGCTCTGCAGCTGTGTCCCTGCTGTGGATGGCCCCTCACCAGCATCTGCATCCAATGTGGGGGGAAACCAGACATTACCACCGCGGTCATGCATTTGCCACAGGCTTCTGGGTCACTGGAACATGCCGTGGTGCAAGGCACAGGCTGCATCACTCACCATCCTGTTGGGCCATCCACTCCTGCTGAAGCCACTGGAGAAACCGCGTGCAGCGCAGCCGCATCACCCGTCCCTTCTTTCTGAGGTCTTCCAACTGGGGGTACAGCAATGTTTGGAACCATTAGGGGCAGACTTCCATGGCCATCAGCTACTGCATATCACACATGGCTGTGAGCAGCAGGAGGCTGCTCCTGCTGTACCCTGTCTGTCCCATGCAAGCTGTTGCCACTGCCGCCTGCATGTGTGCAAGTGAGGCTGGGCATGTGTGTGTTGCCCCCTATGTGTCCTGTGTGCCACCCCCCGGGCACCCCATACCGGCCTGGTGGCTTATCTTTGCATGACATGACAGCACCATGGCATATGTGGCATTGCCATGCTGCAGATCATGTGCGTCATACCAGCAGTGCCGCATAATGCCGTTATCCGTGCATGGGGTGCCATGGAGAGTTGGCGCATGCGCCACATCCTACACATATGCACTGTGTCTGCATGTCTGCTACACCTATCAACCTGACTACAACATCTGTCTAACATATGCAGAGACTGCATGTGCCCATGCCACAGTACGCAATGGCGGTGGCACTGCACATGTGATTCGCCATTGTGGCATGTACACAGCAGCAGATGCACCTATGTGAGGGCAGGGGATGTAACTCCACACTCTCTGTATGGTCCAGGGCCCTCCTGGGTGTAGGGCAGACCTGCGCACCTCAACAGGCACAACTACCATAACACCTGGATGGGTAACAGACCTCTGTAATGTGGCCTGAGGCCTCCTGGGGATAGGGCAGACCTGCGCACAACAACAGGCGCACATACCATAGCACCAGAATGAATAACAGACCTCTGTAACCAGGCCTGAGGCCACCTAGGGATAGGGCAGACTTGCGCACATCAACAGGCGCACCTACCATAGCACCAGGATGAATAATAGACCTCTGTAATGCAGCTTGAGGCCTCCTGGGGATAGGGCAGACCTGCACACATCAACAAGTGCACATACCATAACACCAGGACTAAACACAGACCTATGTAAAAGGCCTGGGGCCGCCTGGCGTTAGGGCAGACCTGCGCACATCAGCAGGTGCACGTACCATAGCTCCAGGATTAAACACAGACCTCTGTAAATAGGCCTGAGGCCGCCTGGGCTTAGGGCAGACCTGCGCACATCACCAGGCGCACCTAACATAGCTCCAGGACTAAACACAGACCTCTGTGATGGGGCCTGAGGCCACGTGGGGATAGGGCAGACTTGTGCACATCAACAGGTGCACCTACCATAGCACCAGGATGAGTAAAAGACCTCTGTAATGCGGTCTGAGGCCTCCTGGCAATAGGGCAAAACTGCACACAACAACAGGCACACATACCGTAGCACCAGGATGAATAACAGACCTCTGTAACCAGGCCTGAGGCCTCCTGGGGATAGGGCAAACCTGCGCACCTCAACAGGTGCACCTACCATAGCGCCAGGATGAGTAACAGACCTCTGTAATGCAGCCTGGGGCCTCCTGGGGATAGGGCAGACTTGTACACCTCAACATGTGCACCGACCATAGCACCAGGATTAAACACAGACCTCTGTAATGAGGCCTGAGGACTCCTGGGGATAGGGCAAACCTGTGCACATCAACAAGCGTACATACCATAACACCAGGACTAAACACAGACCTGCGCACATCAGAAGGCGCACCTACCATAGTAACATAGTGACATAGTAAATGACGGCAGATAAAGACCAGTATGGTCCTTCTAGTCTGCCCAGTAAGATGGCAAGAGTAGGTGCACCTGCCACTCCGTGCAAGCCACCCCGCCCATGTCTTTTTTTTAGGGGTGAACCCACTGCTCCGTGTAGGACACCCCTGTATGTTGAGAAATTAGTTAGGAAGGACTGGGGTTTCTAGTCCCACAGGTGCTCCTTGTGGTCTTGGGTAAGCCACTTAACCCTCCATTACCCATGTTCCCTGTAAGTATTAGTGTATGTGTCTCATATCCCCTCATGTTAAATGTATCCCCCAATTGTGTTGTGACCACTTTGATTGAAGGATAAGGTGGTATACAAAACTGTCTAAATAAATAAACAAATAAGAATAAATAGTTAGGTTCATTTTGATTTTATCCTGTTGCTGTAAAGGGACCCACTGTGTCTGTCCCATGCCATTTTGAATTCTGTCACTATATTTGCCCCCAAAACCTCCATCGGGAGGGCATTCCAAGCATCCACCACCCTTTCAGTGAAAAAGTATTTCCTGACATTGCCTTTCAATTTACCCCCTTGCAGCTTCATATTATGCCCTTTATTTTTACAGCTTCCCCATCTTTGGAAGAGGTTTGTTTGTTCATTATTTCTCTTTAAGTATTTAAAGGTCTGAATTATATCTCCCCTGTCCCTCCTCTCCTCCAGAGTGTACATGTTTAGGTCTTCAAGTCTCTTCTCATATGGCTTCTGACTCAGGCTCCAAATCATTTTGGTCGCCTTCCTCTGAAAAGTTTCCAGTCTTTTGATATCCTTTGCAGACTTCCTGTGATTATAATCTGCTCTGATGCTAATTCCATATATCAGAAGAGAAAATGATTTAATCAATTGACATTTGTTCAATGGAAATTAGTCTTTATTACATCTGATTATATATTCTACATAATTATATGAGATATTCCACACTAATTCAGATTTCGAGTTCATTTTAAAGACACCACTCCTTTGGGTTCTTGAGCCTCCTAATATACTCTTACGCACTTTCATAAATGAGGAACTGAAAACTCCACGATGCCAGACTGCAGCGCTTCTGTCTCTCAGCGACTGCTCCCATCTCCCTTTGCAGCCTATGGGCTGACTGTAGGGAGGGGAAGAGCAGTAAATAAAACTAAGGAAGAGAAAAGGGACAGAGGAGTAGGAGGGGTAGGAAGAGTGAAGGGACATGGAAGAGGTTATGACTTGGGAAAGAGAGCAGGGCGAGACTGAGAAGAGCTTAAACAGAGGCTGGGTAATGGGGATGGGCTAGAAACAGAGTTGTGAGAGAGGCATAGATACAGCCTGGAAGAGTGAGGGGAGTCGGCAGAGGGGACATGGGCTGTGATGGGGGAAGGGACTGGGAGAAGGGGACATGATCTAGAACAAATAGAGGGACTGGGAGAGTAGACAAGCTGAAAGAGATGGAGAGGAACTACTGTATGTTAGAGTGGGGAAGGATGAGACTAAAATAGTATATAATGGCAGATAAGGACCAGCCATCTAGTCTGCCCAGTAAGGTGGCTAGAGTTGTTGTACCCACTGCTCCGGGCAGGTCACCCCCACTGTATACTCTTGTTTAGAGTTAGGAAAAGGGGCATCAGGATGGAGAGAAGAGACATGAAGGTAAGAAAATGGAGAGAAAGAAGGTCAGGAGAGAGAAGGAAGTGGCAGGAGGGGATAAGACTAAAAGGAAGCGAGAGGAGATAAGCTGTGGAAAGAGAGAAATATCGTAAAGAAATAAAAGGAAGACAAGAAAAGAATTCTTAAAGGACAAAGAACATGAAGACAGAGAAGAAACTTAAGAGAAGATCAAGAAAAAGCAGAAACAGAGGATTGAAGATAAACAGTTTTCCAACTCTGTGTCTGTAGTTTAAGTTTAGTTAAGACTTCTGGACTGACTGGTTTGGGTTGAGGGTGGGGGCAGCTGGTATTCTGCTCTGCTGGGAGAGAGTGTGGGTGGTATGGATGGGCCAAACTGGACTGTAAGTGAAAGAGAGAGGGAAGAGTAGATGGGCTGTGGTGAGGGAAGGGCAAGAGAAGTGTGAAGTGGGAGTAAAGTGATGGGGATGAACTGGGATTGTTAAGTGAAGAAATACCGGTGGGATTTTCAGTGCTCCCAACCTTTTTGTTTTGCTACATGAACCATCTCTGGGACAGTTTCTGCAAATGGGTTAGTTTGATGCATACATCTAAGTAAGGGTACGTGCAGTGTGATCTCAGTCTCTCAGATTTACTGCTAATGCTTGGTGTAGCCTTGCTTCATGCCAAAGAGAGCTGGAGTTCATAAAATGAAACATGCAGGATCGTACCAAGCTAGAAAGGACCCAGTGTGACTAACTAATTTGGGGTCGTCCCCCCCTCCACTGAGCCATGTTCAATAACTCACTCTTTTCTGAGCTTCCTAGAAGCCCAGTGATGATATCAGTGCCCCCTGCTGTGCTTGTGTCCCGTGCGACTAACGAATCTGGCGCTCCACCCTCCACCCTGCCACATTCAGTAACTCACTCTTTTCTGAGCTTCCTGGAAGCCCAATGATGATATCAGCACCCCCTGCTGTGTTTGCGCCCTGTGAGCCGCACTGCTCGCACAGTGCTTCATATGGCCCTGGTAACATGTATAGACAACTTGTCAAGGTGTAGCTGGAAATTCCTCTTGATCATTCCGGTGGCTCCTAATACCATGAGAATATTTCTTTATCTTTCTTGGTCTCTGATTGCATTTCTTGGTACTTCAGGATTTTCACAGATCAATCGCTTGGGACTGACACCTCTATATTCAATGCTATTCTGATGTTTTCCTGCTATGTCTGTTTCTTTGCAACCATCTTCTTATCCACCCTCCCTCTACCTGCTGTGCTCTTCATTTTAATACGGTCTGGTCAGTTGTGCTTATGACCCACCATGGAGTGGAGGAGTGGCCTAGTGGTTGGGGCAAGGTACTTCAGGCCAGAAGGTCAGGGGTTTAAATCCCACTAGAGGGCAGCAACCTTGGGCCGGAAGGACTGAGGTTTCTAGTCCCACAGGTGCTCCTTGTGGTCTTGGGCAAGCCACTTAACCCTCCATAGCCCCTGTTCCCTGTAAAATAGTTATCTCCACATTATAATGCCCTGTTCAATGTAATTTCAGTTCATTCAATGTAAACCACACTGATGCAGAATAGCACAGTATATAAGAGAATGTAAATAAATAAATAAATCAGACTTTGCATTTTTTCAATTACAGTAATGTGTATTAGGTTTTTTCCCCCCTATGATTCCTTGAGCAAAGATCTAATTTGCTTTTAGGAGGTAAGTTTGTTAACTGTTTTGTGCATAAAATGCTGATTTGCATGTGTGAAAGGCCTCTTAGAAAATTAGATCACACCTAAAAATCTGCACAGTGCAGGTTGGTAGGTATTTCTGGCCTACTAAGGGGAGGAGTTTGGGCAGAGTGTTGTCCTGGGATGCTTCTGATGAAGGGTTGCTTGGGGGGCGGGGTTGGGTTTGAATTGTAATTTGTAACTCATATTATGGAAGGTTTTATATGTTGTGTTAGCTATGTTGGGTCCAATTTTCAACTGGGTGGTGCTATGCACTGTGTTGGCACATAGCCCGCCCCCCTTCCACCTAACCCAGATTTTCAATGATGGGGTCATATGCGGCCCCAGCATTGAAAATCCGGGTCTCACCGCACAACACGGAAGCTGCACGAGCTAGCCAGGTAGCACCGATTTTTGATGCTACCCACTTAGCCCCTGTGCCATAAAGATAGGCTAGGAAAACTCTCTCACTTGGTTTGCAGCTTGTCGTGCTGTGAGGGCTTGCGTGCATCAGTGATGCTGAGAGCTAAACTATCGGTAGTTTAACTACTGGCAGGGTCTCCCAAGATGGACAGGTCTCAGCTGAGGTGCCAGACCAAGACAAACCACCCATCTGGGCAGCAGCAGAATGGGACAGTGTTGACGGCGGAGGATCACATTTTTGTGACAGTGGCAACAACACCAAACTTAAACTGCGCGGAAGAAAGGCCCGGCAATCTACTTCTGTATCTTGCCATGAAAACCCAATGGATAGTTACAACAAAACAAATTGTGCTATGGTGCTGGAAGATGAGACCCCCAGGTCAGAAGGCACTCAACTAGCTACTGGGGAAGAGCTGAAGACTTTTCAGAGTAAAGCCAGCATTTATGATGTGGTTGGATCAAAGCCCTCGGGAAGTCTGACTGCTGATGTAGCTGCGCATGAAATGAGAGTCAAAAGCTGTAAAGATGTCTTACACATTGGAACATGGAACGTACGAAGCATGAACCAAGGGAAGTTGGAGGTGGTCAAGAATGAAATGGAACGTGTACAACTTGATCTGTTGGGTGTCAGCGAACTGAAATGGACTGGCAGGGGGCACTTTGCATCAGATGATCACATGGTCTACTATGCTGGAAATGAAAGACAAAGAAGAAATGGTGTTGCATTTATAATAAAGAAGAAACTTGCAAGAACTGTAATAAAATACAATGCAGTCAGCAAACGCTTAATCTCTATTCGTCTACGAGGATTGCCTATCAACACAACTATAATTCAAGTATATGCCCCAACAACAGCTGCTGAAGAGAATGAAATTGAATAGTTCTATGAACAAGTACAAGCTGAAATTGACAGAACATGCAAACAGGATATCCTGATAGTCATGGGTGACTGGAACGCAAAGGTTGGCAACAAAGAAGAAGGCAAAGTAGTTGGAAAATATGGACTTGGCAACAGAAATGAAGCTGGACAAAGACTGATAGAATTCTGCAAGACCAATGATCTATTCATCTCAAACACCTTCTTCCAGCAACACAAGCGGCGACTGTACACATGGACTTCACCGAAAGGATTATATAAAAATCAAATTGACTACATATGTGGAAGTCAATGATGGAAAAGCTCTGTAACATCAACAAAGACAAAACCTGGAGCTGACTGTGGTACAGATTATCAACTACTAGTATGCAAACTCAAGCTAAAGTTGAAAAAGAGCAAACCACTCATGAATGCAGCAAAATATGACCTTGAGAATATACCACTGGAATTTAAAGACTGCCTGCAAAATCGATTTGCTGCTTTAGATACAAATGACAGAGCTCCGGAAGAGTTATGGAATGACATCAAGAAGGTTGTGTTAGAAGAAAGCGAGAAGTCTCTACAAAAGATGAAAAAGCAAAAACGGCCAAAATGGATGACGGAAGAAACTCTGAAAATTGCCCAGAAACGCAGAGAAGCTAAAGCCAGAGGAGAAAGAAAGACAATCGCTGAACTCAACAGAGATTTCCAACGTGCAGCAAGACAGGACAAGGAAAAGTACTACAATGACACTTGCAAGGAAATAGAAGCAGAAACTATTAGAGGAAGAACAAGATTGGCTTTCCTAAAGCTACGAGAGTTAAAGAAAAAGTTCCAGCCTCGAATTGGAATGTTACAGGATGCTCAAGGTTCTATGTTGAATGATGCTGAGAAGATCAAGAAAAGGTGGAAGGAATATACAGAGTTTTTATATGATAAAGATCAAGTGGACCAACAGCCATTTCAACCTGTACCTTATGATCGGGAACCATTGGTGATGAACGTTTTTGTGTTTGGCTGCTATATATGATATTCTGGGATTTTGCACTTGATACAGGGCATAGGAGCCCGAAACGTGCGCGTCGTGCATCTGGACTCTATATACCAGCATTTAAAGGAACTGAGATAAGTTTATACTATTTTGATATTGATCTTGAGAAATATGAAACTTTTGGTGAAGAACCTTTCTTGAGAAAAAGTAGTTGCCCGCTTGGTGAAGGTCGTTTTCCATTTCGACCTTCCTACAGTTTAGCTCCGACAAAAATGATTTTAAATGGGGGTCGCATGATTTAGGTTTGGTTTTTTGTGTGATTATCAAAGAACAAAGCACCAGGCATTGATAGCATTCCCATAGAAGTATTGCAGCAATCTGATGCAGCTGTTACCGTACTCACAAGGCTCTGCCAAGAAATATGGAAGACAACATCATGGCCAACTGACTGGAAAAGATCTGTGTTTATACCAATACTAAAGAAAGGTGATCCAACTGACTGTGGAAATTATCGCACAATCGCTCTGATCCCACATGCCAGCAAGATTCTACTGAAGATTATTCAAAAGAGACTACAACCATACCTGGAACAAGAACTACCTGAAGTGCAAGCAGGGTTCAGGAAAGGGCGAGGAACGAGAGACATCATTGCGGATGTGAGATGGATCCTTGAAAAGACTAAAGAATACCAAAAGGATATCTATTTGTGCTTTATCGACTATAGCAAGGCTTTTGACTGTGTAAACCATGAGAAACTCTGGGCCACATTAAGAAGCATGGGTATACCAGAACACCTGATCGTTCTCTTGCGCAGTCTGTACATTGATCAAGAAGCAACAGTTTGAACGGAACAAGGAGAAACAGAATGGTTTAAAATAAGCAAAGGTGTAAGACAAGGCTGCATACTTTCCCCCTACCTGTTTAATTTATATGCAGAACAAATCATCAGAGAAGCAGGATTGTATGAAGACAACAGAGGTGTGAAGATTGGTGGAAGACTCATCAACAACCTTCGCTATGCTGATGATACCACATTACTGGCTGAAAGTGAAGATGATCTGAACCATTTGCTTCTCACAATCAAAGAACATAGTCTCAAAATGGGCCTGCACCTTAATGTAAAGAAGACAAAGATCATGACAACTGGCATAATCAACAGGTTCATCGTTGAAGGAGAAGAAATTGAAATTGTGAACAACTTTAACCTACTTGGATCAACTATCAATAAAGAAGCAACAAGCAGTCAAGAAATCAGACAACGCATTGCTCTTGGCAGAATGGCTATGAAAGACCTAGATAAGATTCTCAAGAGCAGAGATGTCTCTCTCCATACAAAGATTCGACTTGTTCAAGCCATGGTATTTTCAATAACATCATATGGATGTGAAAGCTGGACAGTGAAAAAGATAGACAGGAAGAAAATTGATGCCTTTGAATTATGGTGCTGGCGGCGAATACTGTGTATACCATGGACTGCCCGAAGAACAAACCAGTCGGTACTATTTATTTATTTATTTAACATTTGCTTCTATACCGCGCTATTAAAATCAGCGCGGTGTACATCAAACAAGCATACTACAATGTATACAAACAACATTGAGTTTACAAAGAACAGGAAATTGAACATGGTACTAGAGGAGATCAAACCTAAGCTTTCTTTAGAAGCTCAGATGACAAGACTTCGACTTTCATACTTTGGACATATCATGCGAAGAGAGAGATCATTAGAGAAAGACATTATGCTTGGCAAGATAGAAGGTCAACGCAAAAGAGGAAGGCCAGCAATGAGATGGATCGATACAATAACAGCAGCTATGGGTACCAGTCTGTCAACAATGAGCCGCCTGACTGAAGACCGAACACAGTTTAGGATAGCTATCCAGAGGGTCGCCATGAGTCGACTCCGACTCGACGGCACTTAACAACGACAGGAAAACTCTCACCTATCTTTAAGGCGCAGAGGGCTAAGCAGCTTTTAAACTAGATAGTAGGGCGGAGCCGACAGTTGCCCAAGAGCGCATGGTTCAGAACAATGTATCCATGAAGGATACTAGCAAAAGATAGAGCACATCAGCAGAGAGGATCCATTAAAGAAAAAAGTAGCCCTAATGCCCTTGAGTACAGAGAAGACGGAGCTTAAAGATTGCAAATTATCCCTTCCTACAGATAGCCAGATTAATATGAATAAAATACAGCCTCTGAAATACGTCTATGCAAATGACAGAAGTGTAAAAAATAAGATGGGAGAGTTAAAATATATGGTACTAAATGAGAAGTTAGATATGATTGGTATCTCAGAGATATAGTGGAAAGAGGACAACCAGTGGGACACTGCGATACCTGGGTACAAACTGTATCAAAATGATAGAGCAGATTTGGTGGAGGGGTTTATTTTATTTATTTATTTATTTTATTTTACATTTCTTATATACCGCACTATTTACGATCAGCGCGGTTTACATAAAACGAAACAGAATCCGACAATGAACAAGAGTCAGGTCATTACAATGAACAGGAGCAATCAACTTGGATAACGGGGGAAACTATGTACATAAATGGACTACTGAAATTGGTAAACTATGTACACAAAAGGGATACTGAAATTGGTAACTGTCTATAAGTGAGATGAGTTCATTGTGTGTTGTTCGTACCTGGAGGCTGGGGTTCGAGGGAGGCTGTGAGGTATTTAATAAAGAGGAGGTGTTTTAAGGCCTTCCTGAACTGGCTCAAATTGGGGATAGCTCTGATGTATGGTGGTAAGGAGTTCCAGAGGCTTGGGGCGCTCAGGCTGTAGGCTCTATTTGAAGTTGTATGGCGCATCTTGTCATAGCTTTTGGTATTGTTAGCATGTTGGTTGCAGCCGTTCTTCTTATCCTGTTGGGCATGGGTTGTTGTATGAGGTCACATATTGAAGAGGAGGATAACCCATTGATGGCCTTGAATGTCATCACTAAGATCTTGAAGTTAATCCTGGCTTGGATGGGGAGCCAGTGCAGCTGCATCAGGAGGGGTGTGATGTGCTCTTTCCTTGGTGCTCCTAAAAGGATTCGCGCAGCGCTGTTCATGGCAAGTTGTAAGGGATGTAAGGTTGCTTTAGGGAGACCTTGTAGGATGGCGTTTGCATAATCAAAATGAGGGATGATGAGGGCTTGGTAGATGGTACGGAAGTCATTCAGCTCGAGTAGAGGGCGTATGTGTCTGAGGGATCTGATCTTGAAGTAGATCGCTCTTACTGTTTTTGCTATGTGCTGCTTCATGTCGAGGTTCTGATCCAGTGTGACTCCGAGGTATCGTATGGCTGATTTTACCTGCAGCTTGGCGTTGTCGACTTCTAAGTGGTTAGGTGGAATAAACTCAAGATTTCTAGAGATAAATAGGACCTCTGTTTTCTTATGTTGGATGCGCAGATTTTGAGAGAGGAGCCATTCGGATACTGCATTGAAACACTTAGTTATTGGGGTGAGGTCTGGGCAATCCAGGGATATTGGCAGGTAAAGTAGGACATCGTCGGCGTAAATCATGCAACTCACATTAAAGTGTCTAATGATGTTACATATGGGTTGGATATAAATGTTAAACATAAGAGACGATAGGGAGGATCCTTGAGGGACTCCTTGACTTTGTAGGAATGGCTCAGATGTGGTTCCATTTGCTCGTACGTGTTGCCATCTTCCAGACAGGTAAGATCTGCACCACTCCAGCGCTGTTTCAGTGATGCCTTTCTCTTTTAGCCGAATCAGGAGGATCTCGTGGCAGACAGAGTCGAAGGCTGCCGCAATATCTAAAAAGATAAGTGCGAAACCTGTACGTGAGTTGTCAATACGTGGGTTGCGCTCTATGTTAGAGAAGGCATTGAATCACAAAGGATTAAAGTTTTGCAGGAAACAAAATTCACTGTAGAATATCTATGGATTTAAATTCCATGTAAAAAGAGGAAGGGGAAGGCGATGGCAGTGGGGGTGTACTATCGACCACCTGGCCAGAATGAACAAATGGATGATGAAATGCTCAAAGAAATCAGGCATGTTGTGGTCACACCTTTCCTCAAGAAACCCTCACTAGTCCCTATCCGTCCTTTTAATTATTGACCCATCTCCCTCCTCCACTTCATTTCTAAACTACTTGAATGTGCGGTTCACCACCATTGCTTTGACTTTCTCTCCTCTCAAGCCCTTCTGGATCCATTGCAATATGGCTTTTGTCCTTTAAATTCTACTGAAACGGCTCTTTCCAATGACTCCAGCAACCTGTTCCTGGCAAACTCCGAGGGCCTTTACTCGATACTCACCCGTCTTGATCTTTCTGCTGCTTTTGACACTGTTGACCATCCCCTTCTCCTCGATACCTTGTTCTCACTTGGTTTTAAGGGCTCTGTGCTATCCCTGGTTCTCTTCTTATCTCTCCCATCGCACTTTCAGTGTTTGTTCTGATGGATCTTCCTCTACTGCTATCCTGCTCTCAGTTGGTGTACCCCAAGGCTTTATCTTGAGCCCTCTCCTTTTCTCTTTCAATATCCAATCCCTTGGTGCACTCATCTCCTTCCATGGTTTTCAGTAACTTCTTTACACTGATGACTCTCAGATCTACCGCTCTTCACCTGAAATCTCTCTGGCAATCCAGGCCCGAATCTTTGCCTGCCTATCTGACATTGTTGCCTGGATATTTCACCACTGTTTGAAATTGAACATGGCCAAAACTAAGCTTCTTATCTTCCCCCTAAACCCACCTCTTTCCCCTTCCTTCTTTCTCTATCTCTGTAGATAACACTCTACTCCTTCCTATTTTCTCGGTTTGCAACCTTGGGTTCATCTTTCACCCCTCCCCCTCCTCCACACATATCCAACTAATAGTAAAACCTGTCATTTCTCGCCCCTTCCTTTCGGAACACACTACTAAGACACTTGCCCATTCTATTCACCTCCATCTAGACTATTGCAACCTCCTCCTTTCTGGTCTCCCTATGAATCATTGCGCTCCCCTTCAATTTATGCAAAACTCAGCTGTACGGCTAATCTTCTGCCAGCCTTGATATGCTCATATAACCCCTCATCTCAAGTCACTTTATTGGCTCTCTATCTGTTTCCATATCCAGTAACTTATAAGACTAATGACATAAGTGCACTCATTCTGCTGCTCTTCACTGCATTTCCTCTCTTCTCTCTCCCTACACCCCTCCTCAGGAACTCTGCTTTTCTGGCAGGTCGCTTCTATCTGTGCCTATCTCCAGGAACAAGCAGGAATGAGTCTTCACATATGGGTACGTCGGTACCGACGGAGCCTGCACGGGAATGCTCCCCAGCATCCAATCAGAAAGCTTTTGGGAGCATCCCTCGCGCCTGCGCGCTGACTTCCCGCCTTTCCCACTGCCTCTCCTCAGTTTTCGTTTTTCCGCGGAGCCGACAGGACGTCCTCCTGTCACCGCAGAAACTTTTCTCTTTAAAATTCTTATTTCTTGTTTTCTTGTGGTCGCGGCTGTTCTTCCCGCCGATACCGGTACCGCCGGTGCTTTATTCTTTTCTTTCTAAAATTAGAAACATTTTTTCTCCTCAGTTTTTTGTCTTAATGTTTTGGGCCTACCAGGCCTCTCCAACATGGAGCCTTCTTCTCCTAAGAAGTGCCTTCATTGTGGAAACATAGTTTTCTTTTTAGACTCCAAGGCTTGGTGTCTAACCTGTTTGGGTCCTGACCCTTTTTCCCCTGAACCGTCAGGCTGTACTATTGGGAGAAGACCTTCCCTTTTTCGAGTTTCCCTCGATGCCGTTTTTCCTCCTGAGGTGAGGACACCGGTTTTTTCTTCTCTCCAGGATCAGGTAACCCACAAACAGTCTGTTAAGACTAGCCAATTCTTGAAGGGTAAGTCTCATGCACAGCATGATGACGACTCCGGCCTTGCCCTCAAGATCCCATTGGCAATAAAACCCCGGCGGGAGTCTTCGGGCTCCAAAGCATACATGGGGTTTCAGGTTGTTCCTGGGGCTCACCCCTCACAGAACATACCTGAGCCGTGCCAGGGGTTGGTATCCGCTTCGAGTGGTACCGATAACCCGGCACCGGCACCGGTGTCGAGTGCTGCACTCTTCACCAGGGATCGTCATCTGCTATCCTCGGTACCTTCGGGACCAATCGATACCACCCAGATTGACTTTCCTCTATCTTCGCCATGTTCGGGGTTGGTATCGGCTTCGGCCGGTACTGACACCCCGGCATCAGCGTCGAGTATTCCTCTCTTCACCTGGAATTGTCATCAGATATCCTCGGTACCTTCGGTACCGATCGATAACACTCTGATTGACTTTCCTGTATCGGCATCGCCGATACCACCACCGATGTCGGTACCTTCTAGGCATGCATCGATAGACCTGCTCCCCTCGATGCCCAGTCTGGAATCGTTATCCAGTCTAGATGACTTGGTTCCGATGCGTTTGGGAACCGACCCATATCGTTCCCGATTATGCAGTACCGAGGATATTTACCAAGCCTCTCGGGTTACCTCGGTACCGCTTCAGCAGCCTCCGATACCTGCTTCGATGGCATTACCGTGTCCGATACCGCTATCGGTATCGATGTCGATTCCTGCAGTTCCATCGGTGCCATTGATCCTTTCTATGCCTAGCTTGGAATCGATACCGGGAACCGATGATGCAGTACTAACTGCCTCGAATCAGAACTGTCAGTATCGTTCTCCATCTAGCAGGATTCTTTTTCTGCATCAGTCCAGTATGTCTTCTGGTGCTCAAGCTGCTTCTTCAACCTCAGCCTACCCAGGAATAGTTCCTATTGGAGATCCTTCTTTTCAGAAATTTCTCCTTGACATGACAACCTTTCTTGCCATTCCTATTCCTGGTTCTACTCTTAACCAAGATCCTGCAGAAAAGGAAAATATAATGCTTCCTTTACATCATTCTTTGCAGGACCTTCTTCTGAGGATTTAGGAATCACCTTTAAGGGTTCCTTCACCTTCTACAGCCATGGATGTTCTGTATCAGGTGCCTCCCTCTCCGGGCTTTCAGAAAAACCAACTTCCACATCATTCCCTTGTAGTGGAATCAGCAATGAGGAAGGTAAGAAGCAAGAAGAAGCACTCTTCTTATCCGCCTGGTCGTGCATCTAAAGCACTTGATGCCTTTGGACGTCAAACCTTCCAAACTTCTATGCTGGCTTCAAGGATTATCTCATATATTTTTTATATGAGCCTGACACTTCAGGAAGTCACAGAGAAATTATCTCTTTTGTCCCCTTTTTTGTCAGAGCCTAAGGCCACTGACTATTCCTTGCTTCTTAATCATAGCAGGAATATCTCTTGGTTTCTTTCTCATGCTTCTCTAGACTCTTTTGAGTCTGTTAGCAGAGCCTCTGCTATTGCCATTGGAGCACGTCGTACAGCCTGGCTGCAAGCTTCAGACTTGAGCAGATGGGCACAACATACACTGGGTAACTCTCCTTGTACTGGAGAAAATCTCTTCAATAAAGAGGCTTTACGTCAGGTTGCTCATTGCTCCACTGACTTCCCTGGTTCTGGAAACCATCCTAAGCCTTCTTTTTCCCCAGGACGTAGGAAATGTCCTACCAAACCTTCTTTCCCTAAGAAAAGAAGGTTTCACCCTTCTCCTGCCCATCCTCCAGATGTACCCAAGCAAGGGACATCTCATCCTAGTCTGAAGTCTCCAGACTCTAGCCAGTCTAATCATAACCAGCAACCATAGGTTCCTGTGTATTGCAATTTACAGTTAACTTCTTGTTAGCAGAGGTTTATTCTTCAAACTCTACACTGGTTCTTTCTTATATAATCATTCCATGGCGTGAATGTCCAAGGAGTTCCCAGTCTTGCAGGAATCTACCCCTTTTTTCCTTGCAGCTTGGCATTATGCTTTTCTGCTCCACTTGGACAACGCATACTCCTTTAATGTACATGATACCCCTGTGTCCCTTGGCTGGGTCATCCTGGTGTCTTAGTCTATGCGGTTTTTTTTTGTCCTTTGGACATGTCAGAGTCCTAAAGTACTCCTGACGTGCTCTTGCCAGACTGCTATTATCCTGTTTTTTCAGGCAACCATACTGGTTATTCCACTGAACTACATTCCTGCACCGCAGAAATAGATTCTCTATATATCTTCAGGTGGTTTTTTACCCCCTCATTATTAGATGAATCTTTTCCCATCACATTCCCCATGTGAATGTTTTTGTGGGGCTCAGTTGCAGGCATGTATCCTCAGACTTATATTCATGTATGTATATGTCCTATACATACATATTTCTGTAGTCTGTGTGGGCATAAGTCATGCCCATATATATATATATATATATATATATATATATATATATATATATATATAATCACATATCTAGACATCATGCACATATATATAGATATGTATGTATCTCCATATATATATATATGTGTGCCCATTGGGAGATGTCCATAGGACGCTAAGTATTACCTGCTATCTCCCTAACTGTCTGTGCTATAAAGCCTTTCCCTTCTTAAGGGGTCCAGACAGTTCGCTTGCCTATTCTCATATGGCTCAGTAAGTGGGAGCGGTTAAACACACAATTATTGCTGTGAGGTCAACAGCTTCTATTTTTGTTATAGATCTCCCTGTCTATGAAGTATCAAACTTCAATGTCTTCCTATCTTTTACCAGCTAGGAAAGACAGTGTACATCTTCAGTATTTCTGAGTACATTTCTGTTCTCCTTGGGAATAGGGGCTTTTTTCCATACCCCCTCTTCCCTTCAGGACTGGGCTAATTCTCCAGATCGGTCAGTCTTCTTCTTTTAGTCCTCAATGTTAATAACTCTGTACCTAAAAGAGTTTTCAGCTTTTTCCCATAAAGCTTTCCATTGAAGACCTGCCGTTCTTCTCTTACCCCAGTTGACACCTGGGTCACCTGCCCATTCCAGGCTTGGAACTTCATCCTCACTGCTGTGAAGTTCCCTTGAGGATTACGCTACTGCATCTACAGTACACTCCATCACAGTTCTACTTCCTACAATCCAGTAGGTAAGCTCTATATTGTACTAGTTCATTAAATATTTTAATGATACTTGACATACATTCTAAAGACTCTTTTTCTCTGTAGTCTTTAGATTCGCTGTTCCTCTACAGCTCTTCTCTATTCAACTCCTACCCCCCCATCCCTCAGGGGATGCCGGGGATCCAGGTTTGGGAAATGCCGTCCTGTTCCAGGGATACGCATTTTATGGGATCTCCCCTGGCACCCACAGCTAGGGAGTCCCCATATGTGAAGACTCATTCCTGCTTGTTCCTGGAGATAGCACAGTTACTTACCTGTAACAGGTGATTTATTTATTTTATTTATTTATTTATTTACATTTCTTATATACCGCACTATTCGGCATCAGCGCGGTTCACAGAGAACAAAATAAAAACCAGAACAACAAGCTGTTCGATGTTACATATAACAGGAGCATAAACTTGGAAAAACATGGGAGAACTATCTACATGGAGTATATGATCTGTTTTTTGTAAAGTATATGATCTGTTTTTTGTGGAGTATATGATCTGTTTTTTGTAAAGTATATGATCTGTTTTTTGTGGAGTATATGATCTGTTTTTTGTGATCTCTGGGAACAGCAGGAATTAGTCTTCACAACCCACCCACCTCCCCTAGGAGTTGTATCTATCTATCTCCTTTCCTCTTTCTCTCCTTCTGTCTCAGCTATGAAACTCAACTGAGGAGAGGCAGTGGGAAAGGCGGGAAGTCAGCGCGCAGGCGTGAGGGATGCTCCCAAAAGCTTTCTGATTGGATGCTGGGGAGCATTCCTGTGCAGGCTCTGTCGGTACCGACGTACCCATATGTGAAGACTAATTCCTGCTGTTCCCAGAGATCACCTGTTACAGGTAAGTAACTGTGCTTTCTCTTCTACTGCCATCTCCAGACTTCAGTCCTTCCATTTTGCTGCTAGCTGAGTCTGTACAACAGGCTTCATCTGTGGCCGTTTTCAAATCCAGGCTGAAAACTCACCTCCTCGAGGCTGTTTTTGGATCCTGATCCACTTAATCTCCTATGTGTTTCCTTAGCATTCACCTAGATGTACCGTGTATTCAGCTGTTGTGTTGTCTGTCTTGACTAGATTGTAAGCTCTGATGAGCAGGAACCATCTTTTACATCTGTCTGTACAGTGCTGCATACTCCTTTTGCAAAATGCAATGTGCACCTTCGAGTCAGTCCTGACTCCTGGCAACCCAGAAGCTCCTGGGTTTTCTTGGCAGTGTCACCGGAAGTAGATTGCCAGGCCTTTCTTCCGAGGCAATGGAGGGTTAAGTGACTTGCCCAAGGCCATACTCCTTTTAGCGCTATACAAATAATCACTAGTAGTAGTTGTAGCATTCCTGGCTAAATCCAAAGACCTTTACTCAATCCTCATTCTTCTTGACCTTTCTGTTGCTTTTGACACTGTTGACAACCTCCTTATTTATTTATTTAGATCTTTTTTATACCGCGCTATTTAGAATCGGTGCGGTTAACAAATAACACAAATTTGTACAATGCAGGCTGAGCACATACCTTGAACTTTACAAAAAACAGGTATTACAGCTTGTGGTTCAAACAGGGATAACTATATAGAAACTGAGCAATTGTGTCACGGATATGTTTCTGTCAGTATGACATGCTCTGTTAACTATTTACATAATAAGTACGTCAATATGACATATGTGTGCTTGTGGTGTCATCATGATGGGTGGGAGGGTGTGCTGGGTTGTGTTAAATCACCGGTATGGGCATAGTGTTGAAGGAATAGATGGTGCTTTAGTGCAGGGGTCTCAAACTCAAATTGCTTTGAGGGCCAAATGAGGACTTGTAGAGTAACCCGGGGGCCGCACAAGACGCAGGCCTCATTTGCATAAGGGCATCATTTGCATAAATATTTGCATAATGTTACCATACATTAACTTTTAGTAAACATGCCTCTTAATGAGTGTATGGATAAAGAAAGACTAAAAGATTTCTACATTACTATAAACCAGTGCCAACCGCCAGGCACATTAGGAACTACTAGAAACACTGCTCATTTAGAACCCATAGCAAACCTGCCGTGTCCTAACAGCACTACCAGGACTCACAAAGCACCATACCCTAACTATCAAAAGGCAACACTGCAAATATTAAATCAACACATTTCAGAGAATAACAATACATGACCTACTCGGGAAAGAGAACAAGTGGCAATGTCAAATAGGAATTACATAAACAGAATACCTCAGCTCAGTTACACATGCATGCTGGGCTTTGAGGCAGGGATTTCGAATGGGAAGTCGAGGTTGGTGATGGATTGGAATGTTATTACTTTGAGAGGCAAGCATATGTGTTGACGTTAGAAGGAATAGTAACAGTAGTAACATGACAAAGTAAGGTGGGAGATTTTGTAGCAACATATTGAGCTGTGAAGATGGCGGTTTACCTGAGAGGGCGTGTTGTTTTGCTGGATCGGTGTCTGCAGTCCTCAGGTATACCAGAGGGAGGCTTTGGCAGCCACATTGTGTGAGATAGCAATTATGATGGTTTTGTGCTGGGGAGTGTGGTTTGGGGTGAAGTCATCTTATTGGTTGTGTCCTCTCGATGTCTCCCTCGGTCCACACCTAAGGGTCACGCGGGAGAGGCCCTCAGGTGTGGGCATGTCTGGAGGCACGGGCATGCCTGAGGTCACTTCCTTTTGAATATTGCTGTGTCCGGGGATTATGGTGGCCCTGACTGGCCTTGTGGAAGTGATCGGGGAGGGGCTTTCCTTCCTGCTCACCTCCCCGACGCCGATCAGGCTTGTGGTGGCTGTAGCGGTATTAAGCAGCACCTGGAGGTTCTTCCTTTTGAATGTTGCTGTGTCCGGGGATTATGGTGGCCCTGACTGGCCTTGTGGAAGTGATCGGGGAGGAGCTTTCCTACCTGCTCACCTCCCCGACGCCGATCAGGCTTGTGGTGGCTGTAGCGGCATTAAGCAGCACCTGGAGGTGCTTCCTTTTGAATGTTGCTGTGTCCGGGGGTTCCGGTGGGCCTGATTGACCTTGTGGAAGTGATCGGGGAGGGGCTTTCCTTCCTGCTCACCTCCCCGACGCCGATCAGGCTTGTGGTGGCTGTAGCGGCATTAAGCAGCACCTGGAGGTGCTTCCTTTGGAATGTTGCTGTGTCCGGGGGTTCCGGTGGGCCTGATTGACCTTGTGGAAGTGATCGGGGAGGAGCTTTCCTTCCTGCTCAACTCCCCGACGCTGATCAGGCTTGTGGTGGCTGTAGAGGCTGCAGAAGCCGGGTTTTTTTTTTTTTCCTGTGCATCGCGGGCCGCACAAAGGTCTCTCGCGGGCCGCATGCGGCCCGCGGGCCGCGTGTTTGAGACCCCTGCTTTAGTGCCTACCTGAATTGCGTGAGGTCAGTAATAGCTCTGATAGTGGTTGGGAGGGTGTTCCAGAGTATAGGTGCATAGTATACAAAGGCTCTGTTCTTTGTTGCAAGGGAGAATTTTGTTATTGCAATGGGGATTGCGAGTATGTTGGTAGCGAGTGACCTTCTGGATCTGTTCAAAGGTGTGGGGTGGACAAGGTGTGTGAGGGAGGTGAATGACAGTTTGTTGATGGCTTTGAAAGTCAGCAGTAGTACTTTGAAGGTGAGCCTGCAGTGGATCGGTAACCAGTAGAGGTGTTTCAAGATTGGGGTTATGTGATCTCTTCTAGAGGCTCCATGCAGGATGCGGGCAGTGGTGTTCATTGCTAGTTGTAATGGGTTCAGTGTGCTCTTAGGAAGTACATGCAGAATGGCATTGGCATAGTCGAAGTGGGAGGGTTACCAATACTTGGAAGATGGTCCGGAAGTTGTCAGGCTCCAGTAGGGGTCATAGGTGGCGAATAGTCTGTATTTTGTGATAGATTGCCTTGATGGTGTTACTTATATGTGCTTTCATGTCGAGCTGTTGGTCTAGGGTGATACCTAAGTAGCGGATGGTGGGTCTGCTCCGGAGTTCGGCGTCTCTCATCTTAATCGAGATGGGAGAGGTAAAGGATTGATTTCTGGTGATGAATAGGACGTCCGTCTTATTGAAATTGATTTTGAGGCTTTGCGTTTGGAGCTAGTCAGTGACAGCATTGAAGCATTTCGTCAATGGTGAGAAGTCGGGCTGGTCAGTAGAGAATGGTGTGAAAAGCAGGACATCGTCAGCATACACCAGGCAGGAGATATTGAAAGAGCGGATGATTTCACATATGGGCTGCATATATATTTTGAAAAGGAGAGCTGAGAGTGAGAAGCCTTGGGAGACACCTTGCTTTTGTTGAAAAGGTTCTGAGGACGTGGAGTCAGTTCATACCTGTTGCCATCTGTCTGATAGGTATGACTTGCACCAACTCAGGAGGGAGGAGTAGCCTAGTGGTTGGGGCAAGGTACTTCAGGCCGGAAGGTCGGGGGTTCAAATCCCACTAGAGGACAGCAACCTTGGGCCGGAAGGACTGGGGTTTCTAGTCCCACAGATGCTCCTTGTGGTCTTGGGCAAGCCACTTAACCCTCCATTGCCCATGTTCCCTGTAAGTATTAGTGTGTGTCTCATATCCCCGTGTGTTAAATGTATCCCCCAATTGTGTTGTGACCGCTTTGATTGAAGGATAAGGCGGTATACAAAACTGTCTAAATAAAATAAATAAATAATAAACTCAGGGCGGATCCATGGATTCCCTTCTCTTGGAGGCGTGTAAGGAGCGTCTCATGGTTGACTGAATCAAAAGCTGCGGCAATGTCCATGAAGATTAGAGCAAAGCCTTGTCTGATGTTATCAATCCCTGTGATTAAGATGCTGAGTAGAGTGGTGAGAAGTGTCTCAACGCCATGTAATTCTCTTCTCCTCACTTGGTTTTAGGGGCTTTGTGTGCTCCTCGTTCCCTTCTTATCTTTCCCATCGCTCTTTGAGTGTTTGTTCTGGTCATTCCTCCTCCTCCACTGCTATCCCACTCTCAGTAAATGTACCCCAAAGATCTGTTCTGGGCCTTCTCCTTTTCTGTCTCTATACCCAGTCCCTTGGTGCTTTCATCTCCTCCCATAGAAACATAGAAACATGACAACAGAAAAAGACCACATGGCCTATCTAGTCTGTCCTTCCATATCAACAACTACAACAGTCCCCTTTTTACCTTAAGAGATCCTCTGTCTTTGTCCCATGCTTTTTTGAATTCAGTTACTATCTTCATCTCTACCACCGCCACTGGGAGACTATTAAACGGATCCACCACTCTTTCCATAAAGAAATATTTCCGCATATCACTCCTGAATCTATCCCCCATGGCTTTCAGTATCATTTTTATGCTGATGACTCTCAAATCTATCTCTCTACACCTGATATTTCTCCATCACTCCGGGCCCGAATCACTCTATCTGACATTGCTGCCTGGATGTCTCACCATCATTTGAAATTGAATATGGCCAAAACCAAATTTCTTATTTTTCCCCCTAAATCTTCCTCCCCCTTCTTCCTTTCTCATAAGAACATAAGAACATAAGATATGCCATACTGGGTCAGACCAAGGTCCATCAAGCCCAGTATCCTGTTTCCAACAGTGGCCAATCTAGATCATACGTACCTAGCAGTTTCCCCAAAAGGCACAGGTTCCACAATGCTTGTATTGGGTCAAGCAGTGATATCCTGGGTCACTTCTTAATAATGGTTTATGGACCTTTCCTCCAGGAACTTGTCCAAACCATTTTTACACCCAGCTACACTAACAGCCTTTACTACATCCTCCGGCAACAAATTCCAGAGTTTGATTACACGTTGAGTGAAAAAATATTTTCTTTTATTAGTCTTAAATAGTTTACCCTGTAGCTTCATTGCATGTCCCCTAGTCTTTCTATATTATGATAACGTAAACAATCGATCTATGTTTACCTGTTCCACTACATTCATTAATTTATAGACTTCTGTCATATCTCCCCTCAGCCGTCTCTTTTCCATGTTAAAGAGCCATAACCTTTTTAGCCTTTCTTCATAGGGGTATCCTTCCATCCCCTTTACCATTTTGGTGGCTCTTCTCTGAACCTTTTCTAATAACGCTATATCCTTTTTAAGGTTTTAACAACTTTAAATAGTTTTGTGTCATCTGCAAATTTGATAACCTCACTCATTATTCCCTTTTCCAGGTCATTTATGAATATGTCAAAAAGCAGCGGACCCAGCACAGATCCCTGGGGTACACCACTATTCATCTCTCTCCATTGGGTAAATTGGCCATTTAGCCCTACCCTCTGCTTTCTATCTTGTAACCAGTTCCTGATCCACAATAGTATATCACCTCCTATCCCATGACTTTTTAGTTTTGCCAAAAGTCTCCTATGAGGGACCTTGTCAAAGGCTTTCTGAATGTCCAGATACACTATATCAACCTACTCACCTTTGTCTACCTGTTTATTCACACCTTCAAAAAAACATAACAAATTAGTAAGACAAGATCTTCCTTGTCTAAAGCCATGTTGACTGTCTCCCATTAAGCCATGACTATTTACATGTTCAGCAATTTTATTCTTTATGATGGTTTCTACCATTTTTCCCGATACTGAAGTCAGGCTCACTGGTCTGTATTTTCCTGGATCACCCCTGGAACCCTTCTTAAAAATTGGTGTTACGTTCGCCATCCTCCAGTCTTCAGGTATTACAGATGATTTTAATGATAGTTCGCAGATTACTAATAGCAGGTCTGCAATCTCATATTTCAGTTCTTTCAACACTCTTGGATGTATACTATCTGGTCCAGGTGATTTGCTACTCTTTAGTTTATCAAATAGTTGTAATACAACTTCCCGATGTATTGATATTTCCTTCAATTCTTCTGCACCTTTAAATACTACTTCAGTCATGGGTAACATCCCTACATCTTCCTCAGTAAAGACCGAAGCAAAGAATTCATTCAGTCTCTCTGGTATCGCCTTCTCGCCTCTTAGTGCCCCTTTAACCCCTCTATCATCTAATGGACCAACTGACTCTGTCACTGGTTTTTTGCTACGAATGTACTTGAAAAAGTCTTTATTGTGCACTTTTGCTTCCGAAGCAAGCTTCTTCTCAAATTCTCCCTTTGCCTGCCTTATCAATGCCTTGCATTTAACTTGCCAGTGCTTATGCTGTTTCCAGGTTTCGTCTATCTCTGTAGATAAAACTCTTGTATTTCCTGTTTCTTCAGCCTGCAACCTTGGGATCATCTTTGACTCCTCCCTCTGTTTCTCCACACATTTCCAAGTGATTGCTAAAACCTGTCATTTCTTTCTCTTTAACTAACAAAATTTGCCCTTCCTTTCTGAACTCGTTACTAAGATACTTATCCACTCTTTGATCACCTCCTGTCTAATTATTGCAACCACCTCTTTGCTTATCTCCCTCTGAGTCACCTCTCTCCCCTTCAATCTGTTCAGATCTCAGCAGCGTGACTAATCTTCCACCATCCCTGTTTTACTCATATCACCCCGCTTCTCAAGTCACTTCATTGGCTACTCTTCCCTTTCCATATCTAATTCAAACTTCTCCTTCTGACCTACAAATGCATTCATTCTACTGCTCTTCACTACCTTTGCTCTTTCTTCTCTCCTTACACCCCTCCTCATGAGCTCTGCTTTTCTTCTGGCTTGCTTCTTTCTATGCCCTTTTCTTCCACTGCCAACTCCAGACTTTGATCCTTTCACCTTGCTGCTCCTTATGCCTAGAAATATTTCCTGAGTCTGTACGTCAGGTTCCATCTCTGCACATTTTCAAATACATGTTAAAAGCCTACCTCTTTGAGGCTGCTTTTGGATCCTGATTTCTTATTCCCCTTGTGTCTCCCTATCTTTCCCTATTTGTTCCCCTGTTCTCAGTTCTTGTAATGTCTGTCTTCTTTTGGGGACTGTCTTTCCACATGTTTATGTGCAGTGCTGCATAAGTCTTGTAACACTATATAAATGATTAATAGTAGTAGTAGTAGCAGTACTAATCCCCCCCTCCCAGTGTGTAAACCATGGGTTGTCCAAAGAGCAAATTTGTCGATATTGGAGCAGATTGAACCTAAGCTTTACTTGCAGGCTCAATTGATGAGACTTTGGCTTTCATACTTTGGACAGATCATCAAAGAGAAAGATCATTAGAGAATGACATCATGCTTGCTAAGGTTGAAGATTGATGCAAAAGATGAAGATCGGTAATAGAATGCATTGATACAATAACAGCAGCTAAGGATACCACTCTATCAATAATAGCCTTCTGATTGAAGATCGAACACAGTTTAGGCCAATTATTCAGTCACCCTAAATTGACATTGACCCGATAGCACTTCAGCAACAAATAGAGAGATGCATGTTTCAGATCTAAGTGCAACCACTTACACGCCAGCCCTAGAGATGGTAGAAATGACCACGTCTAGAGACAGTAAAAAGCTTGTTTAAGTTATCGTATTTTATAACTTATACCATATGCATGTCCACACCAAAAATACACACCATGAGTCTGACATGTGTACTTAAAGAATAGCAGCCACCTAAAGTATGCACATAAAGGCCCATCCACACAGTTACTGTAAGTCATGGAAAATACAATGCTCTTGGGCATAGGGGAAAAAATGACCTACGTGGCCTCCATTCCCTGTAGTTCTGAAAGCAACAACTATTTAAATCCAAAATAAAGACAAACAAAAGATTGATCATTTTATTATGAGGTTATACCCAATACAAGCATTGTGGAACCTGTGTCTTTTGGGGAAACTGCTAGGTACGTATGACTTAGATTGGCCACTGTTGGAAACAGGATACTGGGCTTGATGGACCTTGGTCTGACCCAGTACGGAATATCTTATGTTCTTATGATAAATCATACATGAGCACTAGTCTTCCAAAGGAGTGCTTAGGTTACTTATACTTTACAAATTATATATGCAAATAAATATATTTTTGGCAGACGAAAGTTGAGTCTGTAACTGGAAAGCAAAGCAGAAGGTTTCCATAGTGATGACGTGAGAAGCAGCTGAGTTATAGCAGGGAATATGAACATTTTATCTGCCCTAGGTAATTTCTCAATTTACTGAAAGAGTTGTCAAAGTGAAAAGTCCATAGAATACTTATAAATGATTATTTTTTCCATCTGAGAGACACAATAGGGTCACTTTTCACAAGAGCAATTACATTTAGATGAATGAATATATAAACATAGGATCTTTGCTGTTTCAGGGCAATTTTGATGTTGCAAAGATTAGACATGTATCGTGGTATTCTCTTTATATAGGTCAGGAGGCCATATGCTTCTGAAGCAATAGCAATATAATAACCCCTTTCTCGTGTTTGTTTAATAGTTGGTCTGTACCATGAGTGACTGCATTTCAGAGACAGTCGGAAAGGAAGATGAATGATTTTGCCTTGTTTACCAGTAGATGCTCTTGGGTAATGCCGCCATGCATATTGTTCTAGGATTGCAGCCTTTGCACGGGGAGCCGGAGAAGCATCGCCCAGGTCCACAGAGGGAAGGAGTGTTTCGCTGTGCTATGCGTCAAGTTGCTTTTGCGTGTCAGAAGAGCAATCACATGGTCTTCATTTTAGCACGATTCCCCTGGGTTGTGCAACCCCTCCACCAATTTGATCTATCCTATTACGGTTGTGAGGAAGAATGGACAAGCTCACTATTTGCTGACCATGCTGCTACTTATCACGCAGACGTTTTGGGCACTTGTTGCCTTTGCCCCGGGCAACAATATTGAGGGAGGGAATAATAAGTGAAAGGTTTGGAGGGGGAGGGGAAGAAGAGAGGTGCAAAAGAGTAAGTGAGGGGATGTGATGAGTCAAGAGATTAAGGAGGCTGTGGGTTGCTCTTATGAGGGTGCGGAGACAGAGAGTGAGCGGACTGGAACTGCTGTAGGATTCGAGTGAGGGGTACTGGAGGGACTGTGAGTTATTAGGGGAGGGAATGGGAAGAGATGTAATGGGGGGGGAGGAGGAGAATAAGTTAATGTGGAATGCTTGCAGTGCAGCTCCTTTTGGTCTCCTCAGTTCCCAAAAGGCAAAGAGCAGGCCATGCTTTCAAATTCAAGACCCCCCCCCCCCCCACCTGTCTGAGAGGCAGGGCAGTCAGTCTGCCCCCATCTCTCATGACAGAGAGGAAGCAATGGATTCCCGCTCTTACCCTGACATCGGAGCCTTTCTGGCCAAAGAGGGAGAAGATGAGAGTAGCTGGAGAGGACAAGTGTACAGGGAGGAGGTATTAATGGCCATCTCAGGGGAGCTCAAAGACTGGCAGAAATTGTGAGGTAGAACTTGGGGGCTGAAGACTGAGGATGTGGATTGCAAGAGGTGAAGGAGGAGGAGGTTTTGGAAAGAGAACCCCCGCTCTCTTGCCCCTCCTTCTCCCATGCCCAAGAGCGTTGTATCTCTGTGTACACATACTCTTACATAAGAACATAAGATATGCCCTACTGGGTCAGACCAAGGTCCATCAAGCCCAGTATTCTGTTTCCAACAGCGGCCAATCTAGGTCATATGTACCTAGCAGTTTCCCCAAAAGACACAGGTTCCACAATGTTTGTATTGGTTCAAGCATTGATATCCTGGGTCCCTTTTTAATAAATAAGAACATAAGATAATGCCATACTGGGTCACCACTCTTAGACGGACATCTTACACTGAGCTTTGCTGCTCCCCATCTCCCAGGTCAGTGTCACTTCTTTTTTCTGCAATTCATCTTGCTCATACATCTATTCTGTCTCTTTCATATAATCACGTTTTACCACGGTTCTTTTCTCTACTGTTGCTTAGTGCTCTCGCTTTTCCTCACGAAGCCCAGTTTTTCTCGTCCTTCATACTTCATCCACCTCACACCCTTATTTCCGCACCCAGCTCCAATCTATATCACATTCTTCCAGCTCCATCTTTTTCCAACTTCGCTCTAGTAGTAGCTGACAATAGGAGAAGCCAAAGTTCAAATCTCACTTCTCCCACTGACATTCCTTGTGACCTGGGGCAAGTCACTGCTCACTGCAGAGCCTCATTTATTAATCTGCATTAATGTGAGTTATTTACTGAGCTAAGTTAGCTGTTAATCTAGCAGTTAGTGGTAACTTACAGTAGTAATTAGCATGCAGTGATTTCCATGCTGACTCCCCTAATGTAGAAGGGGCCATTGAAAGCTCGTTACCCTGTCAAATAACATGGCACAATGAATGTCACCTCCAGAGGTGTAGCTAACTGAATCATCTTATCTGTCATTTGCTTAATGTGCTGTAAAGAACTTTTCTCTGCATTAAGTGAATTGGAAATTGTTGGAAATACTCCCAATGGTTAATGCAGAGGTTTGCAGGGACCAAATTTCACATACGGTAACCGCAAACCCCTCATTACCCTCCTCTACCTCTCTACAATTCCCTTCCTTTTCAGATTCCAACTCTCACCCTGGTCTAACGTCTCCTAATGGGTTATTTTAGCATTACAAAAATATTTATTGAAGCAAAAGGAAAAGAAAAAACCTTGACAGTGAAAAGTGCTTAGCTCCTAGCTTGAGCACAGAAACACAAAGGGGTATTTTACTAAACCGTTTTAACGTAGCAGCGGCAATGTCACGTATCGCGTGATAACATCGGCAGTGGCGTTAAGGCACACTAACGCTGTGAAATCTGGGTCTGAAGGGTGGAGTAAGGCCTCCCAGAGGGCGGAGATAGGGGGTCAATGGGCAGAGAGTGGGCAAAGAGAGGCTCCAGGCACACTAACGCTGTGAAATCCGGGTCTGAACACTAACGCCAGTGAAACCCTCACGTTAGAGGCACATTTGCAGGAGAGAGAAACCATTTAAGTCAGCAATGTACAGCAAAGGCAGGAAAACCCAGCAAAGTGATAGTAGTGATACATGTGCAGAAACCAAAAAGGCAAATAAACATAGAAAATGGCCAGACCACATTTGAAATCCCAATAACCAAGCTGGCCAATAGTGATATTAATGATAAACATAAAGCAACACTACTGACAAAGCGTAAAACTTAAGATATCATGTTTGGAAGGGCCTATGCTCTGTCCCCCTACAAAGTGAATGACCCTACATTGGAATAGCGCTGATCAGGGTTTCTGTCGTTTAGATTGGGCAGGTTTGTTATGGCGTGCACATGTGCAGCAACAGCAGAGTGTGCATGTAGGAAACGGCAACTGTACTGATGCTGTAAATGGGATACAGGGGGCTGCAGGCGGCACATGCTGTGGTCCAGCTGGGGCACAGTGCGGACTAGGCAGATGCCTAGGTGGCACATAGGAATGCCAAAACTGTAAAGCAGCAAGACAGCAACTGACAAGGGTCCAACATGGGCACGAGTGTGTGTCCCACAGTGTCACAAGGGATATTACCCAGCAGGTACCCCCAAGGGCACATAACATTGGCAGGCGGTGCCTGGGAGAAGCGCACATGTCCATGTAGGCACCCCTACCCGAGAACCCACACCATAGGCAGCTTCCTACCGGCACACTGGATGGCCTTGGACTGCACACCACCAGCACCACCGGCATAAGGGCATGTCAGCATGATGGCGGAAGGGTGCTGGTGGCGGAGGGGGCAGTGGCATCTGCCCACAGCAGACCACAGCCAAGCCCCGTTTAGGTGGGTGCAGTGCACTGCAACAGACAAGGTCTGTCGGACGAACAGTCATGGTATCCCCAGGGAATGATCTGCCCCTGTGGCAACAGTTTGGTGCAGTACACACAGCCAGCATGTTCAGGGGCAGAAGGTCACAAGTTAAAGTCCCAGCTGTGGCTCCTGCCAACCTTGTCCCCATATTTTACCCTGTACTAAACCATGGTAATAAAGACGGAACCTTTATTGCAGATAAAATAAACATGCCTGAAACGCCTATATTTTACCCTACTGAGCACAGACACTATAAACATGTGCAATCCCTAGAGCAGAGTTTCCCAACTGCAGTCCTGGAGGGCCAAACGCCATTCAGGTTTCATGCTGTCCCTAATAAATATGCCTGTGCTGCATTTGTATGCGCCACCCCCATTGTATGCATTGTATGCATGTGTTTTTTGGGGAAACTGCTAGGTACGTATGACCTAGATTGGCCACTGTTGGAAACAGGATACTGGGCTTGATGGACCTTGGTCTGATCCAGTATGGCATATCTTATGTTCTTATGCAAATGTATCCCATGCACATTGATTAGGGACAGCATGAAAACCTGAACAGTGTTTGGCCCACCAGGACCGGAGTTGGGAACCTCTGCCCTAGAGCAGCAGCCAACAGGGGCACAAACACCCACACCCACAGGCTCCTCTATCCAAAGCCTCATGAGAGTCAGGCTGTTGGGCCCTGTGCGGAGCAATATCTCCCAATACTGGCACCTGCATACCTTAGCAATGCCATCCTAAACCTGGGAACACGTTCCACATATATCAAAAGGTTGCTATGATTAATGTCAGCTAACAAATCCTAAGTTAAACACGATTTGTTGATAGAGATTCATCATAGCAACCTTTCTGATATCTGTGGAGTGTGTTTCAGTTATTGCTTCTGTCAGTGTTTACCACCCAGGGGAGTGATCCCCAACAGTATTGCGTACCATAGCAATGCCCACACTGTGCCCAGGACTGGTGTGGCGGCCAGGGCTGCCACATACCTCCATATTTGCACAATGCTGGCATAGGTGTGGGAGTGTGTGTATGTCTATCCAGTATGTTGTGGCTGCCTACACCTTACTGAGCCCACACTGCTTGCACTGTTTCCAGTGTTAGCCTGCCAATGTGCATAATGAGGAGCAAGGTAGTGTGGGTATGGCCCGGACAGGGTGACCTGTGCAGGATGCATCTGCATAGGGTATAGGGCAATGGCTGGGACACTGTAGTGCCCAACCACCACCTGCATGGACAGGGTGGCCACAGCATGTCATGCTGGGAGGTCACTCTCACCCTGACTGAGCCGTGACCACGACATGGCTAGGTTCCCCCATAGTGCTATGCAGCATTTCTTTCAAATGATATTTATGGGTTATCTTTTCTGGGGCCCAATCACTGACATACCTGCTTGGTTTGTGTGCTCAAATCCCATTTTTGGGTGCACACAGTTCCTCCAGGAACATGCACTATGTACTAGCTGGCATACTGTCTGCTGTTAGCATGTGTATGGCTGGAACACCTTGCAGGATGCAGCGGGTGGAGACTGACTGTGCCCCTGGTGAATGTCAGATAGTGGTGGGGGCAGCTGAGCTTCTCCAGTGTTCTGCCTGCCATTGCCTTATGTGACGTATCCACAAAAATCACCAAAAGTGCCCCCTAAAAAACAATTCAGAAAACCTTTTTTTTTGTCAGATGCCACTGAAAAAGGCACACACTTTCAATTGTGCTCTCAATTCAGTTGTATCCCTCTTAATCAATTTAAAGTAGACCTTAGTGCTACTTAACTTAATCAGGAGTATCAATTCCTTAAAAGGTTCGCTCTAACTTCAGAGAGCTAACATCAAAATACCAGATTCAAGCAGAATTTTTGCGACTTGATTCAATCATCTAATTGCGGATCTTCACAGTATCACGCACGACGTGCACGTTTCGGGACTAATGCCCTGTTTCAAGTGCTATCATTACGAATTTTTCGCAACTGCTTCAAATGCTGTCTTACGAACCTTCACCAACCGCCTTATAACGCTGAAAATCAAACATCAGCTGATTCTTTAAAGGGCTGAATACTTCCTATTGGCTACTTTCAGCTTTCTATCAAAATGTCAGCCAATGAGAACCATAGGGGCATCCCACTCAATACTATCTTGGAAATCCTGACCAGTTGTATTCCATACTTTAAGCAAGGTGGAAGGAAGGCCAAACGACTGCTGGAATGGTTTAAAGGTGAAGTCGGAGAGGATGTTGTAGCATCTTTCAGGAAATGGAAAAAGGATGAAAACAGGAAAAAATACAAGCACTGGCAAGTTAGATACAAGGCATTGAGAAGGCAAGCAAAGAGAGAATTTGAAAAGAATCTTGACGTGGAAGCAAACATTTTTACAAGTACATTTGTAGCAAAAACACTATGAGAGAATCAACTGGACCATTAGATAATAGAGGGGTAAAAGGGGCGCTAAGAGAGGACAAAGCCATAGCGGAGAGACTGAATCAATTCTTTGGTTAGGTCATAAGAACATAAGATCTGCCATACTGGGTCAGACCAAAGTCCATCAAGCCCAGTATCCTGTTTCAAACAGTAGCTATTCTAGGTCACAAGTACCTGCCAGGTTCTCAAAAAGGTACATAAGTTCAAAAATTCTTATCTCAGAGTAAGCAGTGCATTTTCCGGGTCCTCTAATAAAGGTTTATGGACCTTTCCTCCAGGAACTTGGCCAAACCTTTTTCAAAGCCAGCTACACTAACAGCTGTTACTTCATCCTCCGGTTACAAATTGCAGAGTTTGATTACATGTTGAGTGAACATATATTTTCTCTTACTCTTAAATGGATTACATTTTAGCTTCATTCTGTGTCCCCTAGTCTTTCTACTTTTTGATAAACAACTTATCTACGTTTACTAATTCTACTCCATTCATTAACTTATAAACCTCTATCATATCTTCCTTCAGTCATCTCTTTTCCAAATTGAAAAGTCCTTACCTTTTAAGCCTTTCCTCATAGGGGTATCCTTCCATCCCCGTTACCATTTTGGTGACTTATCCCTGTACCTTTTCTAATTCTGCTATATCCTTTTTAAGATAAATAGTTTAAATAGTTTGTAGATAGTTACCCTTGTTATCCAAGTTCCTTCCCTTGTTATCTGTAAACTCATGCATGTTGACTGTACTGAGATGTTATGTTTTATGTGAACCGCGCTGATGCTGAATAGTGCGGTATATAAGAGAATTTAAATAAATAAATAAGATATGACGACCAGAATTGCACACAATATTCAAGGTGTGGCCGCACCTTGGAGAGATACAGAAGCATTATAATATTCTTTGTTTTATTCTGCATTCCTTTTCTTATGATTCCTAGAATTCTATTTGCTTTCTTAGCTGCTGCTGCACATTGGGCAGAGGGTTTCAACATATTATCCCTGATGACGCCTAAATCTTTTTCCTAGTTCCTAATGTGGAACCTTGCATCGTGTAATCATAGTGTGAGTTGTTCTTTCCTAGGTGCATAACTTTGCACTTGTCCGTATTAAATTTCATCTGCCATTTGGACGTCCAGTCTTCCAATCCTCTTGTCTTGTTTATCAAGGTCCTCTTGCAATTTTGAACAATCCCCTTGTGTTTTAACAACTTTGAATAATTTTGTGTCATCTGCAAATTTGATCACCTCACTCATTATTCCCATTTCCAATTCATTTATGAATATGTTAAAAGCAGTGGTCCCTGAAGATTATGTATGGAAGTTACCCATGCCAGAAATGATATTTAAAGGTGATGTATCAGAGGAACTGAAACAAATCTCGATAAACTGGGAAGATGTAATTCAGCTACAGTATTTGTTAAACCAGAGAAGCAAATCACCTGGACAGGTTGGTAAATATCCCAGGGTGCTGAAAGAACTGAAATATAAGATTGAAGACCTACTATTAGTAATCTGTGAATTAATTTACTTTAATGTAATAACAGCACTTACATTCCACTTTTACAATCTACAGATATACAAAGCAGAGTACAAAATAAAGTATAGACAATTCACATTAAGTATGATTTAAAAATGTATCCCTTAACCACATTTTTAAACTTTTTGAAATTGCACATAATCCTCAACATCCCTAATTATAACAGGTAGGTCATGCCACAGTTTTGGAACCGCAGCTGAAAAACACCTTTCCCTGATCCTCTTTTGTCAAAAGGCAGAAGCAGTATTAATGTCCAATGAGTCAACAAATGGAGGGAATTAGTTGATGAACAACAAGAGTCTATTAGGCAACTAGAGAGGCCAAGCTGATGAAGAGCTTTAAAAGCCAGGCCCAACGCCTTAAACAAAACACGGGCTTCTATTGGCAGCCAATGAAGTTCAACAGTAAGGGAGTAACTTTATCCCTATGACTACTACGGGTGATCATCTTTTCAGCAATATTTTGAATCTGTTGTAATTTATGTAACAATGCTTTTGGCATTTCTAAGAATATCGAATTACAATAATCCAAATGACTCAAAACTGTCAATTGGACCACCATCCAGAAATCCTGTGGCCTCAACACTGACGGCAATTGTCTCATTATCTTCAACTTATGCCAAGCTCTATTTTGAATATATTGTACAAATATGACTCAAAAGTCAAATTAAAATCAATGATGATCACTAGGGTATGTACTTTTGAAGATATTTCAACTTTCTGTCCCAAAAGCTAGACAAATTTGGTATCATTAAAATCATCTGTAGTACCTGAAGAATGAAGAGTTGCCAATGTAGCGCCAATTTTTAATAAGGGTTCCAGGGGTGATCTGGAAAACTACAGACCAGTGAGCTTGATTTCAGTACCAGGCCAAATGGTAGAAATCATTATAAAGAATAAAATTACTGAACATGTACATAGTCATGATTTAATGGGAGAAAGCCAACATTGATTTAGACAAGGAAAGTCTTGTCTCACTAATGTATTATGTTTTTGAAGGTGAGAATAAACAGGTAAATAAATGTGATTTGGTTGATACAGTGTATCTGGATTTTCAGAAAACCTTTGACAAGGTCCCTAATGAGAAACACTTGTGGAAGAATAACCCATACTACAGTTACACGATGACCACCATCCAGGAAAAAGATCTGGGTGTCACTAGTACTAATAGTACTACCGAACATTTCTATAGCACTACAAGATGTACGTAGAGCTACACAGACACATATATAAGATGGTCCTTGCTCATTAGAGCTTACAATCTAGTCAAGACAGATAACACAGTAGCTGTAGACATGTGATACATCTAGGGGAAATGGTAAGGAAAAACAAAGTAGATCTGGTGAATCAAGATCCGAAAGCGGGAGAGAGATGATTCAGAGGGAGACCAGCAAGGAGTAGGTTACAATAGTCTAGACGTGAGGTGACTAAAGAATGGATAAGTGTCATAGTAGTTAATGTTATAGAGAAGGAAATGGCAGGTTTTAGCTATCAGTTGGATGTGTGTGGAGAAGGAGTGAGAGGAGTCAAAGATTTTATTTATTTATTTACATTCTCTTATATATCGCGCTATTCTGCATCAGTGCGGTTTACATTGAACAAACTGAAATTACATTGAACAGGGCATTATAACTTGGAGATAACTATTTTACAGGGAACATGGGCTATGGAGGGTTAAGTGGCTTGCCCAAGACCACAAGGAGTACCTGTGGGACTAGAAACCCCAGTCCTTCTGGCCCAAGGTTGCTGTCCTCTGATGACCTCAAGGTTGTGAGCTGAGGAGACAGAGAGGAGTAGAGAGTTATCCCAGAGACTGAGAAAGGAGGAAGGAAAGAGCAGGCGGGTTTAGGGGGAAAAAAGAAGCTCAATTTTGGCCATGTTCAATTTTAAGCAACGGTGAAACATCCAAGTACAATGTCAGAAAGGCAGGCAAATATCCTGGCCTGGATTGCTGGAGAGATTTCAGGTGTAGAGAGGTAGATCTGGAAGTCATCAGTGTAAAGATGGACTATAGTGTTCTCTGGGAACAAGCAGGAAGTCAGTACTCATATATGGGTGACGTTGGCACCGAAGGAGCCCCAACGAAAGCATCTCCCCAACTTTCAAGGAAAGCCTTTGGGAGATGCACCATGCATGCGTGGTCCCCTTCCCGCCTAAGGGTGCCATCTTGCCTCAGTTTCCTTTGTTCCACAGAGCCCTCCGGACATCTGTCTAGTTTCCCCCAGAAAAAGTGTGATTTTTGATACATTTCTGTATGATTTGCATACCAGTTCCTTCCTACTCCCAAGCCAGCTTGCCTCGATGTCGCTCCATGGGTTCATTCCTTTGTTTTTCCCTTTTTTATTTATTTATTTCTTTATTTACATTCTCTTATATACCGCGCTATTCTGCATCAGTGCGGTTTACATTGAACAAACTGAAATTACATTGAACAGGGCATTATAACTTGGAGATAACTATTTTACAGGGAACATGGGCTATGGAGGGTTAAGTGGCTTGCCCAAGACCACAAGGAGCACCTGTGGGACTAGAAACCCCAGTCCTTCCGGCCCAAGGTTGCTGTCCTCTAGTGGGATTTGAACCCCCGACCTTCCAGCCTGAAGTACCTTGCCCCAACCACTAGGCCACTCCTCCACTCCACTTTTTTAACTCAAGGTGTCCCTCGACCGGCATTTGCACCCTTTTTCAGCCGAAAGCCTCAGACCCCTACCAGGTGGCAGGGACCCCTTTTTTCTGATGGCCTCCAGCAGCTTCAAGAAGTGCAATCGGTGCAGCAAAATGATGTCCCTCACCGATCCACATGATTGCTGCCTCCAGTGCCTCAGCCCAGAACACAACACCTCGGACTGTGAACTTTGCAGAACCGTGACCTCAAAGGCCCTAAAGAGCCGACACCAGCAGCAGGATAAATTCTTCCAAAAGTCCAACTCCACACCGGAGTCTCTGGAGACACCATGCTCCAGGGCCCCTTCTGGTATCTTGGTGCCCCATGAAGCCCAGGCCTCCTCTGAGTCCCGCGGCTGTCGTTCCTCCAAGAGGAAATTCTCAGAGGTGGAACACAACATAGTAACATAGTAACATAGTAAGTGACGGCAGATAAAGACCAGCATGGTCCATCTAGTTTGCCCAGCAAGATGGCAAGGGTAGGTGCACCTGTCGCTCTGTGCAGGCCACCCCTCCCCATGTTTTTGTTTCTGTTTAGGGGTGAACCCACCACTCCATGTAGGACACCCTTATTTGTTCAGATGCTAGATAGTTCAGAAGTTAGATGGTACTGTTTATTTTGCTTTTATCCTGTTGCTGTAAAGGGATCCACTGTGTTTGTCCCATGCCGTTTTGAATTCCATCACCGTGTTTGCCCTCACCACTTCCATCGGGAGGGCATTCCAAGCATCCACCACCCTTTCAGTGAAGAAATATTTCCTGACATTGCCTTTCAATTTACCACCTTGCAGCTTCATGTTATGCCCTCTAGTTTTACAGCTTCCCCGTCTTTGGAAGAGGTTTGTTTGTTCATCATTTCTCTTTAAGTATTTAAAGGTCTGAATCATATCTCCCCTGTCCCTCCTCTCCTCCAAAGTGTACATATTTAGGTCTTCAAGTCTCTCCTCATAAGGCTTCTGACGCAGGCTCCAAATCATTTTGGTCGCCTTTCACTGAACAGTTTCCAGTCTTTTTACATCTTTTGCAAGATATGGCCTCCAAAACTGAACACAGTATTCCAAGTGAGGCCTCACCAGTGACTTGTACAGTGGCATAAGTACCTCTTCCTTTCTGCTGGTAATCCCTCTTTGAATGCAGCCCAACATCCTCCTGGCTTTTGCCACCGCCTTGTCGCACTGTTTTGCCACCTTGAGATCATCAGAGATAATCACACCAAGGTCTTTCTCCTGAACCGTGCATACCAACCTCTCACCCCCTATTGTGTACTTTTCCCTTGGATTTCTGCTACCCAAGTGCATGACACTGCACTTTTTCACATTAAATCGTAGTTGCCAAGCATTAGACCAGTCTTCCAGCTTTTGTAGATCTTTCCTCATGTTATCCACTCCCTCTGGGGAGTCCACTCTGTTGCAAATTTTTGTGTCATCTGCAAAAAGACAGACCTTTCCATTCAGTCCTTCAGCAATATCACTCACAAATATATTGAACAGTGCCGGGCCCAGGACCGAACCCTGAGGCACCCCGCTAATCACCTTCCTCTCATCCGAGTGAGCTCCATGTACCATCACCCTCTGTTGTCTGTCAGTCAACCAATTTCTAATCCAGTTTACTATCTTGGGACCCATCCCCAAGCTACTGAGTTTATTGACAAGCCTCCTATGAGGAACAGTATCAAAGGCTTTGCTGAAATCCAGATAGATGACATCCATTGCATGCCCCAGATCTAGTTCCTTGGTCACCCAATCAAAGAACTCAATCAGATTTGTTTGGCAAGACCGTCCTTCGGTAAAACCATGTTGCCTGGGATCTTGCAACCTGTTGGTTTTGAGAAAGTTCACTATTCGCTCTTTCAGGAGCGCCTCCATTACTTTTCCTGCCACCGAGGTAAGGCTCACGGGCCTGTAATTTGACACTTCCTCCCTCTCACCACTTTTGTGTAGAGGTACAACATTAGCCATTCTCCAGTCCTGAGGAACCACTCCTGTTTCCAAGGATCTGTTGAAGACATCCTTTAACGGTCCTGCAAGAACCTCTCTGAGCTCTTTCAGTATCCTGGGATGTATCCCATCCGGTCCCATGGCTTTGTCCACTTTCAGTTTAGCAAGTTGTTCTAACACCTCATCTTCTGTGAATGGTGTGGTATCTACTTCAGTCCTATTTTTATATTTGGGAGTCACAGCTGGTCCATCTCCAGGATCTTCTTTAGTAAAAACAGAGCAGAAGTATTTGTTTAGCAATTTCGCTTTTTCAGTGTCACTTTCCACGAGTCCTTTCCCAGCACTTCTGAGTCCTGCAATTCCAACTCTGATCTTCTTCCTTTCCTGAATATACCTGAAGAAAGTTTTGTTGCCACCCTTAACATCTTTAGCCATTTTTTCTTCTGCCTTTGATTTTGCTATCCTTATTACTCTTTTAGACTCTTTGAGTTGGATCCTGTATTCATTTCTGTGTTCTTCTGTTTGCAAGCTTTTGAATTTTGAAAAAGCTGTGTTTTTTGCCTTTATTTGCGCAGCCACCTCTTTGGAAAACCAAATAGGTTTCCTTCTCCTCTTGTTTTTATTTATTTTTCTTACATATTTATCTGTTGCTCCTTTTATTGCCGCCTTTAGTTTAGTCCATTGCAATTCCACTTCCCTTATCTTCTTCCACCCCGTCATCTCCTCCTTTAAGTACTCGGCCATTTTATTGAAGTCAGTGTTTTTGAAGTTTAGGACTTTGAGCTTGCTATGATTGGCCTGTACCATGGCTTTTATCTCAAACCACACCGTGTGATGGTCGCTGTTGCTCACAGGGGCACTCACGCAGACATTTGACACGTTATCACTGTTGGCAAGCACTACATCCAGCGTTGAGCTTTCCCTGGTTGGTTCCATCACCATTTGTCTAAGTAATGCATCTTGGAGAGCATCCACAATTTTTTTGCTTCTTTCCAGATGTGCAGAAGGAGTAATCCAATCCACATCAGGTAGATTAAAGTCACCTAATATGATCGCTTCCCCCTTTGCTGCTATCTTGGCAATATCTATAATCAATTCATTATCTCTCTCTTCAATTTGAGTCGGAGGTCTGTAGACTACAGCAATATGGATGAGAGTGCCATCTCCTCTTTCCAACGCAATCCAGAGCGCTTCTTCTTTTCCCCATGTTCCCTGCATTTCAGTAGCTTTAATACTGCTTTTGAAATACAAGGCTACTCCTCCTCCTTTTCCATTTTCTCTGTCTCTTCTGAATAGATTATAGCCAGCTATGGCTATATCCCAATCATGCGATTCATTAAACCATGTTTCCGTAACGGCCACGATGTCCAAATCCGTTTCCACCATTAGGGCTTCCAGGTCTGGAATTTCTTTGGCTAAGCTTCGAGCATTTGTGCTCATTGCTTTCCAGCATTTACCTGGCTTGTGTGTATTTTGCATTGATTTTATTCTGCCCATTTCTTCCCACTTGTTTTTGATGTGTGGTTTAAGAGTATGGCTGTTTCTGATGTTGTTCTGCTTTTGCAGGGGGTGGCATGCAGATGTTGACCTTCCACATCCGTCACCCCCTTTTCCTAGTTTAAATGCATATCCACATACTGCCTGAATTTTTCACTTAGGTTTCTTTTCCCTGCGACAGAGAGATGTAGTCCATCAGCACAGTATAGTCTCTTGTTGGTCCATCTATTGTCCCAGTTGCCAATAAATCTGAATCCTTCTTGTTTGCACCAGGTCTGGAGCCATGTATTAAAGTTGTTAATGCGATGCAGCCTTTTTGTCCCCTTACCAAGAACAGGTAGAACCTCTGAGAATGCAACAGTGTTAACAATGGGCTTGAGTTTCTCTCCCAGAGATTGGAAGTCCTTTTGAGCTGTAGAGGCACTGTTTCTAGCCAGGTCATTTGTGCCCAAGTGGATAATAACATCTGGTTTGGAGTGCTCACTTTTTGCGCTAAGTATTTCAACAACTTGGTTTGTATTCCTGCTGGCTGAAGAGCCTGGTAGGCACATGACTATCTTCTCTCCTTTGAGACAAAAAGTCAAAACCCTCAAAGAATGCCTCAGAGGACAAATCCAGGAAGAAGAGGAAATCCCACTCCAGGCCCAGCAATCCCTAGCATGAGTCTGAGGAGTTGGAGCGGGAGAGGCCTCATAAGCTGCCCCGCAAGGAGTCGTCGGCACTCGCCAACCGGCCTCGGACACTGGAGGCCATCTTCATTGAGGACTCCCCCTCGACAGTACCGATGACAGACCCGAGATCCTCAGTGCCCGTGCTGAAGGCTACGAAGTCAACTGGCATGGAGACCAGGATGGTGGCCTTAGAAAGCAGTATCTCTCTCCTCATGGCCATGCAGTGGGCATTTATGTCTGGTTCATCCAGTTCATCCACCCCAATGATGGGACCCTTGACATTAAGGGCTTCCTCGGAAGTTGAGCCGATCCTTGACCCCTGCCTGCCTTGAGAGACCCAAAAGCTCAGAACACCAGTCCTCTCTGGTGAGCACCCACAGCTCAGACCGCAAATCCTCTGGAGGTCATGGACCATCCAGCATGGACCTTGACCATAGTGATCATGGAGCCTCGGACTAGGGTTTCCAACTCGCTCCAGATACGCCCGACATGCTTGATCCAATCCTAGGTTTACCCCACTGCATGCAGGCACATATAGTTCTGATTTTTCCATTGCACTCCATAAGAAAAGCAAGACTACATGTCCCTGCATGCAATGGGGTAAACCCAGGAACTGGATCAAGCCTGTTGGGTGCATCTGGAATCAGTTGCAACCCTACCTCGGACTCATATGCTGACTTCGAGTCTGAATAGGAGACCGAGGACGAGGAGTTCCCGGACACTCGGCGACACCGAGACGTGCCTTCAGGGCATGGCTGCAGTCATCTGATCTAGAACAATGGGTTCAGAACAAACTTATTGATGTCCCCTGTATCGGGAAGAATCTCTTCGGGAAACCCAGGGCAGACAAAACTGCAGAGATAGAAACTGAGTTCCTATCGAGAACCAGATTCTTGAAGAAGACCTCAGTTCAGCCCCATAAGAAGGCCTCGGGGAAGAAGTCCTAATTCCTGAGGAAGAAAGAGGGGTTTTGCAATACCTCGCAATTTCAGGCCTTCTTGGCCCCACAGCATTACCAACAGCACAAAGGATAGGCGTATGGTGCCCATAAGCAAAAGAGCCCTAAGTAGCAGGTGCTGGCACCGGCCCAGCCTGAGAGGGAGGCATCTGACCCTGTATTCCCACAGGTGGTCCATCATCACCACCGATAGCTGGGTGCTACAAGTGGTCAGAGAGGGCTACCTCCTCCACCTATAGTGGGTGCCACCCTTGTGCTTCCCTGGAGAGCACATAAGACCTCTCTTTCACCAGACCCTGCTCCTCACCGAGCTTGCAGGACTACTCCACACCAATGAATTCATGATAATAATGTTCTTAATCTTTTATTGCTTTTAGCATACAGAGTTACAATTGCACATTAGCATTCTTCCAAAAGATTTCACAGAGTGCATAAGAGCATAAGAACATAAGATATGCCATACTTCGTCAGACCAAGGTCCATTAAGCCCAGCATCCTGTTTCCAACAGTGGCCAATCTAGGTCATATGTACTTAGTAGTTTCCCCAAAAGACACAGGTTCCACAATGCTTGTATTGGGTCAAGCATTGATATCCTGGGTCCCTTTTTAATAATGGTTTCTGGACCTTTCCTCCAGGAACTTGTCCAAACCTTCTTTAAACCTAGCTACACTAACAGCTCTTACTACATCCTCCGGTAACAAATTCCAGAGTTTGATTACACGTTGAGTGAAAAAATATTTTCTTTTATTACTCTTAAATAGTTTACCCTGTAGTTTCATTGCATGTCCCCTAGTCTTTCTATATTCTGATAACATAAACAATCGATCTACGTTTACCCGTTCCACTCCGTTCATTAATTTATAGACTTCTATCATATCTCCCCTCAGCCGTCTCTTTTCCAGGTTAAAGAGCCTTAACCTTTTTAGCCTTTCTTCATAGGAGTATCCTTCCATCCCCTTTATCATTTTGGTGGCTCTTCTCGGAACCTTTTCTAATAACGCTATATCCTTTTTAAGATACGGCGACCATAATTGTACACAATATTCAAGGTGCGCTCTAACCATGGAACGATATAGAGGCATTATAATATCTTTTGTTTTATTTTCCATTCCTTTCCTTATGATACCTAGCATTCTATTTGCTCTCTTGGCCGCCGCTGCACACTGGGACGAGGGTTTTAATATGTTATCCACAATGACGCCTAAATCTTTTTCCTGGGTGGTATTTTCTAATGTGGAACCTTGCATCGTGTAACCATAGTTTGGGTTCTTCTTCCCTAGGTGCATAACTTTGCACTTGTCCACATTAAATTTCATCTGCCATTTTGATGCCCAATCTTCCAATTTATCAAGATCCTCTTGCAATTTTCCACAATCCTCTTGGGGTTTAACAACTTTAAATAGTTTTTTGTCATCTACAAATTTGATAACCTCACTCGTTATTCCCCTTTCCAGATCATTTATGAATATGTCAAAAAGCAGTGGACCCAGCACAGATTCCTGGGGTACACCACTATTCACCTTGGGAAAATTGGCCATTTAGCCCTACCCTCTGCTTTCTATCTTTTAACCAATTCCTGATCCACAATAGTACACTGCCTCCTATTCCATGACTCTTTAGTTTTGCCAAAAATCTCTGATGAGGGACCTTGTCAAAGGCTTTCTCAAAGTCCAGATACACTATATCAACCGATTCACCTTTGTCCACCTGTTTATTCACACCTTCAAAAAAACATAACAGATTAGTAAGACAAGTTCTTCCTTGTCTAAAGCCATGTTGGCTGTCTCCCATTAGGCCATGACTATCTACATGCTGAGTAATTTTATTCTTTATGATGGTTTCTACCTTTTTTCCCTAGTACTGACGTCAGGCTCACCGGTCTGTAGTTTCCCGGATCACCCCTGGAACCCTTTTTAAATATTGGTGTTACATTGGCGAACCTCCAATCTTCAGGTATTACAGATGATTTTAATGAAAATTCACTGATTACTAATAGCAGGTCTGCAATCTCATATTTCAGTTCTTTCAACACCCTTGGATGTATACCATCCGGCCCAAGTGATTTGCTACTCTTCAGTTTATCTAATAGTTGTAATACATATTCCCGATGTATTGATATTTCCTTCAATTCTTCCGCACCTTTAAATACCACTTCAGTCATGGGTAACATCCCTAGATCTTCCTCAGTAAAGACCGAAGCAAAGAATTCATTCAGTCTCTCTGCTATCGCCTTGTCACCTCTTAGTGCCCCTTTAACCCCTCTATCATCTAATGGACCAACTGACTCTCTCACAGGTTTTTTGCTATGAATGTACTTGAAAAAGTCTTTATTTTGCGTTTTTGCTTCCGCAGCAAGCTTCTTCTCAAATTCTCCCTTTGCTTGCCTTATCAAGGCCTTGCATTTGACTTGCCAGTCCTTGTGCTGTTTCCAGGTTTTGTCGTTTGGCTCTTTTTTCCATTTCCTGAAAGGTGCTTTTTTGGCAACAACAGCCTCTCTGACCTCACCTTTAAACCATGCTGGCAGTTTTTTGGACTTCCTTCCACTTTTCTTAAAGCGTGGAATACAGCTAGTCTGTGCTTCCAAGATAGTATTTTTCAGCAACATCCAAGCTTGATGTAAGTCTTTAACCTTTGCAACTGCTCCTTTTAATTTTTTCTCATTTTATCATAGTCTCCCTTTCGAAAGTTAAAAGGTAGTACTGTGGATTTCTTTACTATCCCTCCTCTAATAATTAAATCAAATGCGATCATGCTATGATCACTATTGCCAAGTGGCCCCAACACCCTTATCTCTTACACTAGATCTGGTGTTCCACTAAGGACTAGGTCTAATATGGCTTCCCCTCTCCTCAGTTCATGAACCAGCTGCTCCAAGAAGCAGTCATTTATTTCATCTAGGAACTTTATCTCCCTAGCATGTCCTGCCATGACACTGACCCAGTCGATACCGGGGTAATTGAAATCACCCATTATTATTACTGCGCTGTAACTTTTGTTAGCTTCCTTGATTTCTTTGGGCATTTGATCATCCATTTGTTCATTCTGGCCAGGCGGTCGATAGTACACCCCCACTGCCATTGCCTTCCCCTTTTTACATGGAATTTCAATCCATAGATATTCTACAGCAAATTTTGTTTCCTGCAAAATTTTAATCCTTTCTGTCTCAATGCCCTCTCTAACGTAAAGCGCAACCCCTCCACAAATTTGATCAGCTCTATAATTACAATATAGTTTGTACCCAGGTATCACAGTGTCCCACTGGTTGTGCTCCTTCCACCATGTCTTTGATATTCCAATCATATCTAACCTCTCATTTAGTGCTACATATTCTAACTCTCCCATCTTATTTTTTAGACTTCTAGCATTTGCATACAAGCATTTTAGAGACTGTATTTTATTCATATTAATTTGGCTATTGGTAGACATGCGTAATTTGGAATCTTTAAGCTCTGTCTGCTCCATACTCGAGGGCATTTGAGCTACTTTACTCTTTTTTGGAACCTCTCTGCTTTTGGTAGTACTTTCAAGGATACATTCTTCCGAACCATGCGCTCTTGGGCGACTGTCGGCTTTCCCCTATTATCTAGTTTAAAAGCTGCTCTATCTCCTTTTTAAAGGTTAATGCCAGCAGCCTGGTTCCATCCCGGATAAGGTGAAGCCCATCCCTTCGGAAGAGCCCCTCCTTTCCCCAGAATGTTCCCCAGTTCCTAACAAATCCAAAACCCTCATCCCTGTACCATTGTCTTATCCACGCATTGAGACTCCGGAGTTCTGCCTGCCTTTTGGGTCCTGCGTGTGGAACAGGAAGCATTTCGGAGAATGCTACCCTGGAAGTTCTGGATTTCAACTTCCTACCTAAAAGCCTAAATTTAGCCTCCAGAACCTCCCTACCACATTTTCCTATGTCATTGGTACCGACATGTAGCAAGACAGCAGACTCCTCCCCAGCACTATCTAAGACCTTATCTAGGTGGTGCATGAGGTCCGCTACCTTTGCACCAGGCAGGCATGTTACCAGGCGATCCTCATGTCCACCAGCCACCCAGCTATCTACATGCCTAATGATCGAATCACCAACTATAACGGCTGTCCTAACCCTTCCCTCATGGGCACATGGCCCTGGAGAAACTTCCTCGGTGCGAGAGGGTTTTACATCACCTGGAGGACAGGTCCTAGTTACAGGATCACATCCCGCCACACCAGGGTGATGCTCTCCTGTCACGTGACCTCTCTCCTCCATGGCAGCAGGGATGCTGCCAGACTGGAGGTGGGAATTCAGGACTATATCCCTGTAGGTCTCGTCTATGTACCTCTCTGTCTTTCTTATGTTTTCCAAGTCTGCTACTCTAGCCTCTAGAGAACGGACTCGTTTCCTGAGAGCAAAGAGCTCCTTGCACCTAGTGCACACGTAAGACCTCCCACCAACTGGGAGAAAATCATACATGTGACACTCAATGCATAAGACTGGAAAGCCCCCATCTCACTGCTGGACTGCTGTCTGCATCTTAGGGTATGTTTACTAAACCGTCTTAATGTTCCTGGCGCTAGTTGCAGCGATAATGTGAAGGATGCCATATAAGGAGTGGGCGTTCCGGTCTTAAGGTAGGAATCGCGGGTTATCGAACAATAAGGACCCCATTAAAAATTTAAAAAGTAAGATAGATAATTTTGTACAGACAGCATTCGAGATTGGATACTTTACTAAAAAGGAAAGAGATTTCCTTATTGTTCCATCACCGGTTATTCCAACAATTTACATTCTTCCAAAGATTCATAAATCTTTGACAGCTCCCCCTGGTAGGCCAATTGTTTCCACAGTTGGTTCTCTTTTAGAACCTATTTCTTAGTTTATAGATGCACTTTTACATTTAGATGTACTTTTGCCTTTGTGCTTTCAATGTGGTCTTATGTGAGAGACTCATCTCTCATTATAGAGATACTATCTAAATTTTGTGATATAGATTCTAACATCATTTTAGTTACCTTCGATGTTGAATCTTTATACACTAATGTTCCTCAAGCAGAATCCTTGGCCATTTTAGAACAATATTTTCTCAAAAGGTCAGTGTATAGACGTATCCCTACAGAGTTGTTACTTATGCTGGCTAGGATGGCCTTATGTGAAAACTTTTTTTGTTTTAGAGATTTGTTTTATCATTAAGTTAAGGGAGTAGCCATGGGCTCATCGATGGCCCCAGATATTGCTAACTTGTACATATTTGAGTTTGAAGAGAAATTTTTAAAAGACCATTTGTATAAAGATAACATTAAGCTTTGGATAAGATATATAGACGATATTTTGATTTTGTGGAATGGGACGGAAGAAGCACTTTCTTGTTTTAATTAATGGATTAATAGTTTGGATATAAATTTAAGATTCCAGTTGACATACAATCATAAGCGAATTCTATATTTGGATTTACTTATTAAAAAAGAAGGAAATCGTTTAGTTACATCCTTGTACAGGAAGCCGATGGGCCGTAACCATTTGTTACATTTCAGTAATTTCCACAATCCGGCTCTTAAAAGGAATCTCCCCATTGGCCAATTTCTTCGGGCTAGAAGAGTCTGTACTAAGGATGAAGATTTCGATCTTCAAGCAAAAGAGATGGAGACTAGGTTTGTAGCCAGGCAATATCCCTCTAGGTATATTTCTCAGGCACATAGAAGAGCTCAGACATCCACGCGGGAGTCCCTTCTAAGACCTAATCAGAAGAAAGAGGATGTTGGGATGGTTTGTCCTCTCTTATATGCAACTATTTTTCATGATGTTGTCAAGATTTTGAAGAGCGAATGGCATCTCATTCAATCTCTTGATGCATTCCACGATACTCCTTTGACTATAGCGCATAGACGGAATGTCAATTTGAAGAATGTACTGGTCCCCTCAGCTTTGACAGAGCGCCCCTTTTTACCAAAGTATAAGGGACAATTCCAGTGTGGCCGATGCTCGGTTTGCATCCACGTTTTACCTATAAGAAACTGTTTTATTCATCCCCTTACAAACAAATTTTTTTTTATCAATGACTATTCTGTGAGACCACTCAAGTTATATATGTTATACAGTCCCCTTGTAAGAAGCTCTACGTAGGGAAGACTACACGCAGTATCCGAGTCAGAATTATAGAGCATAAGGGTGCGATTAAAAGGGGCATTATTGATAAACCTCTCGTAGGGCATTGGCAGGAACAGGCACATAAGATATCTGACTTAAAATGTTTTGTGATTAAAAAGATCAAAATGAATTGGAGGGGTGGTGATATTGATAGGACCATAATGCGGCTCGAACAGAGGTACATTTTTATGTTGAATTCCATGGCACCCAGTGGGTTAAATTTAGACAATGATTGGTCGTTTTTTCTCTGAGGAGTTCACAGGTTTAGGCTGGAAGGGTATCCCCTTTCTTTCTCTGCGTGCTTCCGTCATTTGTTTTAAGTTTTCATATTGTTTTATTTCCAATTGAGCTAGTTTGTCCTTTTGAGTGGTTTTCTTTTGGTTTTTAGAAGTGTCTGGTTTTATTCCCTTATTTATGGTTTTAATCCCTACTTTTGTCCATTTCCTTTAATAGATATATTTTACAATTTTTTAATGATGAATATGGTTATATTACAGCCTGTCTATTTTCAACCCAGCACTATCGTTGGTTTTTTCACGAATTGATGGTGTATGTGCCGGTGTTATTATTTAACTGAGATTTTGGTTTACAGAAAGGACCGATTTTGACATATTAAGTTTTGTAGTTTGATCCCTAATAGGGATATGTCGTCACTCCTCCTTTTACGTCACGGTTCGACTGCATTTAACCCAGCGCACATGCGCAGGCGTTTTTACAAACTGAAAGTGAAAGCAGCTGTTGTTTCACGGTGGTCTGCTGATAACGCGTTTTGTTTCAGTGGTATGAAATTTACCCCCCTCTTTTGTTTAACACACAGATCTTTGAAGTGTTTCGAGCCTTCAGATGTAATAAGGTAATTTTGTTTGATTTTTTCCTTCAGAGTGTTTGGATTGTTAGCAGCTTCCTCCAGCATTTTTTGACAATTACCGGTAATATTTTGGTATTGCATTTACTGTGCCGTTTCACTACTTTTTAAATTTTTAACGTTACTTTTATTTATGTTTTAGTTATTGAAAGCTAGTGGTTGGCTCCTTGAGTCCTGTTGTCGTGAGTAAAAAGTTTATTTGAAAGATTTGCGTTTCGGTCTTTATTTTCACTTTGCCTTCTATGGATAAGCTCTCTAAGTAATGTGGGGTTCATTTTCGTTCATATTTTGTTTTTAGAGGTCTGTCTACGATCACTTTAGTGGGCCAATGATAATATACCATTGTATGCATGAGGTTATTATGTACAACCCTTTTTTATTTTTATTTTTACTGGTCTCTTGCCTCCTCTATTCTTGGTCTTAAGGAGCATTTTTTGGGCTTTTCTCTTTTTTGTATGATATGCCCTACCTTTTATGCTTCCCCAATTTGTTTTTTCAGAAGTTTTTATGTGATTTACTTCTTGATACAATTAATTCTCCCCTTCAGGCTCACTCCTTTCTTCTTTTTTTCTCTTCTTATGCCCACTATTTGTTTAGCACAAGAATTTTATTTCATCGGTGAGGTAAACAAAGATTGTTTTATACTTTTATGTATAATGGTTCCCTTCCCCTTATTGTCACACTCTAGTTTTAATGCATGTCATCATATGTGTTTAATTTATTTTGTACAATGTCATAGTTCATTTATAATTATTTATCCTGATTTGCAATGTTTATTTATCTATTTACCTTTTTTAATATTTATTTTTTTCAAATATTCTTTTTCATATTATGGTATTGTTTGTTATATAATGTAGTGATTTATTTTATTATAGTGTTCCAACATTTTTATTTTGGTTATATAATTTGATATATATTTAAATGTTTTTACTTATTATTTTCTATAATTATGTTTTATTTAGTTTTATGATATTGATTTGTATATTGTTTGTGATGTTTTATCTGTTTTATTCTCTCGACCCTCGTTTGCCTTTTACCCCTGATGAAGTTTTAAATGAAACACGGCCTGTGTCGGTTTTTATTGGCAAGACAAATAAAGTTCTCTGATATATTTTACTCCTTGGTTTTCCATACCACATTTTCTGACTGTGTGCCCTGTCTGATGTGGCTTTTTGCTCTCTGTTGGACCCAGACAAATCTGCGTCCAGCCCATGTGGCAGCTGGAAAAATGGACAAACATATCGGGGGCAGCTGTAGCGATGCACAGGGTGATGGTAATGTACCATGCAACAATGACAGTGTGTGGCAGAGGATGGGAAGACGTGTTCAGCAGAGGAGGTAGACATGGCAGGATAGGTGCAATGACAGGAGGACAGAGGAGTAGCAGTGCCATGCAGAGCACACACAGGAGAGGCAAACAGGAAGAGCTGCAATGCAGAAACTTGTATCAGTGCAGACATGGGGTAGGACGGCACACAGCTGGCAGACACACATAGATGGACAGAAGGATGGTTGGCAACTGTGATAACGGTACAATGTGCTAACAGCACAGATCTGCACAGATATGACTGTCACAGGAATGAAAAGTAGCTGTGCAGGACAGGCATACAAATGAAAGAGAACAGAGAGGAATCAAACCTATGACCATTAGCACAAATATCAATGCACAAACCGGTAGGCCACACCACCAACGTGAGGTCAATAGCAAATGCTGCATACAAGAATACTGCAGGGCATCACACAAGAAGCCTGCTGGCTGCCAGGATAGGCAAACCTCCAACAGTAATCATGATGAAATGCACATGCAGATCTGGTGTGTACAGATCAGATCACAGTCTGTAATTGGGACCAAAGGCACATATAACTACATGCACATACACAATGAAATGTTATGCAGTGGATATAGCAAGCACACCAGCTCAGCTCTCCCGGGGCGGGATCGAGCCGCCAGAGCCAGAGGACCCTCTGCAACGTGCTCTGCCCAATCGGGGCAGAGCAATACATTTAAAAAGAAGGCGCCATCGGGCGCGCCCGCGCCTTGCGGGCCCGCGCCTGAGGGCCTTGCCAGAGGACCCTTTGGCGTGGCCCTTAGGCGTGGACCATGAAAGCAAGACTGAACGTTTGGCCTCCCGTTTTGCAATCAACAATTCTCTGTTGCCTGCATACACAGTATCTCAGGTACCTTATAATATCCCTAACGATACTCCTTACACGTTATAGTCTGCAAGCAATTGAATACGTTTTCAACAGTTTCTATCTGCACTATATCTGACTAGCCAATAGAGGGGTGTGTCATGTGCCCTCTCTTAGTATTATGTATGCGTCAGTTAAACGTAGTTTCGGCATATCCACATTGTATTAGTATGCTCCATTTAATACATGTACCTGTACTAGTTCTAATTTCATGTAGTGCATGCATTCTATATAAGAATCATCTATTTTTACTCTGAATAGAAGTGCTCACTATATGATCATATTACCTGTATCCTACTTGGTAAAACATAAATCTGATTCCAGCGGACCAAAGTAAAGAACTAGTCTCTGAGTCTCATCAGCCACTGCTATTGTTAGTATCAGTGTATTCCTACCATTGCTATTGTTTAGCTTCATTGTTTTCCTGCCATTGCTATTGTGAGTATCATTGTATTCCTGCCATTACTATCGTTAGCAGCATTGTACTCCTGCCACAACCCACACCTAGGAGAGGCCATTTACTCTCTTTCCCCACATGACAAAAGAAGCAGCCGCCTGAGTAAAAGATCCTTAGCCAGGGGCCACACTAACTCACTCTTCTTACACAAACTCCTGCCCCACCTGAGCTGGCTCAGAAGGACCCAAAATGGAGCACATAATCATCACCCTAATGAGCCTTTGCCTTCTACTCACAATCTTGCCATACAGCTCACTGGTACTACTTCCAACACAGAATCACATCCCAATAGTTTCGACTGGTGGCAGAAAATGGCCAGATGACTCCCACAACTACTCTCATGGAGCTAGCTATCCATACCGCCACCACCTATTACACATCCCACTACAAAACTCTTCGAAAGCCAAGCAAAGTAAAAGCCCATACCCTAGCAGCCTGAAGTGTGCACTTATCAACTCTCGCTCACTTCGCAAAAAAATGGCCAGCAATCACCGAAGCGATAATATCTCATAAATTAGATACCATAATGGTCACTGAGACCTGGCTCTCACCGGAAGACAACACCATACTCAATCAACTACTACCACCTAACTTTGTTGCCTTCACCAGCCACAGGCAAAACAAAAGGGGTGGAGGAGTTGTCGTTATCACCAGATCAGACCTCCAGTTCAAAATGGTTGAATCCAACAGCATCAATACCCTTGAAACAGTAACTATCTCCAACAACACCTGCTCTATAAACCTGATTTACAGAGCGCCTTCTGCAGATCCGGACAACCTGTCTACTATCATAGACATAGCATCCAACACCCAGGGTCCAAATAAACCAAATTGGATCTTAGGTGACTTCAATCTGCCATCTCTACAGGACAATCAAGCAGCTGCATTCATAGAAGCCCTAGACATCTTGGGATACACTCAATTGGTACAAGAACCTACTCACTCAAAGGGTAACACTCTTGACCTCATATTCGCCCCACAAGCAGTTCTTCAGCAAGCACAAAATATCACGCTATCATTGACTGCAGTACCATGGTCGGATCATAAGCTCATCACTTTTCAGATTCCTACCCTCATCAAGCCACAAAGACCCAATGTGGATTTAATTAAGAACTCTAACCCAACTGCCAGAGGTTTTCACCCGTTTAACAAAGAACGCATCCTTGCCGAAACGGACACACTCCTTGATAAGACTTCACTAGACCTAGAGGAACTAATCACAGCATGGAACAGCAAACTCAGCGCTATCGCAATCCGTCCCCCAACAAATAAAGCCCCACACAAAAGACCATCTGCACCATGGTTCACAGCCGACTTAAGGGCATCACTTATCCTCCTACGGAGGCTGGAAAAGCGCTGGAGGAAGTCACAAACCAGTAGTGACCAAGCAGCATACATCCAGCACTTACATACACATCGCAGGTCCATCACAGACAAGATGAAACAACACCACACAGACACCCTGAAACGGTCATTAAATAAGCCGCACGACCTCTTCAACTTGGTCAAATCTCTTGCCAAAGAACCCACTCCGGAGCACCTTGGAAGTATACACCCGCAGGACTATGCCGTCTTTATGCAATCTAAAATGAGCAAGACTGACAAAATGGTGATACCGGACCCCCCCCCCCGACGAACAAGAGTTCCCAACATCTCTAAATGCCTTTGTTACACCTTCAAAGAGAATTATTGAAGACGCCATCTCAGCCCTAAATACCTCCACTGCATACTCAGACCCCTGTCCAGCATTCTGGATAAAAGATTTGCGATGTGACCTCGCCCCGATCTTAGCTATTATGATAGGCCAATCTTTTAGCACTGGGTCTTTCCCCTCTACGCTCAAACAGACCTCCATTAGACCTTTATTGAAGAATGCCAAACTAGACCCACAAAAGGTGGAGTCATACAGACCCATATCCAGCATCCCGATGCTCGCTAAAATCATTGAAAAGATAGTGTACAAGCAGTTACAAGATCATATCGATACCTACGCCCCTCTGGATTCATCCCAACATGGATTCAGAGAGTCACATGGAGTCAAAACACTACTCACAACTCTCTTTGACACCATAATTTCGGGCATTGACAACATACGTCAAGGTTTTGCACTCATCTTCTTGGATATAGCGGCGGCTTTCGACTCGGTATGCCATGAGATTCTCCTATGTCGGCTAAGAGAAAAAGGCATCAGTGGAACAGCTCTCAAGTGGTGTAGATCTTACCTGTCCGGAAGATGGCAATACGTTCGAGCAGACGGATCCACATCTGAACCATTCCTACAAAGTAAAGGAGTACCTCAAGGATCCTCCCTATCATCTCTTATGTTTAACATCTATATCCAACCCATCTGTAACATCATTAGATCGTTCAATGTGAGTTGCATGATATACGCGGATGATGTCTTATTGTACATGCCAATATCCCTGGATTGCCCAGACCTTACCCCTCTGACTAAGTGCTTCAACACAATATCCGAATGGCTCATATCTCAAAATCTACGCATCCAACACAAGAAAACGGAGGTCCTGTTCATCTCGAGAAATCCCAAGTTCACACCACCCAGCTATTTGAAAGTGAATAACGCCGAGTTGCAAGTAAAATCAGCCATACGTTACCTCGGAGTGACACTGAATCAGAACCTCAACATGAAGCAACACATAGCCAATAGTATAAGAGCGATCTACTTCAAAATCAGATCCCTCAGACACTTATGCCCGTTACTCGAACCAGGAGACTTCCGCACCATTTACCAAGCCCTCATTATTCCTCATTTTGATTATGCAAACGCCATCCTACAAGGACTCCCCCAGGCCACCTTAAACCCCCTGCAACTTGCCATGAACAGTACAGCGCGGGTACTCTTTGGGGCCTCCAGAAGAGAGCATATCACACCCCTCCTGAAGCAGCTGCACTGGCTCCCCATTCAAGCCAGGATCAGTTTTAAGACCTTAGTGATGACTTTCAAGGCCACCAAGGGGCTCTCCTCCTCTTCACTATTTGACCTCATCCAACCACTCGCACCCAACAGGCTAAGGAGAACCGCAGAGGCCAATATGCTATTGATACCGATAGACACGACAAAATGCACCAAAACAACATCTAACAGAGCCTTCAGACTCTGCGCCCCAAGTCTCTGGAACTCCCTACCACCACATATCAGAGCAATCCCCAACTTGAGCCAGTTCAGGAAGGCCTTGAAACATTTTCTCTTTATCAAATACCTCACTGATTGCCCTGAACCCCTGCCACCTTTGAATAGGGCGTCCCCAAGTATGATCAATACCTAATAATATCCGCTCTCATTTCATTTGTACATGTATATAGTTACCCTGTTCAATGCACCTGCATATGTATATAGTTTACCCAGTTCTCCAAGTTACTTTTTCCTGTTCAATGTAATGACCTGACTTTTGTTTATTGTCGGATACTGTTTTGTTTTATGTAAACCGCGCTGATCGCAAATAATGCAGTATATAAGAAATGCAAATAAATAAATAAATAAATAAAAGAGGAAAGAACCTAAACCCAAAGGGCGGCAGGGGATGCTCTGTGGAGCAGGGCACAATATGGAACAGAACAGGAGAGAAACAGGACACAAAACTATTTAAAGTTGTTAAAACCCAAGAGGATTGTGGAAAATTGCAAGAGGATCTTGATAAATTGGAAGACTGGGCATAAAAATGGCAGATGAAATTTAATGTGGACAAGTGCAAGGTTATGCACCTAGGGAAGAACAACCCAAACTATGGTTACACGATGCAAGGTTCCACATTAGGAACCACCACCCAGGAAAAAGATTTAGGCGTCATTGTGGATACCATGTTAAAACCCTCGGCCCAGTGTGCAGCAGCGGCCAAGAGAGCAAATAGAATGCTAGGTATCATAAGGAAAGGAATGGAAATTAAAACAAAAGATATTATAATGCCTCTATATCATTCCATGGTGAGACCGCACCTTGAATATTGTGTGCAATTCTGGTCGACGTATCTTAAAAAGGATATAGCGATTTTAGAAAAGGTTCCGAGAAGAGCCACCAAAATGGTAACGGGGATGGAAGGATACTCCTATGAAGAAAGGCTAAAAAGGTTAGGGCTCTTTAACCTGGAAAAGAGACGGCTGAGGGGAGATATGATAGAAGTCTATAAATTAATGAACGGAGTGGAACTGGTAAACGTAGATCGATTGTTTACCTTATCAGAATATAGAAAGACTAGGGGACATGCAATGAAGCTACAGGGTAAACTATTTAAGACTAATAAAAGAAAATATTTTTTCACTCAACGTGTAATCAAACTCTGGAATTTGTTACCGGAGGATATAGTAAAGGTTGTTAGTGTAGCTGGGTTTAAAAAAGGTTTGGACAAGTTCCTGGAGGAAAGGTCCATAAACCATTATTAAGAAGGGACCCAGAATATCAATGCTTGAACCAATACAAGCATTGTGGAACCTGTGTCTTTTGGGGAAACTGCTAGGTACATATGACCTAGATTGGCCACTGTTGGAAACAGAATACTGGGCTTGATGGACCTTGGTCTGACCCAGTATGGCATATCTTATGTTCTTAGAATTGAACCTGCAAACAGGTGTGCCACAGACCAGCTGAGCCACAGCAATGCCAATCCCCCAAGAGGACTGCCATGTAAACATTATAGAGAAAGAGACATATGTAACAGCTAATATTTGATGGATAGGCAGCACAGAGGGCACACCTTGGTGTACAGTGAAGAGAGGGAAGGGTGTGTGTAGAGGTGATGAACCTGCAGGTACCTAATGGTCAGGTTAGCACAACAGAAAAAAAAAGTAAACCCCATGTGGGGATCAAACCTGCAACCTATGGTGTCTGTAACCACTATCCCAAACAAACACAACAAGCACAATGCAAAAATAGTACCTCAAAGGGAATGTGTGTATGGGAACCTGTAACACCCAGTGATGTGGCAAACGGCTGGCAGATAGACAGCTGGCACTGTACAAGGATGTGAGCACAGGTGGGCCATGTACATGACCAGGAAATCATTAAATACAAGTGTCAGTGTGATCAAGCAGCAGCAGAGACAAATGTACATCAAACACATATTTTTATTTTGGCTAATCATCACAGATAGTGTAGATGCCGCCATCATAATATCAAGGTGAGTGGATCCCAGGTGAAAATCAGAAAACACATTTTGCAGGGCAGCAACCCACATGTTACAGAAAAGTCACTGGCCCGTCCACAGATGATGGGCAGGAGAGATAATGTGCACCAGGTGCATGGTGGGCAGTATGCATTAGGCCCCCACCCCCCACATGCTGCTGATGCCCCAAATGTGTTAGTTACATATGTGTGCATGTAGACAGTAGGCGGTGCATGATGAGGGTCCAACACACATCAATCATGATCTGTTCCTTAAAACATATCTGTCTGCCAACACAGGAGGCACACAAATGAAACAGCATATGTTGTCAAAAGTAAGAAAGTGTAAACACACATATCGAAATATATGTTGCAGCTGTCACATAATGCCTGATATAGGAATCAAAGCTGCAACAATGTAACCCTAAACAATCGTCAAATGCACAATGAGGATATGCGAACAGGTAGCAGAGGCACATGAACACAGAGAGAATTCAAAAGAAACTACCTGCAGAAACATGCAGAGATAACACTATGCAGAAGGTCCCCCTGCACTGGTTGGTGTGGATACAGTGTTTATACACATATATTACGATACCTGGAATGCACAAATGAAGGAAGAAAATGGACACTCACACTACCTCACTACAAATATAACGTGGCAATGTGAGTGTCGTTACCTCAGGGGATAAATAGGACTGCACAGACATGCAATGCTAGGTTTGTAAATCAATGCAGAGCGTCACGTCTGTACAGTAAACAAACACACTAACCAGTATATAGAGATGGGAAGAAAGGTCAGACATGTTACAGTAACCCACACAGAAGCCATATTGCAACATGCTGTGTTGCACCAACATAGTCAGTCACATGCACATGCACCGTGTATGTTGAAACATGATACAGTGATGCCACACATGCACTGTAAAACCCTTGGTGATTGCAAACATCAATCCAAGATGTTGGTGTGCAGTAAAGTGGTGTCGTGGCAAATACTGTGTCATGTCCAAGTGGAGGCTAGGTGGACATGGACAAGAGGACTTCTCCATTGCTCCCCCTGTGCCACACGCACGGCTGTATGCTTGTGTTGAAACAAACAGATGAGCGTATCCTGCATTCCATGTCACATACATGGGCAAAACACAACAACACCTACCCCCTGACATTAGGGCCATAGCCAGCCTATATCAGTTCAGGAAGGCCCTCAAAACCCACTTGTTCCTCCAACACTTACCTGACAGCAATTGATCCTAGATATACCCTCCAGGAATTGACCCAATTTAGTTAGAAAAGACCTACATGCATTATCTGACTTTTATCTATCCTTCCAATGTAAATAGATTATGTATATAGTTGACCCTGTTTTCCATGTTTATACTCCTGTTCGATGTAAACCTGACAGCTTGTTGTTATGGTCGTTAAGTTATAATGTAAACCGCACTGATGCTAAATAGCGCGGTATATAAGAAATTGTAATAAATAAATAAATAATAAATAAATAAACACAATGTCAGAAGGATTACAACATACAGCGTCAATGTCAGTCCCTGCTGCACACGTGGGGACCAGTACACAGTGTCCAAAGTGCAAAGGGTGTCTGCAATTCAACAAGTCATGTTACACCTGTCCTTGAAACCCTGGGCATTCATAGCCAAGTGTGACATCCCAATATGCCACAGTACTGGAAAGGTCATGTGTGTCTCCTGCGATGAACACAACACCCAGCCAGAGCACAGCAGCAACGGTGTGTTGGACAGGCCTGTCATGCCCAAAGTAGCAGTCCAACAATAATACTGTCTATCCTAGGCATGTGTCCCACTCACAGAGATCAAACATCCTATGACACCATTTCCCAGGGATAGTTCCTTGATGTTGTTGTGTCCTCCAACAAGTGGTTGATGGTGACGCCGGATGCACTGTAGTAGATGTGCTTTGTGTGTTCACTGCCCTGTGTCAGAACAATATATTGGTATGCTGCTTGCAACATCAGCCCAAATTGCAAAAAGTCAAATATCAATATGTACATAAGGAAACATCACACAGGCAAACATAACATGATCACAACACAGAACACACTGCATGTTGGAGACATTTTGAATTGGAACCGCAGACGAGGGTGTCACATGGATATGGACAGGCGTTTCACAGCTGCACCCCATGTGCATCAGCGTTCGTGTACAGAGACCCAACAGGAAATGTCTATGAGACAAACATAAATCATTAACATGTCAAGGCTGATGTCATTCACAAAAGACCAAAGGTGTAACCTACCGTGTGTTTGCAGCAAGTGTATGTTTGGATCCCCTGAGGCTCTCAAAGGCCGCAACACGTCAGAGTGAAGGGAGAAGATGTCATCGAATTGTGTAGAGTCACCATGTCCCCATGTCCAGCCACTGTTGATGCATGTCCACATTATGGCGATATCTGTGATACAAAAATGCTGTTGTGCAGTGGTCTGTCAGCACACAAGAGATAGGTCAGCTCACAACACACAACACATGCCCACAATGTCCACAAGGTAAACATCAGTAAGGTAGAGATAGCACAGTCAACACCGCTCCCCAGGTGTACAGACCCCTCACACCACATGATAATGCAAAATGCCTGCACGCTGTATCATCACACAGCCAACCCAAAAACACATACCCACACAGTATGCTGAGGTGAGCGTGCCAGCAGTAGCATACGGCCCGTATGTGCACAATTGGAGATTAGTGGAGATAAAGGCCTGTTAAATTCAATGATACCCTGCTATTGGCTGATGCTACAATGTCAGGGAAGGGTGTACGTGCATTCCACCACCCAAACACCTAGGACGTGCACACACACGCAGCTCTGTTGGACGTATCCCAGAGACAGTGTTGGAGAAGACAAACTGGCCAGGAACACATGTGGATATGTATGGCCAATTTTCCCAATGGAAAAAGTTTAATAGTGGAGTACCCCATGGATCTGTACTGGGTCCGCTACTTTTTGACATATTCATAAATGACCTGGAAAAGGGAATAACTAGTGAGGTTATCAAATTTGCAGACGACACAAAACTGTTTAAAGTTGTTAAAACCCAAGAGGACTGTGCAAAACTGCAGGAGGATCTGGACAAATTGGAACACTGGGCATCCAAATGGCAGATGAAATTTAATGTGGACAAGTGCAAAGTTATGCACCAAGGAAAGAACAACCCACACTGTGGTTACACGATGCAAGGTTCCACATTGGGAACCACCACCCAGAAAAAGATTTAGGAGTCATCATGGATAACATGTTAAAACCCTCCGCCCAGTGTGCAGCAGCGGCCAAGAAAGCAAATAGATTGCTAGGTATCATAAGGAAAGGAATGGAAAATAAAACAAAGGATATTATAATGCCTCTGTATCATTCCATGGTACGACCGCACCTTGAATATTGTGTGCAATTCTGGTCACCGTATCTTAAAAAGGATATAGCGTTATTAGAAAAGGTACAGAAAAAAGCCACCAAAATGATAAAGGGGATAGAAGGCTACTCCTATGAAGAGAGGCCACAAAGGTTGGGGCTCTTCAGCCTGGAAAAGAGACGGCTGAGGGGAGATATGATAGAGGTCTATAAATTAATGAATGGAGTGGAGCAGGTAAACGTAGATCGATTGTTTACGCTATCAGAATATAGAAAGACTAGGGGATATGTAATGAAGCTACAGGGTAATCTATTTAAGACAAATAAGAGAAAACATTTTTTCACTCAACGTGTAATCAAACTCTGGAATTTGTTACCGGAGGATGTAGTAAGACCTGTTAGTGTAGCTGGGTTTAAAAAAGGTTTGGACAAGTTCTTGGAGGAAAGGTCCATAAACCATTATTAAAAAGGGACCCAGGATATCAACGCTTGACCCAAACTTTTATATTGTTCTAATAGTTTAATGTTCAAACTTTATATTGTACCTGTATCTAATTCCACCTGTTCTATGTAAAATGACTTGGTATGATATTACCCATACCATATTACATACTGTTCTTTGTAAACCGCACTTGATACTTGGGAAAGAGCGGTATAGAAATAATTGTTAAATAAATAAATAAATAAATAAAATACAAGCATTGTGGAACCTGTGTCTCTTGGGGATACTGCTAGGTATGTATGACCTAGATTGGCCACTGTTGGAAACAGGATACTGGGCTTGATGGACCTTTGTCTGTCCCAGTATGATATATCTTATGTTCTTATATTCTTATGTTCTAACATATGGGGTATGGGGGTGCAGGGAAAAGAGGTGAACAACAACATATCTGCAATATGACAGATCACTGCAGACATGTACTCCCAGTGACTGTCGTCACAGACAAAGTAGCTGTAGGTCCACCTACCCCAGACTACTGCATGTTGGATGACGTACAGTCACATGCCAATGCACCACAGCACCAGGAGGGTCACCAAGTATGTCCTGTGGATTGAGAAACACAAGAGAAACATACATATGTCATATTGGAGCTGTGCAACACACACTGCACCTTCACGTCCTCAGCTCGCAGACTCCCCAAGATCCTTAACAGACTGACTGTTCCCCATCACACTGTACAGATTTGTTTCATCTTAAAGTTATCACTGACATGTGTGTGGCAAACAAGAAGGGTCCGTACACTGTCTGTTCCCTTCCTCACCTCTCTGTTGCTGTAAAAAATGTGGAACAGAACTATCTCCTTGCTACCGTGTACCTGCTTGGCTCTAAGCCCGCAGTACTATCCTGTGTCCCCCATATCACTCCCAATGCCCCTTCAGTGTGTGTTCTGGTGTCTCAATGTCGTCTGCTACACTGCTGTCAGTTCCTGTAACACAGGGAAATATGCAGGGGCTCCATCCTTATTCTCTGTCCATATACATTTCCTTGGTGTGTATATCTCATACCTTGACTTACATTAACAGCTGTGTGCTGATGAGTTGCAAATATATCTCTCTATAGCACTAAATCTCTCTATAGCACTAAATGAGAGGTTAGATATGATTGAAATATCAGAGACATGGTGGAAGGAGGACAACCAGTGGGACACTGTGATACCTGGGTACAAACTATATCATAATGATAGAGCTGATGAAATTGGTGGAGGGGTTGCACTCTATGTTAGAGAGGGCATTGAGTCAGAAAGGATTAAAGATTTGCAGGAAACAAAATTTGCTGTAGAATCTCTATGGATTGAAATTCCATGTAAAAAGGTGAAAGCGATGGCAGTGGGGGTGTACTATCGACCGCCTGGCCAGAATGAACAAATGGATGATGAAATGCTCAAAGAAATCAAGGAAGCTAACAAAAGTTACAGCGCAGTAATAATAATGGGTGATTTCAACTACCCCGGTATCGACTGGGTCAGTGTCACGGCAGGACATGCTAGGGAGATAAAGTTCCTAGATGAAATAGAAACATAGAAACATGATGACAGAAAAAGACCACAAGGCCCATCTAGTCTATCCTTCCATAACAACTACAACAGTCCACTTTTTACCTTTAGAGATCCTCTGTGTTGGTCCCATGCTTTTTTGAATTCAGTTACTGTCCTCATCTCTACCACCTCCACTGGGAGACTATTCCACGGATCCACTACTCTTTCCGTAAAGAAATATTTCCGCATATCACTCCTGAATCTATCTCCCTTCACCCTCATCCCATGTCCCCTCGTAGCAGAACTTGCTTTCAATTGAAAGAGGCTCTCTCCCTGAACATTTATGCCACGGAGGTATTTAAACATCTCAATCATATCACCTCTATCCCGCCTTTCCTCTAAGGTGTACATATTAAGATCCTTAAGTCTGTCCTCATATGCTTTATAACGAAGCCCATTAATCATTTTAGTAGCAACCCTCTGCGCCGACTCCATCCTGTTCACATGCTTTTGAAGGTGCGGTCTCCAGAATTGCACACTATACTCCAAATGAGGTCGCACCAAACACTTATACAGAGGCATTATCACCTCCTTTTTTCTGCTAGCCATTCCTCTCCATATGCACCCAAGCATCCTTCTAGCTTTTGCCGTCGCCTTTTCTACCTGTTTAGCTACTTTAAGATCATCAGACACAACCACGCCTAGGTCCCGCTCTTCTTTAGTGGACAAAAGTACTTCACCTCTTATACTCTATTGCTCCCTTGGATTGCTGCAGCCCAAATGCATGACCTTACATTTTTTAACATTAAATCCCAGCTGCCAAATTCTAGACCATTCTTCAAGCTTAGCTAGATCCCTCCTCATGTTATCTACACCTTCCTGGGTGTCTACTCTATTGCAGATTTTGGTATCATCCGCAAAGCGGCAAACCTTACCCGACAGCCCTTCCGCTATATCACTAACAAAGATGTTAAAAAGAATAGGACCAAGGACAGATCCCTGGGGCACACCACTGGTAACATCCTTCTCCTCAGAGTGAGCTCCATTTACTTGTACTCTTTGTCGCCTCCCACCCAACCAATTTCTAACCCAAGCAGTAACTTTAGGGTCCATCCCTAGGGTGCTCAGTTTGTTTATAAGTCGCCTGTGAGGAACAGTGTCAAAGGCTTTACTGAAATCTAAATACACCACATCTAGAGCTCTCCCTTGGTCCAACTCCCTGGTCACCCAGTCAAAGAAATCAATCAGATTTGTCTGACAAGACCTGCCTCTGGTGAATCCATGCTGCCTCGGATCCTGTAATCCGCCGGACTCCAGAAACCTCACTATTTTCTCTTTCAGCAGCGTTTCCAATAATTTACTCACCACCGAAGTTAAACTAACCGGCCTGTAGTTTTCAACCACATCCTTACTTCCGCTTTTGTGTAAAGGCACCACATGAGCCTCTCTCCAGTCCTTTGGCACCACTCCCGACTCCAACGAGGCATTGAAAAGGTCAGTCAGTGGAGCTGCTAGAACGTCCCCAAGTTCCCTCAGTATTCTAGGGTGTATCCCATCCGGTCCCATCGCTTTGTCTACTTTAAGTTGAGCTAGTTTCTCACGAACACAGTCTTCTGAAAATTGTTCAAGATGTCCCTCGCTTCTGTTCTTATTTGTGGGTGTTTTCTGAGGTCCTGCTCCTGGTTCTTCATCTGTGAACACAGAACAAAAATATTTGTTAAGCAATTCTGCTTTATCCTTATCAGCTTCTACATATTCCCCCCCTGCACCCTTGAGTCTGATAATACCACTTTTGCCCTTCCTCTTCTCACTAATATATCTGAAAAATGTCTTACCCCCCATTTTATTGCATTGGCTATTTCCTCCTCCTTTTGAATCTTTGCCTTCTTGACTACTTTGCTAGCTTCTCTAAGTTTTTCCAAATACAGATGCCTGTCTTCCTCTCTCTGTGATCTCTTGCATTTCATGAAGGCCTCCCTCTTTTTCTTCACTTTTTTAGCTACTTCCTTCGAAAACCATAGCGGTCTCCTGTTCCTTTTGCCTTTATTTACCATTTTAACAAAAAGGTTGGTTGCCTTTAAAATACCCCCTTTCAGTTTTGCCCACTGTTTTTCTACATCCCCCAGCTGTTCCCATCCCACTAACGACTCCCTGAGGTATTGGCCCATCTTCGCAAAGTTAGTCTTCCTAAAGTCTAAGATCGTCACCTTGGAATGGATTCTAACAGCCCTAGTCCTAATACTGAACCACACCATCTGGTCATCACTGGATGCAAAATGATCTCCCACTACAACATCAGAAACACTTTCACCATTGGTAAGCACCAAGTCCAGTATGGCCCCTTCACGTGTGGGGTCTGTTACCAATTGCCTGAATAGTTCTCCCTGTAGAGAATCCAGGATCTCCTTACTTCTAGATGATACTGCAGCAGGAATGTGCCAATCAACATCTGGCATATTGAAATCTCCTAGCAGTAGCACTTCCCCTTTCCTAGCAATGCTGCGTATGTCTTCAATTAACTCTCTGTCCACCTCTTCCTCTTGTGAGGGAGGTCTGTATATCACACCAATGCAAATAGATTTCTCTTTCCCTCTTTCTAGTTTAACCCACAATGCCTCCTCTCTCCCTTTTAAGCTCTGTAATTCCAAAGCTTTAATAGTAGTTTTTACATATAAATAAATATAAACAAATAAATGACTGCTTCTTGGAGCAGCTGGTTCATGAACCGACCAGAAGAGAAGCCATATTAGACCTAGTCCTTAGCGGAACACCAGATCTAGTGCAAGAGATAAGGGTGTTGGGGCCACTTGGCAATAGTGATCATAGCATGATCACATTTGATTTAATTAGTGGAGGAGGGATAGTAAGGAAATCCACAGTAGTACCTTTTAACTTTCGAAAGGGAGACTATGATAAAATGAGGAAAATAGTTAAGAAAAAACTAAAAGGAGCAGTTGCAAAGGTTAAAGACTTACATCAAGCTTGGGTGTTGTTGAAAAATACTATCTTGGAAACCCAGACCAGTCTCCAGGAACTTGTCCAATCCCTTTTTGAAACCCAGTTATGCTGACTGCTTTTATCAAATGCAATAAAGCCTTTACAGGCCTATTTACTAAACTGTGGTAAGGCTATGCACTTACTATGCGTTAAAGGCCAAATTTAACAAGCAGTAACTGCAAAACCTCTGCTTTCAAAGTCAAAAGTGTTCCAGCATTTAGTTAAAATAACATTTCTTTGCCATGCATGAACTGAGTGGCAGGTAATGCAGTGCGGTTAGCTGACCACCACCTTTAACTGCTTCGTTATCTGCCATTTTAGACTTGACATAGGGTAACCACCTCAGTATCACCAAAGGCACATTCCCCACTCTGTGCCATGTTAGCTTTTTTGGGCAGGAGGACTGCACACTAACTCTCAAGGCACCACATGTGGTATTGAGCAACTCAAGCTCTTAAATACGTACATTGCTGGAGACAGTCGTTTTCTTGCTTTTCTGTGAAGTTTGGATTGTGATATTGTTCCGACCTTTGATTTGTTGCAGAACTGATGTACACTGTGGAGCTCGCTGGTGGGCTCGGTGCTATCCTTTTACTTCTTATATGCTTGGTGACCATCTACAAGTGCTACAAGATTGAGATTATGCTCTTCTACAGGAACCATTTTGGAGCCGAGGAACTGGACGGGGGTAAGGCAACTTCTTACTGAAACTATGGGGCCTAATATAGAGCCGGTGTGGTCGCTGTACTAATTTAAAAACTGGCACTATTAATCAGCAGTTATTAATTTACATATTAGCAATGAGCACACCAGCTATTCAGTAGACATAAATAATATGGACAGGATCGGCCCCACCACTAGGTAAACTAGGCAGCAGCCTGTGGTGGACACCAAGAGTAAAGCATTCAGAATTAAACAATGTTTCTAACAGGCCAGGGGTGCATAAGACTCATATCTAGAGCACTAACATCTTGAGGCAACTCTGGGGCCGGCCCTGAATACGGATTTCTGTTTAGCTGCATTGTTTTGGTTGTTGCATTTGCTCCTCTCCTAACCAGGCCCCTAATTAAACGGTAATATCTGACTGGTTAGTGATTTAAATGACATGATATTATCTATTTAAGTTTTCAAAATATATAGATAGGGGAGTTGTGCTTGCCACCTGCTAGTGGACTCATAATATGGGCTCAGTAGACCCACCCCTTAGCCCGCATCGGCAGCTTATTTGTAAGTCAAACAGCACCTGTTAGTTTCCCAGCGATAAACGGTAACAGGATTTATGGTAATGTCAGACCACGTTCTAATTTTAATTTGATCTCTGTGCCAAGCCAGAATCAGAGTCTGCTTGACGTTCTGAGCTGATAATATCAATGCTCTGAACTGTTGCATTTGTTCTTAATCCATGTTCTATTAGGAATAAAACAGAAATTTTGTTTGATATCTTAATAGATGAAAATCCTGATATATTTTGCATAATTGCATCCCTACTGCTCGAAGGTGATCTTATAGTTTTGCAGCAGTTATGTCCCCTGAAGTATAAGTGTGAATTTTGTCCTGTTCTGAAAGAGTGGGGAAGATGTTGTAATATTTATTAATGAGAAATTATTTTACATGCGTATTGTAGTTAAATCGGTTGAAGAATGTGGATTTTTATTTTTATCATTTCTTATATGGGAAATCTGTTTGATACCAGCTTCCTCAGTCGACGGCCAATTGATGTCAGCTGGTTGAATAATTGTAATTATTTTATTTTGGATGATTTCAATGTCCTAATAATATTTCCAATATGTTGACTTTTTAGAGGTAATGCAATCTCTTGAGCATATTCAGTAAGAGACACATTCTAATATGTGTGTCCCGGCCTCGGAGCTCAATGCACAGAGATAGACCCAATTCTGATGCCATGGGACACGTCTAGCCCCCGAAGGGATCAGAAACGCATCTAGGTCAGTACATGCAGGCTGGTCCCTATTACGATCGGCCTGCATGTACTGAGCCAAGCCTGGCAGCCGAATACGTTTTCTTTTCCCCGCAGCCCGATCCCCGATCTAGCCTCCCATGGCCAGGGTTGGGCTGCGAAGAATCTCCTGCACCCCCTCATCATTTTGATCTTGGCCAGGCCTCCTGTGTCCCGACGTCTAGGGGGACTTATTCCACCTCTGAGGTGGAATAAGTCCCCCGTCCAGTCTGCCAGCCCTGGACGTACAGGGCTGACTTCAGAATCGCCCACTGCCCATCCTAACTCCGCCTCCACACCTCCCCTTCCCATCCCCGTCTAAGCCTCCCCATACAAACTCGTTCATACAGGGAGGCTTAGTCGGGGATGACAAGGGAGCTATTCACGGGACAGAATAGACCCCTAAGTACATACTTCTACGCACATGAAAGGGTGCTGTTTAGATCTTTCTTTCAGCCTGTAGACCTAATGTTAGGATATTGCAGGTACCTTAGTCTGATCATTTTTGTTGAGTTACTCTTGGACTCCACCTTTGGATCATGGGAATGTAGTTACTAGTAATCATCGTAAGTCCTTTGAACCTAAGGATTTCAGCAATTAATTTTCCAGCAGTCTGTCATCTGAACATTTGATTAAAAATGTTATTGAACTTGATAAAACACTAGAGAGAGCTTTAGATAAGGCAGTTCCTGTGTAGGATCCTATAATGCCCCATGGTTTTCCAAGGAGATCGGGTTGCAGAGCTGAGAGGAAAAAGTATAAGACTAAATCTAATGACAATGTGAGTATCAACTATTATTATCACAATTTCAGAGGATGATATTTCAAGACAGATTGATCAGACGTTATCCTGCCCTCGAGAGCTGTTTTCTAGCATGCAATGCCTAGTAAACAGAGATAATGGTTTCCCTCTAATAACAATGCAAAATATCTTCAGTCTCAGAATTCTTTTTTTCTCGGGGCTTTCAGTAGAAGTCTCCCTATTAATCATACTCCCAATTTGGTAATTCCATGGTTCAATCTCTCTCGGGTGACTGCTGAATATGTGGATTGTTTGATAAATAAAATTTCAGCTTGTAAATATAGGTCAGCCCAGTTCCACCCAGTTTATTAAAAAGTTGCTAAGAAACAATGGGATCAATATTCAGAAGGACCTGAAAACCACATAAACCCTGCTCAGTCCAACACTCCGTGGTACTAGCACGTTAGTGTCTCTGAACATCTCCACAGACCACCTTGGAAAGATCTGGTTAGTTTTGGGGCAGTCTGTGAGCACTAACTATCTGCTTAGCAGTGAAATTCAGCTGCTAACCACCTAGGCAAACTGCATAAAGTAGGACACGTCAATGGCCATTCTAACCTTATGCGGCTGTGCTGCCCAGTTAGTGGCTGGATATTGCCCCTAACTGGATAACTGGATAGCCACCAAGGTTGGTGGTGAAAACAGGTATTTAGCACCACTCCAGAGAGGCTTTGGCACTGAATATCCAGGTTAATATTTGCTTAATATCGACCCCAATGATACATATACTCGTGCCCTTAATTAATCGCTCATTTGAATTACATGAATTGCCTTCAGAGCTGAAGCCAGCGTGATTCAACCAAAGCCTGGTGCCAACCACAAAGTGATGTCAAATTTTCATCTGATTTCCAGTTTGCCTTATTCTGCAGTGCTGGATCAACTTCAAAATTATCTGAACGAACATGCCATCTTCGATCAGCTTCAGCGTGAGTTTAGAGTAGATTTTGGCACAGAGATTCTTTTGGCCTCCGTGATAAATAGTTGGCTAATAATACTAAGTCAAAGGCATCAGGTTATAGTTGCTTTTCCTCAATGTATTTGCAGCATTTGATTCAGTAATTCACATAAATATTTTAGAACTATTGTCTTCTCTGGAAATAGGCAGCCCAGTTTTGGAATCATATCAGCTGAATTTATATGATGGGGAACAGTGTGTCACAAGCAGTTAGAATTGTTTAAAATGGAGCAAGGTCTTCCTCAAGGCAATTCTCTTCAATATTTATATTTGTTCACTTTGTGACTTGCTATGCTCATTATCCTTGGAATATCATTTTATGCAGATGACGGTATGAGTTTTCTTCCAGTTCAGAATAATTTGGACTCCTTATCATCCTGCTAAACCAATCCAGATGATTGGGTTATATTCCCTTGCCAGCAGGTGGAGACAGACTTTAACATCTTTCAATGATGTTATCCTCTGGTGCTGCACTGAAGCCAGTAGTTTCTGCTTCCAGAAGATGACAAAGTGTGTGGACTGGTGCAGAAGTACAGATAGGCCTGACTCTCCTGGCCCACACTTCATTGCAGAGACTGAGTCCTGAAGGTCTCAGCAGTGCTTGGAGTGAGGGTATTTAGAACACTCTCAAATATACTAATCCCAGAATGAAGAAGATATGAGTATCAAACACAAAGGGGATATTCCGAGCCATGAATAGCAGGGATGAACGGCCCACTATTTGTGGCTTCTCCTGCCCCCGAATAACTTCCCTGCCGCTTGTGCAGGAAAGTTAGGCGGGGGCGAGGAATGGGTGGCATGGGAGCGGAGACTGGGCAGACAGTGGGCAGTCGCTGGCCCTAGACGTACAGGTCCGATTCTAATGTCGGCCCTGTACGTCCGGGGTTGGCGAAATGTCTGGGGAAGTTATTCCACCTCCGAGGTGGAATAACTTCCCTGGACATTTTTTCTGGAAGGCCCGGGATGCGGATGGGGCAAGGGGGCCAGTGTTTATTCCCCGCAGCCCGACCTTGGCCTTAGGAGGCCAGATCGGGGGTCGGGTTGTGGGAAATAAATTCTTTTTCTTGGTGGCCAGCATCGCGGCTTTTAAATGGAGCCACAGTGTCATGGCAACAGGACACCGTGGCGACGTGGCTCCATTTAAAAGCCTTGACTGAGTTAGTCGGGCTATTAATGTACGTGCAGGCCAGACTGAAATCGCTGTCCCGGCCTGCAAGTACATTGCTTTTTGAGATTCTGATCCCACAGGGCTAGACATGCCCCGCACAATCAGAATTGCGATCCCCTTTGTATGTCCGGCTCAGCCCGGACGTACAAAGGGGATGGATGTGCAGGACAGAATCGGGCCCAATATGTTTCTTTCCAATATCCCAAACAGAACCACAGGTGAATCTTTCAGGGTTATCATACAAAAATATTAAAAAAGGAGAAAAAGGATCTCAGACTAAATCGAGCATGTTAGCATGGGCATAAAGCATCTCAGCCCTTAGCATTCGCTTGCTGCATCAACAATCCTAAAAAAAACCCTCCTTTGAATCAGTAATTCAAATTTTTAAAAAAATTTTCATTTTCAGATTTCAGTTTCTAGTTTTCAGATTTTTAACTTTAAAGACATTATAAATTGATTCAATAAACAAGCATGCCTCCGTGTCCCGCAAAGCACGTGCCAAAGCTTCATGAAACAGCCCTTCATACAAACACTAGTTTAAAAATTATACAAGCAGGACAAAATATTATACTACACTTATTTATTTTATTTATTTATTTATTTATTTAGCTGTATTTATATCCCGCTTTTCACCGGGTCAAAGCGGCATTACATAAAAAAGGGGGGGGGGGAATTAAGTATAGGGCGGGGCCATCACTGGAGAGACGACATTGATGATTTCAACATAGGATAGACTTTGGACATGGGACAGAGTTTGGACACTTATCTGCTTACTGAAAGAATGTCCCCACCGCCACTCATGACGCCATTCCCGGTGTTTTGCCAGTGCTTCTTAATAGGGCTAATAACATTTGTCATAGACAACCGTGCTGTGTGGGATAGAAGGCATTGTAATTATTAGAAACCCTTCTTAAAACTTTCCCTTAGTCCTATAATTCCCATAACAAAAAAGGCCAATCATTCATTTTCACTGTTGTTGTTGTTAAGTGCCGTCAAGTCGGTGTCGACTCATGGTGACCCTCTGGATAGTTGTCCTAAACTGTGTTTGGTCTTCAATAAGGCAGCTCATTGTTGACAGAGTGGCATCCATAGCTGCTTTTATTATATCGATCCATTTCATTGCTGGCCTTCCTCTTTTGCAATGACCTTGATAAGCATTATGTCTTTCTCTAATGATCTTTCTCTTCGCATGATGTGTCCAAAGTGTGAAAGTCAAAGTCTTGTCATCCGAGTTTCTAAGGAAAGCTTAGATTTGATCTCCTCCAGTACTGACAGGTTTGTTCTTTGGGCAGTCCATGGGATACACAGTATTTGTCACCAGCACCATAATTCAAAGGTATCAATTTTCTTCCTGTCTATCTTTTTCACTGTCCAACTTTCACATCCATATGACGTTATTGAAAATACCATGGCTTGAACAAGTCAAATCTTTGTATGGAGAGACACATCTCTGCTCTTGAGAAGCTTGTCTAGGTCCTTCATAGCCATTCTGTCAAGAGCAATGCATTATTTGAATTCTTGACTGCTTGTTGTTTCTTTATTGATAATTGATCCAAGTGGGTTAATGTTATCAACTATTTCAATTTCTTCTCCGTCAATGATGAACTTATCGATTTTGCCAGTTCTCAGGATCTTTGTCTTCTTTACATTAAGTGGAGTGGAGGAGTGGCCTAGTGGTTGGGGCAAGGTACTTTAGGCCAGAAGGTCAGGGGTTCAAATCCCACTAGAGGACAACAACCTTGGCCCAGAAGGACTGGGGTTTCTAGTCCCACAGGTGCTCCTTGTGGTCTTGGGCAAGCCCCTTAACCCTCCATAGCCCATGTTCCCTGTAAAATAGTTATCTCTAAGTTATAATGCCCTGTTCAATGTAAACCACACTGATGCAGAATAGCACGGTATATAAGAAAATGTAAATAAATAAATAAAATTAAGGTGCAGGCCCATTTTAAGACTATGTTCCTTGACCTTGAGAAGCAAATGTTTCAGATCATCTTCACTTTCAGTCAGTAATGTCATATCATCAGCATAGCAAAGTTTGTTGATGAGTCTTCCACCATTGGTTGTCTTCATACAGTCCTGCTTCTCTGATGATTAGTTCTGCATATAAATTAAATAGGTAGGGGGAAAGTTTACAGCCTTGTCGTTCACCATTGCTGATTTTAAACCATTCTGTTTCTCCTTGTTCCATACGAACTGTTGCTTCTTCATCAATGTAAAGGTTGTGCAAGAGAACGATCAGGTGTTCTGTTATACCCATGCTTCTTAATGTGACCCAGTTTCTCATGGTTTTCACAGTTAAAAACCTTGCTGTAGTTGATAAAACACATATAGTGGTATGTTTACTAAGCCGTCTTAATATTACCGGCGTTAGTTGCAGTCTTACTGTGACGAATGCCATATAAGATAGTGGGCGTTCCGTTCTTAAGGTAGCATTGTGGGTTATCGCGAGATAAAGTCTGTTATCGTGCAATAGAGGGAGCCGTGGCATGTTAGCGCGCATTAGCCTTAATTAGGCGCGCTGACCTGCAACCACAACAACAGAGGTGTAGCACACTGGTTAATACGTTGACTGCTGATACAGTGGTCATGAGTTCGATCCCTCAGTGGGCTCAGTTAAAAGGCTGTCTGAGGCAATCCCTTTTCCTGCTTATAACAGTCAGACACATCCCAACAATTTTCACTGCCAGCCAAAAAAGCCTCACCCCAGTGCCGCAACCTAATGCACCTTTTAGGGTGCACCATAAGGCACATCATAAAGCACCACGTCATCCAAGGCAGGTCATAATGTGCCCCAGAGGGCGGCAGGAAATGTTGGCACCCTCCAAGGCAGCATATAAGGCGCCCCATAAGCTGGCCAAACCTAAGGTGCCATGAAAGATGCCCCAGGGATGCTAAGGTGACACAGGATGACACAGATGTACACCAATAAGCTGTCTCAGGGCAGCAATAATCCAAATCCAAAATACAAATCCAGCCCTGTACTATGCTTAACTCAAATATTAACAACCAATATTAATCTTATTGGAAAAATTTCTTTTATCAGGCAAAAATGACCTCAGGATGGCTAATATCCCTCATCCAGTGATAAATCACTTTAGGGAAATAGCAGACGCTTCACATCACTGGTCAAATAGCCTATACCATCCAACCAAATAGATATAACCAATTATACAAAACTTAATAAACCCCAAACAATTCACTTAGGAAACATATCTAGTAATCATCGCAAACATTCACCTCATACATACCACATACCCATTAAAAGCGTCTAACTTTAATGAACATAGCAGTATAGCTGGAGTCGTCAGTTCAGTCCCAAAGCTGTAAAAACATAATACAAAATTACCTCCAAGTAAATATAAGCGCACAAAAAAGAGCACACTGTACTTATCTGAAGTAAACAGCATAAACAGCACACAGTCTCAACGGGACCGTATCCAATGGCTCTTCAGCACACTGCCAAAAGCCAGCTACAAGGAACCGGCCAGAACTGAGGAAACACACTTCTTATGAAGGCTCTAAACTTAAAACTTTAACCCTCCATGCTTGCCCTTGACGCAAGCTTCTGTTTCGCCAAAAGGCTTTATCAAAAGGGCTCAAAGCAATGGAACAAAAAGCCTAGTTCTAACAAACTTATCCTCACGCTGCAGTGGGTTTTCTCCATGGCCTGATGTGACCGTTCACCCTTCCATACCCTGCGCGGTATGATGCAAGACCAGACCAGCAGGGTGCCAGGAAAGGCATCTATCAGTGCTAAGAGGTCCCCCTGCATTTTACTGGCGAGATCCACACTATGAGTCCCTGCCAGATGATTTCCCCCCCTAAATGTACTATCAAAGTCCAGGGGGCTCCCCGCGCCCTTCTCTTGTGCAGAAGAGTTGGTACTAGCTGGGCCCACAACATACTGCGCAGGCCCATCCAGATGATGGATATCTCCGCCGCATTCATCCCCAAGCTAATTCCTTGAAGTCAGTCCCCGGTCCTCCTCTGCGCCCAGTATATGAAGGAGTGGCCGCAGATCCAGACCTCTCGCACACCTTGGGGTGTATCCGCACCCAGGACAAACCAATCAAGAGACATGCAATAAGGCAAGAATATCCCAGAAAACTTCCACAGCTCTGACGCAGGAGCCGTCATGACCTACTCTCTGAGCGAATGTATAATCTGTAATGCTCCAACTGCCACCTGCCGATTGCCATGATCTGCTCCCACATTATGCTGAGCTCCGCCACGGTCGTAGCTGCCCCTATCCGGAAGGAGTGTGTGCCATATTCCTGCTTTCCCAACCCTAGGCTACCAATACACATTTTCAGGACTCTCGCAAACTGAAAACATGAAAGCGGGTTCGATCTTTATGCACTAGAAGCTGCTCCCCTCCTTGTGGATGGATCCGACTGCACTCCCAGAGGTTTAACACCAGGCACGTACTGTCCCCCGGCAAGTATGCTAAAGTAGGTCTTGGATCTGTGGATGTGAAGATCTAACCTGCCAGACCCAACCATAACATCCTTCAACTGGTGCCCCCCACTCCCCAATGTGTGCCTTGAGGAAGCCACCATCTCACCCACTCTCAATGCTCTGAAAAATGCTAGTACAAATGCACATTGGAAAAGCCGTGCCTCAAACGCATTATGGCAGATCGTATCCATGGCCCTCACCATCCCTCTCAATAGTTTGTGTGTAACTGGGCATCAGCGATCTTGCAGATAGCCAAGCCCAGCCAACCAGCCCCTGACCACCCCATCAATGACAAAGTCAATCAAGGACTCTGTTCCCCCATCGCTCTGGCAAAGAAGGTGATGGCCGCCAGGCGTGTCTGAACCACTGGTTTGCTTAGCCTTTCATCCTTGCATGAGATTAGCCATTGGATGATAGTGCCGATCTGAAACTCATCACCATTCTGTATCCCCTTCTTTTGACAGTACTCCTGATACTGGTCCCATGCTCTCGGGTATCTGCGTCTGGCCGGACTGGTGAGGGAGCCCATTGGGAGGCTCCATACTTCAGCAGCTCAAAGGTCCATACCATCGCTGGGATGAGGGTCTTGGCCAGGTCTGCACCCAGGATGCTGCTCCAGAAGGACATCATCTAAAATGAAAGAGGGCATCACCAGACCATTATGAGAACCAGGAATATGTACTGCTCTAAAGGTAATGTTGCGTAACAGGCATAACAGGATGATATGGGGCAACAAAGCCACCACCCCTCATGTTCTGGCATACATCCCATTAACAGCCTGGACCCCAGCCATATTGTCCATGCGGAATGTGATTGCCTTGTTCGCCAACTGTTGGGGCCCATAAAAATAGGGTCACCATAATTGGAAACAATTCCAGTAATGTGAAATCCCTCGTATCACCACATGCATGTCAATCAGACGGCCGTGGTTCAGAGCACCCGCTCCGCGAAAGTATATCCCAAATCCCAATCCACAGGAGGCATCGGTGTAGAGTTCCAAGTCCAAGCTGAAAATGGGCAGGTCCTGCTAGAAGTCAATGCCATTGAAAGACTAGAAACACCGCCCAAATATCCAAATTGTTCCTTATGTCCTTAGTCACCCTAATGTGATGATGCTATTTGCTCACACCTTTTGTTGCCAGGGCCAACCTCCAGCAAAAGACACTACTCTTGGCAATAACTCTAGTCGCCAATAAAGGATTGGAACTGCTCCAGCATTGCTTTCTGCATGCCCCTCACCTGTCTAATAGCTACTCTCAATCTGTCAATCTTATCTTGCGGGTAGGCTCGAAACCTGTGCCCAGGCAGCCAGTTCAATACCCAAAAAGGTGATTGATGTCACCGGGTCCACAGTTTTGTTCGCCACCGGGGTATCCCGAAGCGCTGGGCAATCTATTGGAAAGACATCATAACCTGCTTGCACTGCTCATAACCCAAGCCTACAGACAGGAAATTGTCTAAATAGTGAACCACCTTCCCCCGATGCACAAATGAGCTAAACAACTTGAAGTGCATAAGATAGAACAGCCCATGGGCATGCATTTGTCAAAATAAAAAAAACCCTTCAAAGCAAAAACAGAGCAAATTAAATAAGTCTGGATGCATGGGCAGCAAGCGAAAAGCTGACTCTGTGGACCTTCACAAGAAATGCCTAGGCACCCATTCCCCTGCATCAGGGCTATGGCCAGATCAGTGGATGCATGTTGCACCGAACACAAATGCAGGTCGATGTGATCATTAACCAAGTCACTGTCCAGGTAAAACAGATTGTGTATTAACCAGAATTTACCTGGTTCCTTCTTTGGGACTGTTCCTAGTGGGGATATAACTAAGTTGTCAAATGGGAGCTCACCAAAGGGGCTAGCAGTTCTCCTCAAAGCAATCTCCTTGGCGAGCTTGTCCCTCACCACCATGATGTTCCAGAGAATGGATGGGGAGTACCGAGTCGGCGCAGAAGATGTACTACTGGGCTTAGCCGAGGGGGATCCGAAAACCCTGTTCAAACCCCTCCATAATGCTGTGGGTCTTCCCCTGCATAGGGTAAGCCCGCAACCATGGGCACATGTTTTCAAGGTTGATGGGTGATGAGGCCACTGCCATTGATCCCTCGGAGGTTAGCCTGCACCCTGTGCAGTTTTCCGTCCTTGTTAAATCTGCAGGTTGTAACTGGATGCCTGGCCCCGCAGCTGGAGCAGATGTGCTGGAACTTACAAGGGCGCCAGGTTCATTGCCCGGTGTTGTATTGGTGACAGTACCAATGCCCGGGCGCCTGCCCCTCCGACCGTGCAGGGTATTTTTGCTCGGACGCGCACATGTTGAATGCCAGAAAAGACTGGTACCCACCATCGTGATGTAATGGCCTCTTTTGCTCCACCTCATCAAGCCATAGGTCGACCACCCAATGATGTCATGTCAGGATAGGGTCAACCACCATTAACTTCATAATTTAATAATGCCCAGCCCCTGAAACGCCTGTGCACACGAGTAATGGTGTCGAGGTGTCCGATTAAAAAAAGGGCCGAGTTCCAGCTCCCGCATCAAGACCACGCTCATGTAAATGTGAAAGGCTGCGACCCAGTTATAAATAGACTTAGTTATCTTGGGCTTCCGGTCCTTCTCCCCCACCCCCTTCTCCTTACTCTCTTTGTCCTAACCCTCCTGGTCCCAGATAAGCAAGGCGAATATATCGACAAACTCACTCTTGCATATATTTTTCTTCATCTTTTTGGACACCTCGTGTGCCAATGAGGACACACCACATCACATGTCTGCCCCATCCATAGCCGCTGCAATCTTGGGTGGTTGGGATGTGTCCACTCCTTTGTCCATGTTATCAGTGCCCGCCCTGACCGCCTGGCTAACGCTCCCTTCATCCTGCAACCAGACCCTGTCTGTGGAACTTTTATTAGGGGTCTTCCACCTCTTGAACGTCTTGAAGGCAGTTTTCATGAAAATAACGAAGGCGAACTCCCCGTTGCTATCTGACAAGGAGCTTTCCGATGTCATGGTGGATAGTCCTAGCACCCCTGAATCAAATACCGACTTACTAGAGGAAGCCATCTGCATATGAGTGCTTCGTGCACTGGCCTGCCCACTAGGTGCACAGTACTCGATGATGTTATCTGTCATGCCTGGCAGAGCCTCGAGATGCCATCGGACCACCCTGGGGCTGAGCTGGCTGGCTTGCTGTCAGAGGACCCACATCAGCTCCTCCATTTCATCACTCGTGACTCTTCAGCGGCCATCTTTTTTGTTGCTGACTGCTTACTGTGCTGTATGTGAGTTGCAGTTGTATCTTCTGTTCTTTTCCTTTTTGCCTGACACTGGGGCCTGCTTTGCAGATCCTCCTCTACGTACCACAGTTCACAGTCATCCGTGCATTCTGCTGTGTCTGGCGCTGTTCTTCCTAGGCATGTCTATATGGAAACAAATACTAGGAAGAAGCAAGAGGGAAGAATGTTACCAGCTGCACGCTATACCCAGTCAACCCATTCTCCAAAACCCCATACTGAGTATGGGCCTCTACCCTCGCCACCCTTTTTTTTTTAAATTCCTTTATTACGTTTTTTTTTGTTGGGTTTTTTTCCTTGCATTTAAAAAACAATCATAATTTTATAAAACACTAGATGTCCCCCTTAACACGTGAATCCATTCTCAACATATACTGTCCCAGCCTAGAGATTCCTCAATTCTGATCCTGTCATTTTTTTTTAAATGTTCTCCTCCTTCTGGGCACCTGGTGCCAACCCCATCATGGCTGCTGCAAGACCACGTGCATCACCACTAGATGGCGGGATCCCTCACTGAAACTAATACCAATTTTTCAGGATGGGGCGCCATAGCGCAAAACCACCACTAAATAAATTGCAGCAACATACAAACCACATGCTGCCATCTCCTTTCTCCCTAGTCGCCAATCAGCCGCGCCAAGGGGCAGACCTCCAGTGCACCTTAATAACCAGCACAACCCGCTTCTCTTTTTTTTTTGTCTGCACATGTCCATGCAACCCGCAGGGCATGCCCAGGTCACATGGCGGCCTGGGTGCAGCCAACGCCTTGCTCAGGGCCATGCTACCACATCCTCCCGCAATCCCCACACAGTGGCTGGTGAAGTCCAAGGGAAGGTACTGCAGCCATGGTCTTTTCCCTCTTTTTTTTTTTTAAATAGGCTGGAAGACATCACGCACCCTTTGGAAGACTCTGGAGTCGCAAGTAGATCCTCCCTCCCTTCCGCTGGCCTTTGGCCTGTAATAGGCCTTTCGAAGACTGAGAACGTAGTTCCCTGCTCACCGGGTGATCCCCAGCCCGTCACATTAGAGGCTCCGAAGGAGGCAGGAGTCCCTCCTGTGCGGCCGAAGAGGCCATGACATACCTGGAATTCCTGGCGATTCCCCACCATCCCAGCCACGCAGCCAGTTCCCACAGCCATAGAGGTAGTTCTTTTTTTTTTAAGTTTGAGCCATTCCCTGCGAAAATAGCCGCCTGCTAAATGGACCTACCTCCTGCTGCCGGAAGGAATCGCTGCTGTGCCCTCCAACCACAGGATGAGCAGTCACCACACAAACTTGGAAGACCGCAGTAAGTAAGCCGTTGAGCTGATTTCATCCGGAGGGGCAAGAGGGTGACTCAGGTCCTGTGGGGCACTAAAATAGGCCTCCCCGGGGCCCACTCTTCTGCCCCTCCACCCCACCCTATCCTGCCTGGCACCCTCTACTCCTCTGCATCCCACGGCCACTATTCGCATCCGTGGGGATTTGTGCAGTGGGTGGCTACTAAAATGGTTAGTGGTCTTCACTATAAAACATATGGAGACAGACTAAAGATTTTAATTTGTGTACATTAGAGTGGAGGAGTAGCCTAGTGGTCAGAGCAGCTGCCTAGTACCCAGAAGATCAAGGGTTTGATTCCACTAACACTCCTTGTGACCTTGGACAAGTCAATTTACCCTCTACTGTCTCAGAAGAAAAGCCCTGGCAATCTACTTCCATTAATGCATTGCCAAGAAACCCCAGAGGCAGCTGAGTCAGCACTGACTTGACAGCACTAAAAAAAAAAAATCATTAAAGGAAAGCAGAATAAAGGAGAGATGATAGAGATGTTTAAATATCTCTATGGCATAAATGCACAGAAGGAGAGCCTCTTTCCATTGAAAGCAAGCTCTGCAACAAGAGGACATAGGATAACTTGAAGAATGGTCTAGAATTTGGCAGCTGGGATTTAATGTTAAAAAATGTAAGGTCATGAATTTGGGCTGCAGCAATCCAAGGGAGCAATATAGTATAGGGAGTGAAGTACTTTTGTCCACTAAAGAAGAGCGGGACCTAGGCGTGGTTGTGTCTGATGATCTTAAAGTAGCTAAACAGGTAGAAAAGGCAACAGCAAAAGCTAGAAGGATGCTTGGGTGCATACGGAGAGGAATGGCTAGCAGAAAAAAGGAGGTGATAATGCCTCTGTATAAGTCTTTGGTGCAACCTCATTTGGAGTATAGTGTGCAATTCTGGAGACCGCACCTTCAAAAGGATGTGAACAGGATGGAGTCGGTGCAGAGGGTGGCTACTAAAATGATTAGTGGGCTTCATTATAAAGCATATGAGGACAGACTGAAGGATCTTAATATGTACACCTTAGAGGAAAGGCGGGATAGAGGTGATATGATTGAGATGTTTAAATACCTCCGTGGCATAAATGTTCAGGGAGAGAGCCTCTTTCAATTGAAAGCAAGTTCTGCTACGAGGGGACATGGGATGAGGGTGAAGGGAGATAGATTCAGGAGTGATATGCGGAAATATTTCTTTACAGAAAGAGTAGTGGATCCATGGAATAGTCTCCCAGTGGAGGTGGTAGAGATGAGGACAGTAACTGAATTCAAAAAAGCATGGGACCAGCACAGAGGATCTCTAAAGGTAAAAAGTGGACTGTTGTAGTTGTTGTTATGGAAGGACAGATTAGATAGGCCATGTGGTCTTTTTCTGTCATCATATTTCTATGTTTCTAAGGGTGAAAAGGAATAGACTCAGGAGTAACATGCAGAAATATTTCTCTACCGAATGAGTGGTAGATGTATGGAATGGTCTCCCAGTGGAAGTAGTGGAAACAAAGACAGTATCTAGATGCAAGAAAACATAGGACAAACACAGAAAATCACTGAAGGAAAAAAGGGATCTATAGTAGTTGATATGGAAGGGCAGACTACATAGGCCAAATAGTCTTTTTCTGCTGTCATGTTTCTAGATTTCTAGATAATACATTTGTTTATTTAATTTATTTAACAGCCATTTTTATACCGCTATTTCCATGTGATCAAACGCGGTTTACAAAGAACAAATTCTGAATAGTACAAAGAACATATTGTTGTTCAGTTACATAGAACAGTTTTAACTATTTACAGTTTTAACTATTTACATTGATACCCTCTGCCACTTCACACTGGACATCGGTTTCAACTTATTATCCACAGTGACATCTAAATCCTTTTACTGGGTGGTGGTTCCTAAGGTGTAAGTGTAGTTTGGGTTGTTCTTCCCTAAGATCCCAATTCCATAACATACACTTCCACCTGCAGACACATCTAAATCACAAAAGAGCCCCATTTGATCCTAATTCCACATCCGTGGGTCTAGATGTACTCATGGGTCTGGAATCAGGGAGGTAGACATGTTTAGCCAGAATGAGCATGGGTGCCGGCACGGGCCATAAGATATAATGGAGAAACACGTCCATCATCACTATTATTGAACACAGGTAAACGTTTTGGATGTCCCCGCGCCCACTGTATTCTGAAAAGTTACATGTTTCAGATCCTGTCCATTTCCGACGTACCCATGGACACCACATCCCTGGGGAAAAATGCGCATCACCTGAGTTGCTCTTCACCCTGACAGTAGTGTGCTGAAGCAAACTAGACATAAATACCATTGAGAAATTATAGCTGCCGCAACCTAGACCATATGCCAGCCCCCTCATGCCCTGAAAGTGATAGATAAGCCCAGAGCACCCTAATAGGGTATAAGGGAATGTAAATATGAACATCTATGTCAGGACATACCTTGCATCAAATGGTACTTGGCATTATGAAATGGCCCCATGATTCCAGCCTTGGTCATCTCTGCAAACACACTTTAAACTGCTAAGCATGGACCCTTACCAAGTGCACCAAACCCGAAACTAACGTTGCAGTTCCCCAAAGGATGAATAATATTGCTGAGCAACAAATGTATGTCCTTTTCATGCCTATGGCCTATAAGTGCACTCATTCTGCTGCTCCACACCACCTTTCCTCTCTTATCTCTCCTTACACCCCTCCTCGGGAACTCCACTCTTCTGTCAAATCACTTCATCTGTGCCGCTCTCTTCTACTGCCAAATCTAGACTTTGCTCCTTTCACCTTACTGCTCCCTATGCCTGAAAGAAACTACCTGGGTCTGTACATCAGGCTTCTTCTCTGGCCCTTCCCAAATCCAGGCTGAACATTCACCTCTTTGTTTCCGCTTTTGGATCTGATCCGCCTAATCTCCCTTGTGTTTCCTGACCATTCCCCCTAGATGTATCCTGTCCACAGCTGCTGTGTTGTCTGTCGTGACTAGATTGTAAGCTCTGCTGAGCTGGGACCATCTTGTACATGTGTCTGTGCAGTGCAGCAGACACTTTATAGCACTATACAAATGATCAGTAGTAGTAGTATCGATTTAATTATTTAACAGGTTTTCTATACTGTTTTATCCTATGGTCAAGATGGTTACATTGAAACAAAACTTGATACATTGTAACAGGGCAATGAACTTGGAGAGGGGTTAATATAAGAGTACTGGTAGTAGTAGTAGTGGTAGTAGTAGTAGGAGCAGTAGTAGTGGTAGTAGTAGGAGGAGGAGTAGGAGGAGTAGTAGTAGTAGTAGTAGTAGTAGTAGGACTAGTAGTAGTGGTAGTAGTAGTAGTAGGGCGTTCTGTCTATGATATCTGATTCCCGCTTATCTGGGTGCTGGCAGGCCTCACAGCAGCTATACTTGTGCTATCGTGGTGTATGTCTGTCCGTCTGTACACATCTGCTATCTGTGGGGCACCCTGCTTGCTTTGAGGCACTGCTCCCCTAGTCAGGCCTGTATGGGCATGGGAGGGGGGATCCATGTGACATCATACCCAGGTAGCCAGCCTCCAAATCTATCACCACTCTCGCAGCTTGCATAGAACCTGGACTGGCGGAGGGATAGTAAGGAAATCCACAGTACTACCTTTTAACTTTCGAAAGGGAGACTATGATAAAATGAGGAAAATAGTTAAGAAAAAACTAAAAGGAGCAGTTGCAAAGGTTAAAGACTTACATTAAGCTTGGGTGTTGAAAAATACTATCTTGGAAAGCCCAGACCAGTTGTATTCCACGCTTTAAGAAAAGTGGAAGGAAATCCAAAAAACTGCCAGCATGGTTTAAAGGTGAGGTCAGAGAGGCTGTTGTTGCCAAAAAAGCATCTTTCAGGAAATGGAAAAAAGAGCCAAACGACAAAACCTCGAAACAGCACAAGCACTGGCAGGTCAAATGCAAGGCATTGATAAAGCAGGCAAAGGGAGAATTTGAGAAGAAGCTTGCTGCGGAAGCAAAAATGCGAAATAAAGATTTTTTCAAGTACATTTGTAGCAAAAAACCTGTGAGAGACTCAGTTGGTCCATTAGATGATAGAGGAGTTAAAGGGGCACTAAGAGGCGACAAGGCGATAGCGGAGAGACTGAATTAATTCTTTGCTTCGGTCTTTACTGAGGAAGATGTAGGGATGTTACCCATGACTGAAGTGGTATTTAAAGGTGTGGAAGAATTGAAGGAAATATCGATACATCGGGAAGATGTATTACAACTATTAGATAAACTGAAGAATAGCAAATCACCTGGGCCGGATGGTATACATCCAAGGGTGTTGAAAGAACTGAAATATGAGATTGCAGACCTGCTATTAGTAATCTGTGAACTATCATTAAAATCATCTGTAATACCTGAAGATTGGAGGATCACCAATGTAACACCAATTTTTAAAAAGGGTTCCAGGGGTGATCCGGGAAACTACAGACTGGTGAGCCTCACGTCAGTACCGGGAAAAATGGTAGAAACCATCATAAAGAATAAAATTACTCAGCATGTAGATAGTCATGGTCTAATGGGAGACCATGACTATCTACGAGGAATGCCTATCAACACAACTATAATTCAAGTATATGCCCCAACAACAGCTGCAGAAGAGAATGAAATTGAAGAGTTCTATGAACAAGTACAAGCTGAAATTGACAGAACATGCAAACAGGATATCCTGATAGTCATGGGTGATTGGAACGCAAAGGTTGGCAACAAAGAAGAAGACAAAATAGTTGGAAAATATGGACTTGGCAACAGAAATGAAGCTGGAGAAAGACTGATAGAATTCTGCAAGACCAACGATCTATTCATCTCGAACACCTTCTTCCAGCAACACAAGCGGAGACTGTACACATGGACTTCACCCAATGGATTGTATAAAAATCAAATTGACTACATCTGTGGAAGTCAACGATGGAAAAGCTCTATAACATCAACAAAGACAAAACCTGGAGCTGACTGTGGTACAGATCATCAACTACTAGTATGCAAACTCAAGCTAAAGCTGAAAAAGAGCAAACCACTCATGAATGCAGCAAAATATGACCTTGAGAATATACCACTGGAATTTAAAGACTGCCTGCAAAATCGATTTGTTGCTTTAGATACAAATGATAGAGTTCCAGAAGAGTTATGGAATGACATCAAGAAGGTTGTGTTGGAAGAAAGCGAGAAGTCTCTACAAAAGGTAAAAAAGAAAAAACGGCCAAAATGGATGACGGAAGAAACTCTGAAAATTGCCCAGAAACGCAGAGAAGCTAAAGCCAGAGGAGAAAGAAAGACAATCACAGAACTCAACAGAGATTTCCAACGTGCAGCAAGACAGGACAAGGAAAAGTACTACAATGACGCATGCAAGGAAATAGAAGCAGAAACTATTAGAGGAAGAACAAGATCAGCTTTCCTAAAGCTACGAGAGTTAAAGAAAAAGTTCCAGCCTCGAATTGGAATGTTACAAGATGCTCAAGGTTCTATGTTGAATGATGCTGAGAAGATCAAGAAAAGATGGAAGGAATATACAGAGTTTTTATATGCTAAAGATCAAGTGGACCAACAGCCGTTTCAACCTGTACCTTGTGATCTGGAACCATTGGTGATGAAAGAAGAAGTTGAAGCAGCATTGAAAGCCTTATCAAAGAACAAAGCACCAGGCATTGATTGCATTCCCATAGAAGTATTACAGCAATCTGATGCAGCTGTTACCGTACTTACAAGGCTCTGCCAAGAAATATGGAAGACAGCATCATGGCCAACTGACTGGAAAAGATCTGTGTTTATACCAGTACTAAAGAAAGGTGATCCAACTGACTGTGGAAATTATCGCACAATCGCTCTGATCCCACATGCCAGCAAAATTTTACTGAAGATTATTCAAAAGTGACTACAATCATACCTGGAACGAGAACTACCTGAAGTGCAAGCAGGGTTCAGAAAAGGGCGAGGAACGAGAGACATCATTGCGGATGTGAGATGGATCCTTGAAAAGACTAAAGAATACCAAAAGGATATCTATTTGTGCTTTATCGACTATAGCAAAGCTTTTGACTGTGTAAACCATGAGAAACTCTGGGCCACATTAAGAAGCATGGGTATACCAGAACACCTGATCGTTCTTTTGCACAATCTGTACATTGATCAAGAAGCAACAGTTCGAACGGAACAAGGAGAAACAGAATGGTTTAAAATAAGCAAAGGTGTAAGACAAGGCTGCATACTTTCCCCCTACCTATTTAATTTATGTGCAGAACAAATCATCAGAGAAGCAGGATTGTATGAAGACAACAGAGGTGTGAAGATTGGTGGAAGACTCATCAACAACCTTCGCTATGCTGATGATACCACATTACTGGCGGAAAGTGAAGATGATCTGAAACATTTGCTTCTCACAATCAAAGAACATAGTCTCAAAATGGGCCTGCACCTTAATGTAAAGAAGACAAAGATCATGACAACTGGCATAATCAACAGGTTCATCGTCGAAGGAGAAGAAATTGAAATCGTGAATAACTTTAACCTACTTGGATCAACTATCAATAAAGAAGCAACAAGCAGTCAAGAAATCAGACGACGCATTGCTCTTGGCAGAATGTCTATGAAAGACCTAGATAAGATTCTCAAGAGCAGAGATGTCTCTCTCCATACAAAGATTCGACTTGTTCAGGCCATGGTATTTTCAATAACATCATATGGATGTGAAAGCTGGACAGTGAAAAAGATAGACAGGAAGAAAATTGATGCCTTTGAATTATGGTGCTGGCGGCGAATACTGTGTATACCATGGACTGCCCGTAGAACAAATCAGTCTGTACTAGAGGAGATCAAACCTAAGCTTTCTTTAGAAGCTCAGATGACAAGACTTCGACTTTCATACTTTGGACACATCATGCGGAGAGAGAGATCATTAGAGAAAGACATCATGCTTGGCAAGATAGAAGGTCAACGCAAAAGAGGAAGGCCAGCAATGAGATGGATCGATACAATAACAGCAGCTACGGGTACCAGTCTGTCAACAATGAGCCGCCTGACTGAAGATCGAACACAATTTAGGACAGCTATCCAGAGGGTCGCCATGAGTCGACTCCGACTCGACGGCACTTAACAACAACAACAATGGGAGACAGCCAACATGGCTTTAGACAAGGAAGATCTTGTCTTACTAATCTGTTATGTTTTTTTGAAAGTGTGAATAAACAGGTGGACAAAGGTGAGTCGGTTGATATGGTGTATCTGGACTTTCAGAAAGCCTTTGACAAGGTCCCTCATCAGAGACTTTTGGCAGAAATAAAGAGTCATGGGATAGGAGGCAGTGTACTACTGTGGATCAGGAACTGGTTAAAAGATAGAAAGCAGAGGGTTGGGCTAAATGGCTAATTTTTCCAATGGAGAAAGGTGAATATTGGTGTACCCCAGGGATCTGTGCTGGGTCCGCTGCTTTTTGACATATTCATAAATGACCTGGAAAGTGGAATAACAAGTGAGGTTATCAAATTTGCAGATGACACAAAACTATTTAAAGTTGTTAAAACCCAAGAGGATTGTGGAAATTGCAAGAGGATCTTGATAAATTGGAAGACTGAGCATCAAAATGGCAGATGAAATTTAATGTGGACAAGTGCAAGGTTATGCACCTAGGGAAGAACAACCCAAACTATGGTTACACAATGCAAGGTTCCACATTAGGAACCACCACCCAGGAAAAAGATTTAGGCATGATAGTGGATAACATGTTAAAACCCTTGGACCAGTGTGCAGCAGCAGCCAAGAGAGCAAATAGAATGCTAGGTATCATAAGGAAAGGAATGGAAAATAAAACAAAAGATATTATAATGCCTCTATACCGTTCCATGGTGAGACCGCACCTTGAATATTGTGTGCAATTCTGGTCGCTGTATCTTAAAAAGGATATAGCGTGTCAAAAGCCTTCTTATCACCAAGCCTAGACCCAGCCCAGAGCCTTGCTTGGCCTTCTGGGATATGTAGTTGAAATAAGCAGTTGTGGCACCGAGGTAAGGCTACAAAAAGGTTTTATTTCCCCTTCCAAGAGGTTTCTTTTGGGTGAGTCAAACAAAACATAAACAGCTCCACTTGGGCAAAAACAAAGCAAGAACAGGAACAAAAATTGCTTACTTTCAGCTTTTAAACAAGTAAATGAAAAGGGCTCAAAAACAGCTCTCTTCAGCAAACAAAGGCATTTTCTTTGTTGCTTTCAAGCTTTGGCAATTCTACACACTTATCTTAGAGATAACACGTTATCTGAGACAGAGAGCGTACAGTCCATGTAATCACTGCTTACATTGTCCCCCTGTAGCTCATATTGCATCTCTTCAGGCTCTTCTGTTAAGAGGTCATCTCTTGCAGCATGTGAAACGTTGCCAAACAGTCTCCCCTTGCTCTGCAGGAAGTCTCTTTCCCTCTGGGTAAGAATGTTAGCTAAGCTGCTACCGTATTCTTTGGAGTGCCTTTCTTGGGAGCTTCTTAAATGTGGTGGGAGATAGAGAGAATTCTTAGTTTCCCTTTTCCCTCTACTAGAAACATTAGGGTTGGGCTTGAACAGTCTCTGCCTCAAGCTATGCTCAGTTGCTATGGACGCTGGAATAAAATCACGTACAAACTTCTCCTGGCCTCTGCCTTTAAAACCTCTTCCAGATACAGGCTTATGCTCAGGTATAAAAGCTTTACTGTTTTTCTACCAGTTGTTTGTGTAAAAACTTTCCTCTGGCTTCCTCCGGCTAACTTCACAATCAAATGTTTGGTTACCTTTTTGATAGCATTTGCTGGGCTTTGACGCTCTCAGAGTTCTGCTCTCAGCTCCCTTCCAAGTAGAATTTCTCCGTTTATATCTCTGGCTTCCAGCCACACAGCTGCCTGCTCCCGTGCTCCAACCGGGTTCTATTTCACTCCTGCTGTGTCCTGCGTATGTCTTCTCTCTCTCACCTTCACTCTCACTCTCACTTTTACTCCTGCTCCCACGCTCACTCCATCTGTTGCTTGTATTCTCAAGCTGGCTCCGTCTCTCTGGCACACGCTGGCTCTGTCTAGCCCCACGTTGGCTCTCTCTGGACTGACTCTCTTGCACACGCTGGCTCCATCTAGCCCCACGTTGGCTCTGTCTCACCCCACGTGCAGTGAGCTTTTCTATGTGCGTGTCAGCTCCACCCACACCCAGCTGGCTTCCCTTAACTCCTAATTCCTTAGGCTTTCTGTTGTTTGGGCGTGTTTCCTTTGCACGTGAGCTACTTTGTTTAGGTTGCCTATGGCAACATCCTACCCTGTCATGATCAGTCCTATTTCCTGCATTTCTGCTGGTTTTCAAGGGCTCTATAAAAGCTGCCCCGTGACAAGCGTTATTAGAAAGGTTCAGAGAAGAGCCACCAAAATGGTAAAGGGGATGGAAGGATACTCCAATGAAGAAAGGCTAAAAAGGTTAGGGCTCTTTAACCTGGAAAAGAGACGACTGAGGGGAGATATGATAGAAGTCTATAAATTAATGAACGGAGTGGAACGGGTAAACGTAGATCGATTGTTTACGTTATCAGAATATAGAAAGACTAGGGGACATGCAATGAAGCTACAGGGTAAACTATTTAAGACTAATAAAAGAAAATATTTTTTCACTCAACGTGTAATCAAACTCTGGAATTTGTTACCAGAGGATGTAGTAAAGGCTGTTAGTGTAGCTGGGTTTAAAAAAGGTTTGGACAAGTTCCTGGAGGAAAGGTCCATAAACCATTATTGAAGGGGACCCATAATATCCACTGCTTGACCTAATGCAAGCATTGCGGAACCTGTGTCTTTTGGGGAAACTGCTAGGTACGTATGACCTAGATTGGCCACTGTTGGAAACAGGATACTGGGCTTGATGGACCTTGGTCTGACCCAGTATGGCATATCTTATGTTCTTATGTTCTTAATCAAGCACAATCTGGAGGATGTCGGCACAACATCAGTCATGTCTCCCAATGCCTGGCACAGTTGATATAAAGCTGCCCTATCACACTGGCACCTGGTGACACTCTGGTCATCCATATGGTCGAGATACTGGCCAGCCATTCATGGCCTCCCTGAATTGCAGATCAGCATATCAGACCCTCCCGTGCCACCCCCACACCACGCACTCTCACTTGCAGTCGCAAAAGACATCATTCTGCCAAATCAAAGCTATTGTTAACAGCTGCCGTGCCATAAAAACAAAGCAAGAAGATCCTCAGCCATCAACTCCTTAAAACTCCCAAAGGCCCTTACAAGCTGCTCTTCTTCCACAGCCAATAGAGCCTTTATCCTCTGTGCCCCTAGGTGCTGGAATACACTACCTCCTGGCATACGGGCTATCAACAGTTTATCACAATTCAGGAAAGCCCTCAAATTCCATCTCTTTAACAAACATCTTATAGAGCCATCGACACCCATTGACATCAGTGATTCCACCCAGCTATTCAGTTTCGTGGTTTCTCAATAACAGACATAGGATGAATCGCTTTGATTATTAAATATATTCTTAGCACCTGTTCCTAATAACTTGTATCCATGCAGTAGTGTTACATCTGTAAATAGACTGTAAATAGTTTCCCTTGTTATCCAAGTTCCTTCCCTTGTTATCTGTAAACTCATGCTTGTTATTGTACTGAGACTTTTTGTTCTATGTGAACCGCGCTGATGCCGAATAGTGCGGTATATAAGAGAATGTAAATAAAATAAATAAATAAATAAATAAAGACATGACGTCGCAGGACTACACATATGATCTCCCTTTCTCACCAACATAATTTGTTTCCAGACTCACTCGAGATGAATACAGTATCTGAATTCAATAGAACACGTGGCATACACAGAAGATCTCTAAAGGAAAAAAGGGGACTGTTTGTTTATTTATTTATTTAATGTCTCTTTTATACCGCGCTCTTTAAAATCAGTGCAGTTTACAGATAACAGATTTGTGCAGTGCAGGTAGGCCTACACTGGACTTACAATAAACAGGGGATTATATACAGGGCTAACAGGGTAACTATGTACAAATTAACTGGCTGTCACAAGCTATGTGGACAGCTTGATACTATTTACATATTGGCTCAGCTGTATGCAACTACTACTGTTGTAGTTGTTGATATGGACGGGCAGACTACATAGGCCATGTGGTCTTTTTCTGCTGTCATGTTTCTATGTTTCTTTTTGCACTTGAAGGCTAAATGAAAGGGAAAAAAAACAGCAACAAAAGAAAAAGCCTAAAACATAAAAATCCCCTTCTGCAAATAGCTACAACCCCCCCCCCCCCCCAGTAACTTTAAGCAGAAAAAATGTTATCTAACTAAAATAGCTCCCTTTTTGGAGAACTTTCAAAGAGAGAAGTTGCAGCAGAAGTCACAGAATTACCTTGCTTGAAATGAAGCCCTGCGGGAAAGGCAGGAGTATTGTAACGGGGATTTTGTAGATTGTCTGGAATAATACCAATATCAGATCATTTCTCTGTAAGGATTGACATTGATTCCTGATGACTCTGAGTTGAATACAGATCATACATTGTCCTAGGATCCTGTTTACCAGCTACCGTGGTAGTTTCAGCAAAGCCTGAATGAGAGGAAAGGGGATGTAGGTAGTAAAAATATGAAATCACTCTTGCCCTTTCTGCAACCAAAATGGAGCTGGCTGGTTGGAAGAAACCACATTACTTGTGCTTAATTGACACAAATATGCTGATAGATCTTCTGTGTTGAGTCTGTGGTTTCCAGCATCTGCAATTTTCTAATGTGGCTTTGTTTTTGATGCAAAAGTTTGTTTGTCATATCCCCTCACTACCACCAATGTGGCTTAAGCAAACAGCCTCTCAGTATGATCATGGGGAAGTATCCAACCCAAATATACAAAAAGTATCCTCACTGTATTTAGATTTAAATTTTACATTATTAAAAGGACCGTCAAAGTCGCTGGTTATTGGTCATGCTCAACAGACATAGCCCATATAAAATAATCAGTTTGTTTTATCTCATCATTGGTCCCTTATATTTATTATCAAATACCTCTATGTGCTTAATCTCCACCAAAATGAGAAGTATTTATTATATAAAACACTTTTAAGTTCCAATGTTTTTTAGTTCACAATTCAAAACATCAATCCAAATCTTCCTCAAGCTACAAGTATTATTGACATCATTTATGACTGATGTTAATGCCATATAGCTTGAGGAAGATTTGGATTGATGTTTTCGACTGTGGACTAAAAATGATTGGAATTTAAAAGTGATTTTGTTAACCAGATTTAAAACACTAATGGTCAATATTCAGTAAACTGCTGAATGATAAGAAATCTGTTTAAATATACACATTTATTTAAAAAAGACAAGCATAACTATGAAATATATAGTTGCCCAGGATATATATATGCCACTTAAGGGTTTAGCTTTGACTGTAAGGATATTTTTATATAAGCAAGTTTAAATATTTGCATTTACATTGATTTCAACCATTTGCATCAGCTCTGGCATGTTTAGCTTGTGTTTATTTCTATACCTTTGAATGTCTGCATATAAAGATCAAAGAAGTGCATTCTCCAGCCCTCTGGAGATATTCTACAAACTGCCTTCAAGGAAGTGAGAGCTCTCTGCTCTGTTGGCTTCCTTCGGAGTGGGCTCAAGTCCTCTCAGGGTAGAAGGAGGGCTTCTGTTGTCTCCCACTGAATCTAGAGCAAGATCTGGCAGACAGCGTAAAGGTGAGCGTGCGGTTTACTCTGTAGATCTGGAGATGAGTGGGGCTGACTTTGGCTGTTCACACCTATGGGTCACATGTACCGTATCCACTTTCAGCTAAAGCAGGTGTAAGGATATTTCTCCAGGACCAAGCAGGAAGTCAGTCCTCACATATGGGTGACATCGACGTCGATGGAGCCCTTGCATTACTTATCAATACATGCCTCAGCGAAATAAACAATTGGCTAAATGAAAATAACTTATACATTAACCATGCAAAAACGGAAGCCCTAATAGTAACCAAAAACACATCATTCACCCCACCACCACAGATCTCACTGCAAAACAATGATATCACAATAAAAACTGAAATACGGTACCTAGGAGTAATACTAGACAAACACCTCAGTATGGACCCACAGATAAGAAATATAACAAAGAAAGTTTATTTCAAACTTAAAATATTAAAGCAACTCCGCCCCCTATTGCACCTACAGGATTTTCAACGCATAATACAAGCTATCATAACACCCCACTTTGACTTTGCAAACTTAACCTTACTAGGCGTAACAAATCAAAACTTAAAAAGACTACAACTAGCACAAAATGCAGCAGCCAAGACCATCATAAAAACAGTTCCCTTCCAACATATTACACCTATCTTAGAGTCCCTACACTGGCTCCCAATCCAATGCCGCATACAGTATAAAACTCTGTTAACCACATACAAGGCCCTAAATAACACAGCACCCTGTACATTAAATAACCTAATCATCAAGGAACCCAGTCATAACCTACAAAGACGAGACCAATTAAATAAGTTAATAACACCAAAAGAATTTATAAGAGCCAAAAAATCAACGAACAAGAATGCTTTCTCCCATGCTGCCCCCATACTGTGGAACAACATCCCAGCGGAATTAAGATCATTACCCCAAATCATGGAGTTTAGGAAAAAACTCAAAACATACTTATTCTCAACACATTATGCATCCGTATCAAACTCTCAAATACAACAAGAAAAGGGATAGCCGCACCAGCAATAAGTGACCCTCGAACTGGAATATGTACTAAAACCTTGTAAGATATCCAGAGATTCTAATTAAAATTGTATTATAGTTCTAAACATGTTCACTGTATATAGTTCTCAATTCTATCAATCTGTTACCGATAGATTGAGCCCATTATTGTTTACACTGTTATATGTAAAAACAGCATTGATGTTTACTGCCGTTCCTTGTAAAACAGCCTTGCTTGTTCATTGTTGTTCATTGTAAACCGCAACTGATCTATGGAAGTAGCGGTATATAAAAACCTGCTAATTAAATTAAATTAAATTTCCCCAGCTTTCTATGAAAGCCTTTGGGAATACTGCACGCATGCGCGGTTCCCTTCCCGCCTAAAGGTGCCATCTTGCTCAGTCTTTCTTTTTCCATGGAGCCCAACGGACGTCTGTCCGTGTCACCCGGAGAAAAGTTAGATTTTTCTTGCGATTTCATCGCGGTTCTTGTCCGGTTCCCCTTCCCGCTGAGTTCAGTACACCGGTATTGAGCCCGTCTTCTGTTTTTTTCATTTTTTGCCCTTAGTGACTGGCATTCGCGCCCTTTTTTTCTTTTCCCTGGAAGGCCGGTCCTTTGACCTCGCGGGGGCCCTTTTTTCCCCGATGGCTTCCAGTGGTTTCAAGAAGTGTGATCGGTGCAAGAAACTGATATCTCTCACCGACACACACGACTGCTGCCTTCGGTGCCTCGGTCCAGATCATGATCCTAAGATCTGTGGCCCATGTGGCAAAATGTCCACTAAGGCACTACGAAGTCGACAGCATCAAAAGGAAAGGCTTTTTTGTGATTCGGCCTCTGGCCGGGCCCGGACCTCATCTGAGGCCTCGACGTCTCGGGAGTCTGACCCCGAGCATCGCCGGGGTTCCTCGGACAGGGGGTCCCCCAATCGGGAACGAAAGAGGAAGAAGCGACTCGCGAGGGCGGCGTCGGAGGAGGTCCCTGGCTCCTCGAGGGCCAGGTCTTGGACCCCCGACCGCCGTCCCGGGCCCTTGAAGCAGGAGAAGCTGTCCAAAATGCCTCGTGTGGAGCCGGAGTCTGCTGGACACGTAAGTCCTGTTGTCCTCGAGGACTCTCCTCCCAGGGAGCAGACGTCGGGCCCCGGCAGCGCCAGGGCCCGAGTCGGTGGCTGCTGAGTCTCCTGAGCTTGGACTCAGGCTGACAGCCTTGGAGTTCAGACTGTCTGCCTTCATGGATCAGCAGCGGGTGCTGATGGCCAGCCTTGCTGGTGCATCTGCCCCAACCACCGGGACATTGACGTCGAAGTCGACCCCGGAGACCGAGCCGATACTCGAGACCATGAAAGGCTCGAAGTCGTCCTCGGTCGCGGTCACCCTCAACCTCCCGCTCGGGACCGAGGGCGTCGATGCCGGTACCTTCGGCGTTGGGGCGGGTGCTGCCGGGACCCACGCAGTCGGAGCCCCCCGACTCCTCTTCGGACGAGTCCGCATGGGAGACGGAGGACGAGGAGTCCCCCAATACTTTTTGGACTCGGTGTGTCCCTTCGGACTCATTGCAGTCCGAACCCCAGAGTAGATCCCCCCAGAGGATACCCAGTTCTCGGAGTTCGTTAGGGATATGGCCACAGCTTTGGCGATTTCCGCGGACCCCGAGGAGGAGCCGACGAGCCGAAGAGCTCGAGGCCCTCCAGTATGACTCTCCTCCGAAGGAGGCCTTTACTGTCCCGGTTCCTCCGATGCCGGAACGGCTCCTCTTCCGCATGTGGGAGGCACCAGCCTCGGCACCGGTTCTGAGCAAGCGGGTCGATTCCATTTATCGACTCCGTAAGAGCCCTGGCTTCCAAAAGGCGCAGCTACCACACCATTCCATGGTGGTGGAATCGGCCATGCATCGTCTGAAAAGCCAGAAGATGCAGTCTGCGATGCCCCCCCGGCAGGGAGGCCCGGAACCTGGATGTGTTTGGTAGAAAGTGCTTCCAGGGTTCGATGCTTGCTTGCCGTGTCCAGTCCTACCAGCTGTACATGGGCATGTACTTGCGGGACCTGGCGAAGGAGCTTGCCGGGTTCTCTGCTGGTCTCTCCGGGGAACCTTTGCAGAAGTTCAAGTCCTTGTCCTCGGGAGTGCGGGAATGCTCTAAGTTCATGTCCCGAGCAGCCTACGATGGCTTCGAGGCCTCGGCCCGTGTTGTGGCAGCTGGCATCGCGGCTCGACACCAGGCATGGCTGCAGTCGTCGGACCTCGAGCCATGGGTACAGGACAATTTGGTCGATATCCCTTGCTGAGGTGAAAACCTTTTTGGCAAGCTCATGGCCGAGAAGGCTGCTGAGCTCGAAACCGAGCACCTCACTAGGGCAAGGCTGTCCAGGAAAACTTCTGCCCCTTCTCAGAAAAAGAAGGGCTCGGGTAAGAAGTCCTTTTACCCGAGAAAGGCGACTGCCTACAAACAGTTCCCACATTACCAGGCCTCTCCAGCTCCCCAGCAGGGTCAGCAGGCCAAGGGGCAGGGACATGGGCCCCGTAGGCAGAAGACCCCCAAGCCTCCGGCTCCTGCTCCCACTCAGCAGGGTGGGGGTTTTTGACTCCCAAAGTATAGCCTCTCCTTCTCTGCTGTCCCATCCCTGCACAGGAGGTCGACTAGCCTTGTTTGCGCACAGGTGGCCACTCATTACAGGAGACAATTGGGTCTTAAGTATAGTCCACAAGGGCTATATGCTCCATTTCCATCAGTTGCCTCCTCCTTCCCAGGAGAGCCTCCAAGGCTTCCTCTGCACACAGACCTCCTCCTTCAAGAGCGTCAGGGTCTGCTGCGAGACAAGGCGGTGGATCCTGTGCCTCCTCACCTACAAGGTCACGTTTTCTACTCCAGGTACTTCCTAGTACCAAAGAGAACCGGGGGCCTCAGGCCTATTCTCGACCTCAGAAATCTCAACAAATTCTTGGAGAAAGAAAAGTTCAAGATGCTTACTCTTCGAACATTACTGCCCTACCTCCATCAGGGAGATTAGCTATGCTCCTTAGATCTAAAGGATGCGTACACTCACATCTTCATTCATCCAGACCACAGAAAGTACCTCAGGTTCATTGTGGGAGGAAACCATTATCAGTACAGAGTACTGCCTTTCGGCCTCACCTCCGCCCCCAGAGTCTTTACAAAGTGCCTGGCAGTGGTGGCGGCCTACTTGAGGAATCAGGGTATCTTTGTCTTCCCCTACCTGGACGACTGGCTCATCAGGGGTCAGACGTGCCAGGAGGCCAGGCAAGCCACCCTCCGAACTATCTCTCTCCTTCAACACCTGGGTTTTGTCATAAACTTTGCAAAGTCCACTTTGCTCCCCTCCCAGAACCTAGAGTTCATAGGGGCAAGGCTAGACTCTCTGCAAGCAAAGGCTTACTTGCCAGAAGACAGAGCCCAAAGACTGATGGACTTGGCAAACCAGTTTCTCAGCATGCCACTGGTTTCCGCCAGACTCTGTCTGAGGCTCCTGGGCCACATGGCATCAACAGTGCATGTGACTCCAAATGCCCGGCTCGACATGAGGCCTGCCCAGTGGTGCCTCAGAACTCAGTGGACACAGGCCTCAGGAAGCCTCATAGACAGAGTACAGGTGTCCAAACCATTCCTGAACTCCCTACGCTGGTGGCTGCACCCCCCCCAACTTACTACAAGGGGTGCCTTTTCAGATACCTGTGTTCACAGTAGTGTTAACCACCGATGCCTCCTTGCAAGGCTGGGGGGCACATTGTCTGGACAAGTGCACCCAGGGCCTGTGGTCTACCTGGGAGGCCACGCAACAGATCAACCTACTGGAACTACGAGCTATTCGTTTAGCCCTCAAAACTTTCTCTCAAACCCTGGCTCACCAGTCTGTCTTAGTACAGACAGACAACCAAGTAGCCATGTTCTATGTGAACAAGCAGGGCAGCACTGGGTCCAGGCTCCTTTGTCAGGAGGCACAGGACCTTTGCTTGTTTGCGCTCAGGCACAACATGTTTCTCAAGGCTGTTTATCTCCCTGGCCAGGAGAACTTCCTGGCAGACAGGTTGAGCAGAGTTCTGCAGCCCCACGAATGGCAACTGCACCCATTAGTGGTTCAGAAAATTTTCCTGAAATGGGGACTTCCATCCATAGATCTCTTTGCCAGTCCCCTGAACCGGCAGCTGCCCAGGTTCTGCTCCAGGCAACCGCATCCCATGAGGTGGGCAGCGGATGCCTTCCTGATTTCCTGGTCCCAGAGCCTCCTGTATGCGTTTCCTCCCACGCCTCTGGTGGCCCGAACCTTGTTCAAGATTCTAAAGGACAAGGCCTCGGTACTTCTGGTAGCCCCCAGGTGGCCGAGGCAGCCTTGGTTTCCACTTCTGCTTCAACTGGCAGTGGACACCCCACTACCTCTGGGGTTGCAGCCCGACCTTCTCTCTCAGGATCAGGGTTCTCTTCTGCACCCCAACCTCAAATCTCTCAATTTGATGGCCTGGAGGCTGCAAGGGTAGTGTTGGCTCCCTGGGGCCTGCCTCAGGAAGTTGAAGAGGTAGTCTTGGCCTCTAGGAAGCAGTCCACCAGAAAAACCTATGCCCTGAAATGGAGAAGGTTCTCTTTGTGGTGTCAGCTATGCACAGAAGATCCTTTCTCCTGCTCTGTGCCAGTGGTGCTTCAATACCTGCTGCACTTATCCAATCAGGGCCTCAAGTCCAATTCTGTTCGGGTCCACCTCTCAGCACTAGCAGCTCACCATTCACTAGTGGAAGGACACTCTGTCGGTTCACCCCTTGGTGTCCCGGTTCCTCAGAGGTTTGCTCTTGCTCAAGCCTCCTATCCGTCCTCCAGCCCCTGAGTGGGAGTTGAATGTGGTCTTGCAACAACTGACTCGCCCACCCTTTGAGCCGATGGTTACTTGTCCTCTTCGCTTCCTTTCCTGGAAGATGCTCTTCCTGGTAGCCCTAACCTCGGCCAGACGAGTGAGTGAGCTTCAGGCCCTGGTCTGTGACAGGCCTTACACTCGCTTCTATAGGAACAGGGTAGTCCTTAGGACTCATCCTAAGTTCCTCCCAAAAGTTGTCTCCTCTTTCCACCTCATCCAGGAGGTGGTTCTTCCGACATTCTTCCTTAGGCCTCATGCAAGCCAGGCTGAGGCAGTCCTGCATACCCTGGACTGTAGAAGGACCTTATCCTTCTACCTTGACCGTACGCAGGGGCATAGAAGGGCTACTCATCTCTTCATATCTTTTGACCCTAATAATTTGGGGTTATCTGTGTCCAAGCGTACCTTGTCCATCTGGGTGGCTGACTGTATCACTTGGGCTTACAGGGCAGCTGACCTTCCCTTGCAGGGTCGGGTCACGGCCCACTGTGTCAGGGCTATGGCTGCCTCAGTAGCTCATCTCCACTCTGTACCGTTGGCAGACATCTGCAGGGCTGCAACTTGGTCCTCAAGCCAGACATTTGCAGCTCATTACTGCCTGGAGAGGGAGTCCCGTAGGGACAGTGCTTTTGGCCAGGCAGTACTCCGGAATCTCTTTGAGGTTTAGGCAACTCCTGCCGTCCAGCCCTCCGTTGGGCTACCGGTGGAGGTTCTCTTTCAGTGAAAGCCTTTCTCTGATGCTGGGACTAGAGGGAGTTCTCTTGTTCAGCCTGGGTTCCTGGTAGCCCAGAGCTAGGGAGTCACCCATATGTGATGACTGACTTCCTGCTTGGTCCTGGAGAAAGAGTAGTTACTCACCTGTAACAGGTGTTCTCCAGGAGCAGCAGGAATCAGTCCTCACAACCCTCCCTCCTCCCCTAGGAGTTGCAGTTGTACATAGTTCATTTTTGCATTTTTTTGTGCTGTCTTTTAGCTATGTCATCAGACTGAGCAAGATGGCACCTTTAGGTGGGAAGGGGACCACGCATGCGTGCAGTATTCCCAAAGGCTTTCATAGAAAGCTGGGGAAATGCTCCGCAAGGGCTCCATCGACGTCGATGTCACCCATATGTGAGGACTGATTCCTGCTGCTCCTGGAGAACACCTGTTACAGGTGAGTAACTACTCTTAAGCATCCTTGGCAAATATTCAGTTCCAACCTTTTTCCCCCATGCACTTAACAAGCGTGACATCCCCACTGCACCTTACACTCCATGATAGCTTATAGTCAAGGCGCCTGGGGCTTCCTCCATCCCGATGGTCTGAGGAACCTTCATAACATAAGAAGAGTGACAGCCGTAGGTCTGGGGTATAAGGCAATAGGGGTATATGCCACTGCTGCTGACCTGGGGACGCTGTTGGTTCAGAAGAGGGTCTGCTATGGGAAAAGGAGAGGAGGACTCTGTAATGTGTCTACTCCACTGTTGCAATGGTAACAAATCTGGAGGCCAATGAGGCAAAATGTGTCTATTTATACACAGGTAAATATTCAAGTGCTGCAGTCAGCGTTTGTTAAAATGACAGCCGTGTATATCCAGCTCTGCATGTAAGAGCACTGACCACCACCACTCTACAGATAACAGTGATAGTCAATCGCTATCAGTTTTAAGCAGTTGAATTTACGAATATCACCAACTATCCATAGCATGGAGCAGAGTGCCCACACTCTGCCCAGCAGTGTCCGGATAATGCCAAGGCAGTCCATAAGAGTTTTCAGTGCCGCCTTGTGGATAATGCCACTGGAAATTCACGGATAAGGTTGCAGCTATATAAAAAGCCGCCGCAATCTACAGTATATGTGACCAACAGTCATAAATCTTGGCATTTTAGTTCTATATGCACATAGAAACATAGAAATATGATGAGAGAAAAAGACCACATGGCCTATCTAGTCTGTCCTTCCATATCAACAACTACAACAGTCCCCTTTTTTCCTTTAGAGATCCTCTGTGTTTGTCCCATGCTTTTTTGAATTCAGTTACTGTCCTCATCTCCACCACCTCCACTGGGAGACTATTCCACGGATCCACCACTCTTTCCGTAAAGAAATATTTCCGCATATCACTCCTGAATCTATTCCCCTTCACCCTCATCCCATGTCCCCTCATAGCAGAACTTACTTTCAATTGAAAGAGGCTCTCCCCCTGAACATTTATGCCACAGAGGTATTTAAACATCTCAATCATATCACCTCTATCCCGCCTTTCCTCTAAGGTGTACATATTAAGATCCTTCAGTCCGTCCTCATATGCTTTATAATGAAGACCACTAACCATTTTAGTAGCCACCCTCTGCACCGACTCCATCCTGTTCACATCCTTTTGAAGGTGTGGTCTCCAGAATTGCACACTATACTCCAAATGAAGTTGTACCAAAGACTTATACAGAGGCATTATCACCTCCTTTTTTCTGCTAGCCATTCCTCTCCGTATGCACCCAAGCATCCTTCTAGCTTTTGTCGTCGCCTTTTCTACCTGTTTAGCTACTTTAAGATCATCAGACACAACCACGCCTAGGTCGCGCTCTTCTTTAGTGGACAAAAGTACTTCACCCCCTATACTATATTGCTCCCTTGAATTGCTGCAGCCCAAATGCATGACCTTACATTTTTTAACATTAAATCCCAGCTGCCAAATTCTAGACCATTCTTCAAGCTTAGCTAGATCCCTCCTCATGTTATCTACACCTTCCTGGGTGTCTACTCTATTGCAGATTTTAGTATCATCCACAAAGAGGCAAACCTTACCCGACAGCCCTTCCGCTATTTAAACTAACAAAGATGTTAAAAAGAATCGGACCAAGGACAGATCCCTGGGGCACACTACTGGTAAAATCCTTCTCCTCAGAGTGAGCTCCTTTTACCTGTACTCTTTGTCGCCTCCCACCCAACCAGTAACTTTAGGGTCTATCCCTAGGGTGCTCAGCTAATTTATAAATCACCTGTGAGGAACAGTGTCAAAGGCTTTACTGAAATCTAAATAAACCACATCTAGGGCTCTCCCTCGGTCCAACTCCCTGGTTACCCAGTCAAAGAAATCAATCAGATTTGTCTGACAAGACCTGCCTCTGGTGAACCTATGCTGCCTCGGATCCTGTAATCTGCTGGACTCCAGAAACCTCACTATTTTCTCTTTCAGCAGCGTTTCCAATAATTTACTCACTACCGAAGTTAAACTAACCGGCCTGTAGTTTTCAACCATATCCTTACTTCCGCTTTTGTGTAAAGGCACCACATGAGCCTCTCTCCAGTCCTTTGGCACCACTCCCGACTCTAAAGAGGCATTGAAAAGGTCAGTCAGTAGAGCTGCTAGAACGTCCCCAAGTTCCCTTAGTATTCTAGGGTGTATCCCATCCGGTCCCATCACTGTCTACTTTAAGTTGAGCTAGTTTCTCACAAACACAGTCTTCTGAAAATTGTTCAAGATGTCCCTCGCTTCTGTTCCTGTTTGTGGGTGTTTTCTGAGGTCCTGCTCCTGGTTCTTCATCTGTGAACACAGAACAGAAATATTTGTTAAGCAATTCTGCTTTATCCTCATCAGCTTCTACATATTCATCCCCTTCACCCTTGAGTCTGACAATACCACTTTTGCCCTTCCTCTTCTCACTAATATATCTGAAAAATGTCTTATCCCCCCATTTTATTGCTTTGGCTATTTCCTCCTGTTTTTGAATCTTTGCTTTCCTGACTACTTTGCTAGCTTCTTTAAGTTTTTCCAAATATAGATGCCTGTCTTCCTCTCTCTGTGATCTCTTGTATTTCATGAAGGCCTCCCTCTTTTTCTTCACTTTTTCAGCTACTTCTTTTGAAAGCCATAGCGGTTTCCTTTTCCTTTTACCTTTATTTACCATTTTTTTTTCAACGTTCTGTTTATTAATATCACATCAAAACAAAGACTACACAATAGAATCAAACAATGGTCCACACCGTGGATATAGAACCGTCTTCTGGGTGGGGCTGTGTCTTGTCCACCACCCCAGGACAGTAATAAGAACACAGACCAATAAACAAAAAAAAAAACAGTACAGCATGATAACACACCATATACACCCAAATCCCCCCCTCCCCCCCCCCACCCGATACCCCCCTGGTATTGGAATCCTTACGATACTAACTTACCCCAGGAGCAGACATACACCCCATCTGATTACCCTCCAACCTTGAGCACCTCGCTGCGGGTTTTAGGTCCCAACTGTTGAATATAGGGCATCCAAATCAGCAAAAAAATAGCCCGTCTCTGGGGAAGCCCTTGTGCGCTTCTCCGTTCCAGAAGCATAAGCTGATGTAGGCTATTACGCCACTCCCAAAAGGTAGGGGCCACAGGCTCCCTCCAGTGGCGAAGAATAGGGCCCTTACCCACCAGACAAGCCTTTCACACAAAAATCCGCTCCCATCTCCCCTTCAAATAGGATGTACCCAACTGATCCAGCACAACCAGCATATCTGTCCAGCGGAACCGCTGACGCAACAAACCACTAAGATATGCCCCAATACGTAGCCAATACCGACGGATATAAGAACAGCCCCACCACATATGACCCAAATCCGCTAGAGAACAGGAACATTTAGGGCAATCTCCCTCAAGAGTAAGGTGGCTGCGCAATGCACGTCTCAGAGAGAAGTGAGCTCAAAGAATACATTTGAATTGTACCTCATGCCATCTGGCCCCCTCCACCAATCGCGCGACGTGAAGCAGCGCGCCCCGAACAGAACCCGGCACTATCTCACGGCCTAAGTCCCTTGCCCACGAACTTTCCACCACTGAATAGTCTAAAGGCGGACTAAGAAGATCCAATCTCTTCTTTAACTCCGCGATAGTCGGTGGAGACCCCGCCCCCAGGGCAAAAAATTCAAGTATCCGCGCCGAGTGCAGCACCGTTAATTCCCGATTAGACAGGGACCCAACATAATGGGAAAGTTGCGCATGCGCAAGGAAGGACGCCCCCACATTCAGATCATACTCCTTGCATAGCACTGTGATGGGTTTACAGCTCCCGTCCTGTTCCACCACCTGCCCAAGACGCCGCAGCCCCATCCGTTCCCACTGCCGAAAGGGAGCCGAGTCAAGCCCCGGCAAAAAACAAGCATTACCCTGTATAGGCAGCCAACAGGAAACCTCAGAGGAGCTACCCCAATATTTATTCAGCTGCTGCTATGTACACCGTGTCGCCTGCACCAAAACACTGCTCATCGTACGAGCCGGCAGAGCTACTCGCTGTAAATGCAGAACCGCCTCCAAGGCCTGCGGTGCCACAAAGGCCTCTTCCAATGCTCGAGGGGTATAGACCTCTGTATCACCCAACCAATCACCTAAATGCCTGGCCTGACATGCCAAAGCATATCTCCAGAGATCTGGAACCCCAATCCCCCCGTACCTCCACTTCAACCTGAACCGGGTTAATGGTATACGGGCTCGGGACCCCTTCCAAAGGAAAACCCGAATCTCCCGCTCAATACGCACCAGATCCCGGCGCAATAACCACACTGGGAGAGTTTGCATCCAATAAAGCACTCGTGGGAGGATCACCATCCCTAGAGCTGCCACTCTACCCAAAAGGGACAACGGAAGGGGCGCCCAGGCCTGCAACTGTGCACGGAGTCTCGCAAAGACCCGTTCGAAGTTTTTAGTATATAGCAGCGTTGGCGTCCGTGTCAACAAGATACCCAAATACACAAAAGATTCATCCGCCCACCGGAGAGGGAATCGTCCCTGCCAACTCTCCCTTAACGTACCCCCCACATCCAAGGCCTCTGATTTATCCATATTAATACAGAGTCCTGCAAATTTACCATACAGGGAAAATTCTTCAAGTAAATGAGGCAAGGACTGTTGAGGAGACGTAAGGTGAACCAGCATGTCGTCCGCAAAGGCAGCGATCTTGAACCCATAGGGTCCAATACGTACCCCACATATGCCCGAGGACTCCTCTATCCTCCGCACCAGCGGATCCAAGGTCAGCACAAAAAGCAGAGGGGATAATGGACAACCCTGACGCATGTCTCTCTCCAAGCTAAATTTATCAGACAGCACCCCATTACAGAGAACTGCGGCGGTAGGGCCTGCGTAAAGCAGCTCCACCATCTTACAGAAGGGGTCACCCAGACCATAGTAGGGCAAAAGACGTTTCAAATAATCCCAATGTACCTGATCGAATGCTTTTTCCGCATCAAAGCTAATTAACAAGGATTGCAATTCTCGTTCACGAACCAACTCCATAGATGCCAAAATCTTCCGCAAGTTCCGCACGGCATACCGCCCTTTAACAAACCCAACCTGCGAGTCATGCACCAGATCCCCTAAGACAGAGGCAAGTCTATCTGCGAGAACCTTAGCCAACACTTTCAAGTCAAAGTTTAATAATGAAATGTGTCTATAGGAGGCCGCCTGGGTGGGATCCTTCCCTGGTTTCGGTATTAAAGTAATATGTGCATGGTTCATCCCCCAGTCAAATCTCCCCCGGCTCATCCTGCGATGATACATTGCCACCATGGCTTGGGGCACCAAATCCCCTAGTATTTTATAAAACTCTGCCCCGAACCCATCCGGGCCTGGCGCTTTATAACAACTGGCCTGCTGAATAACTCTATACACCTCCTCCACCGTCACCGGGGCATCAAGCTGCGCCCGCTGGGCCTCAGTCACCTTTGGCAATTGTAGCGCTCTTAAGTAGCTTTCCATTTCAGCCAAAGATCCCTCCCTTCGCGCATATAGCTGCTGGAAAAAGGATCGGAGCAAGTGAGCTATGGCCACATTGTCCTTGTACAAGTGTCCCTGTTCATCCCGCAGCGCCGCTATCGACCAAGCTCCCCGACTGCCTCGTAGGCATCGCGTCAGCAGTTTCCCGGGCTTATCCCCGAATTGGTATAACTGATACCTATAATACAAATGAGACTTTTTCGCCCTTTGATGGAGAAGTTCATTGAGGGACGTCTGCAACTCCCAGTGTCTCCGCTTATTAACGCCACTGGGGTCCCCCACACAGCGCCGCCTAGCTTGCACCACTTGCTTTTCAAGCCGAACAATCTGCATTGCAAAAAGTTTTCGTTTCCGGGCACTATATTCAATAATATCCCCTCGTAAGACTACCTTGGCCGTTTCCCAGAGCAGCTCCGGATCGTCTTTGTGTCGCTCATTGTGCATCATAAAAACCTGCCAACACTGAGCAAGATGCAGTCTAAAAGCGGCGTCATTATACAGTCCAATAGGAAAGCGCCATATTCTCGTCATCGCAGCCGAGTCCCCCCACGCTAAGTCAATCCACACTGGGGCATGATCAGAGATTTCTGTGGGACCAATCTGCGCATCCCCTACCTGTCCGAACAGCCGTTCCGAGACCAGGACATAATTCAGTCGAGCATGGGAACCATGAGCCCTCAACTGATGAGTGAAATCCTTCTCCAGTGGATGTAACTGTGGTAGGCGAAGGCCTATGAGTAAGTGAAGCAGATAAGCTCACATTAGGACAGAATCTACGAGTCACTGTGCCACATGCAGTACTTGCCCTCATGGAACAGAAAGCAAATCATTGGCTCACCAATTCTCGAATGTTGAAATACCAGAGTATGCTATGTGAAAATCCACAGATACAATTAGAAGTGAGCCATGCCTTGAACCCAGCTACATTGTTACCTGTCAGTGAAGAATTGCCAGAGCACGATTGTATAGAAGTTATGGAAACTGTCTTTTCAAGTCAACCAGACCTAACAGATGTGCCCCTAGAGAATCCTGATCAAACCTACTTTGTGGATGGAAGCAGTCTCATCATCAATGGACGACATTGTGCTGGGTATGCAGTAGTCACCCAGTATGAAGTAGTTGAATCATCAGCTTTAGCATCAGGCACATCAGCCCAGAAAGCAGAATTAATTGCACTTACTCGAGCATTAGTATTAGGAGCAAAACTCGTGTTAAATGTATACACAGACTTTAAATATGCCTTCACCACTCTGCATGCTCATGGAGCTCTTTATAAAGAACGAGGGCTCATCACGTCAGGAGGAAAATCAATTAAATATGGCCTGGAGATATTGATGCTACTAGATGCAGTATGGGCCCCAACTCGTGTAGCTGTCATGCACTGCAGAGGACATCAAGCAGGCAAAGGAGATGTTGCCAAAGGAAATAGGCTCGCTGATGCCTCAGCACGACAAGCAGCCATGACAGGACAAATTTCATCGCAAGCCATGCCAATGCAGGCAGCATTGTTTCCAGTACCCCTCAATTTATGGACACCCTGATATACCACCAAAGAATTGGAGTACTACTGTACTAAGGAAGAGGGAGTGCTGAAGGATGGGTGGATTGAGCTGCCACCAGCAGAGGGCAGTCAACCCCCAGGACGAATTGTAATTCCTGAATTGTTGGGACCAGCTTTTGTCAAGGCTTTCCATCAAGCCACACATTATGGAAAAAGTGCTATGGAAAAAGCACTCAGACCACATTTTTGTATTACTATGCTGACAGCCCTATCAGCCTCGGTAGCACGCCAGTGCCTAACTTGTGCCAAAAATAATGCCAAACAGGGTCCCACACCACCACCCCGAGTTCAGTCAGGAGGTGTAACCCCCATGCACCACCTGCAAATTGACTTTACTGAAATGCCAAAAGCAAATGGATACCGCTACTTGTTAGTATTAGTTTGTACCTTCTCTGGGTGGGTGGAAGCCTTCCCCACCAGGACTGAAAAAGCTAGAGAAGTCACCAAAGTGTTGCTGAGAAAGATTATCCCTAGATTTGGAATCCCAGCTGTAATAGGGTCAGATAATGGACCCTCATTCGTGTCTCAGATCACTCAACAGTTAGCAAAAGCCCTACAGATACAATGGAAGCTCCACACTGCATATAGACCTCAGAGTTCAGGGAAAGTTGAGCGAATGAATCGCACCTTGAAAGCCCAAATGTCTAAGCTTTGTCAGGAGACTCGCCTGAAGTGGCCCCAAGTACTCCCAATAGCTTTACTCAGAATACGCTCAGCTCCTGTGAAGTCAACAGGATTTTCCCCTTTTGAGGTTTTGTATGGTAAACCCCCACCAATAGTGCAGGGAATTAAAGGAAGTTTAACACAGATTGGTTCAGAAATAACCAGACAAGAACTTCTAGCTCTTAGTTTTGTTCTACAGACTCTCCATACGTGGATACAGGACCAGTTCCCTATCAACTTGACGGAACCCCTGCATCCCTACCAGCCTGGTACCTCGGTGTGGATCAAAGATTGGAAGAAGACACCGTTGGAACCACATTGGAAGGGGCCATACACCGTCATCCTGTCTACCCCAACTGCAGTAAAGGTAGCAGAGATCGATTCCTGGATCCACCACAGCAGAGTCAAGCCCGCAGCCGTTCCAGAACCCGAGCAGTGGACAGCAGAGCAGCATCCTGATGTACCTTTGCGACTCACCCTGAGACGGCAACCAGCAACCTAGATACTTTTAGGATCATCCCAATGACCACAGTGCCTTGCAGTAGCCAAGTCTTTCAAAGAGGATTGCTGTATCCAATACAGCAAGAGTTTGCTTAAACGAACCTCATGTGTGTGTGATTTCACACACTGCTTTGATACTATATTGATTGACAATATTTAGAGCCAACTAAAGTTGATAAGTTGGTTGACACACGACAGACATTTTTGAGGATCTTCAATCAACACTCAGCGCCCGTTGAATTGCTTCATTAGCAAACGGGACGAAGAAGAGGACGTCGAGGTCAAGATTTGCAAGCTGAGGATTCAGAAGGACTCCAATCAATATGCATCTTTACTTTTACTTTGCCCTGGTTGCCTGTTTTGGAGGCTTTGAACTAACTTGTGCCTTGCCTCCATGTACTGCTTGTATTACTTCCACTCGGACTGGAATGAAAGTAACTCAGACTTTGCTTTATCATTCTTACTATACCTGTACTGGTAAAGTGACTCGGTGTATTTACAACACCACTGAACTGAATGTTTGTACCAAAGGGAATACTAAAGTCTGCTTCAACCCGCATCAGAATCCATCCTATTATACTTTGGAAATACGATGGAATGATGCAGATGGACCTTTACTCAATGCCACACCCCCACTCAAAGATCCCACAGAGGATGCCTTTTTGTATTTTGATGCTTGTGATGTCATCAATAGAGATAGTCGTTCTAAATGTGGTAATTGGGAGAAAGCCTATTCACACAATGACAAATATATGTGTCCGGAAGGGACCACTGGATGGGGAGAGTGTACAGGTAAAAGAGTTTTGGCCAATGAATATAGTACAGCCCCAGTAGCAGACTACTATTGCCCAAAATGGGAATGTGTCTTCTATGCCACATGGAAAACTGGTATGATAGAGAATACCAGAGATAATCGGATGGCTTCCTTAACTACGCCATACGTTAAAGATATCGCAAAATGCAAGAAAGGTGCCTGTAACCCCTTACAACTATACATTCGCCATGCTCTTGCATGGAAACAAGGATATAAATTTGGTTTACGAATTGCAGGATCTGGATCAGATCCAGGAACCATAGTATATATAAGATTAAATACCCAAGCCCATAGATCATCCAGGTACCATATCCATAACACTTTCTATGAAACCATGCATGAGAATAAGTTTGATATTCCCCATCCCTCCCAGAATTTATTCTTAGAATTAGCTGGAGCAGTAGTATCCAGTCTCCATATCTCAGACTGTTACTTTTGTGGTGGGACACAAATGGGTGACCAGTGGCCATGGGAAGCCCAAGAGTTGAATTATTCCATGACTTACAACCATACTGAATTACATAAGACTACCAGCGAATGGGTATTAGCACACCCAATAGTTGGACGTCTCTGTTATGCCAGAACTGGACCTCAATTCAATCTACCGGTGGGACAGCTGGTCTGTCTCAGCCAAATGTTTTATAATGACACCACGAAAAAGACGACCTGGTGGTCAGGAGACAAAGAACCTGAACCCCCTAATCCATTAGCAAAATTCCCTGAGCTTGCTGATTTATGGACTAATCTTGCCAAACCTCATGCCTGACAAGCCCCACCTGGCCTATATTGGATCTGTGGTACCCGAGCATATGCCAGACTCCCTATACACTGGGGAGGGGCGTGCGTCTTAGGGACCATCAGACCTTCTTTCTTTCTCTTACCCACAGAACATGGAGAACAATTAGGATACCCAGTGTACACTACTCACCGAGACAAAAGAGCGCTAAGACAAAAGAGAGCACCCCTACAGATAGGCAAGTGGGAGAAGTGGAAGGGTGATGATTGGCCACCAGAAAGAATCATTGATTACTATGGGCCTGCCACTTGGAATGATGATGGTATGTGGGGCTATCGAACCCCTGTATATATGATTAATCGAATTATCCGCTTACAAGCAGTAGTTGAAGTAATAACCAATGAGACTAGTCAAGCACTCACACTCTTAGCCAGACAGAGCACACAGATGCGCACTGCCATATATCAGAATCGCTTAGCACTAGACTATCTATTAGCAGCTGAAGGAGGAGTATGCGGAAAATTGAATTTAACCAATTGTTGTTTGAAAATCGATGATAAAGGTCAAGTAGTTGAAGAAATTGCTGAAAATATGCGAAAACAAGCTTATGTGCCAGTACAGACTTGGCATGGATTGCATTTTCCTAACTGGTTCGCCTCTCTATTCTCGTGGCTGGGAGGACTTAAAACTTTCCTGATACTAGTACTAATAATTGTTGCTGTATTTTTGCTATTACCATGTATAATTCCATGTTGTATGCGTTCTATCAACACTGTTATTGAGAATACAGTTGAGCGGAAGACCGCAACTAAAATCATGGCCTTATGGCATCCTAGTCCTCCTGCATATAGTCGGGATCCTCCGACCATGGTATGATCCAATTGACTGATTTAACTCTCACACCTTATTAAGTAATAGGGTGAGATTAATCAAAGGGGGGAATGTGGTAGGCGAAGGCCTATGATCCATGGTGTCTGAAATGAACAGACAGGCCTAACAAGCTTGACCTGTAAATGAAGCCTGTGGAGAGGCCCATAGGAATTGCACATCCCCCAATATGCTGCTATTGTACAAATGAAGTTTAGCAAAGAATAATCAGCTTAGCTGAGCAGAATTGATACTCAGAAAATATAGAAAAATAAGTTTAAATACCACTGATAAGAAAGTACAGCTGCAAAGAATTTAATTAAAACTGCTGACAGAAATGTTACAGTGCCCTGCTCCCCACATGTGCTAACTAACTAAATGGCCTTGGAGGAGAAAAGTAACGAAGTTGGTGAACTGACCATTGTAATTGGGACTAGGGTTGCCAACTTTTTCACCGAGAAAAACCCGACACCTGTGGCTTGCCATGCTCCACCCATTCTCCGCCCCTAGTCCCACCCCTGCCCCGCCCCCAGCCCCACCCACAAAACTTACCGAGGATACGTGTAGGCTAACTTCCTTGGTCAGATAATAATTAAACTGGGAACCCCAAAATCCAAACATGAAATGTACAACACTGGAGAAATAAAACTATAAAGTAATTTCCTCTTGCACTAAACAAAAACGCAAAGATGTTAGCAATACACACTTCCCAGACCAGACATATTCCAGTTAATAAATTCAAAATAAAAAGTATTTTTCTACCTTCTGTTTGGGCGTTTTATTTTTCAGTTGCAATTGCTCCAGTCACTTTCTTCTGGTTTCTTCGTGTCTTCTGCGAGCTATCCATTTGTCCTTTCTTCTCTTTTAGATGTTTTCCATTCTCTCTCTATTTCTGCTTTAACATACTGATTGTTTCCCTTTTGCTCTTTCCCCCAATTCTTTCCTTATTCCTTTATCATCCGTTTAAATTTCACCCTTCCATTCTCAAGCCCCTCTTACTCTCCCAATACCGGCCCATCATAGACTTTTCTTCCACACAAAATATTTTTCCCCTCTCCATTCTCATTCCCCATCCATTCTAGTCCTCCCCCCAAATCAATTCCCTTATAGTTCTAGGCCCACCCAGCATCCACTCCCTTCTAGTCCCATTCTCCCATGCCCCACATCAGCCCATTTCCAGTCCTATTCCAGCTCTTCATCAGCCCATTTCCAGTGCTAGCCCTCACATCACAGGCCATTTCCAGTCCTAGCTTCCCCCCCCCCCAATCACAGCCCATTTCCAGTCCAAGTCCCCCATCACAGCCTATTTCCAGTCCTAGGCCCCCCCCACCATCACAGCCCATTTGCAGTCCGAGTCCCCCCGCACCATCACAGCCCATTTGCAGTCCGAGTCCCCCCGCACCATCACAGCCCATTTGCAGTCCTAGCCCTCCTAATCACAGCCTATTTCCAGTCCAAGATCCCCCTTCCTCCACCATAGCCCATTTCCAGTCCAGGTCCCCTCCACCCCCATCACAACCCATTTCCAGTCCATGTCCCCCCCCCCATAACCCTTTTACAGTCCAGGTCCCCCCCCCATCACAGCCTATTTCCAGTCCAAGTTTCCCCCCCCCCATAGCCCTTTTCTGGTCCAGGTCCCCTCCACCCCCATCACAACCCATTTCCAGTCCATGTCCCCCCCCATAACCCTTTTACAGTCCAGGTCCCCCCCCCCATCACAGCCTATTTCCAGTCCAAGTCCCCCCCCCTTAGCCCTTTTCCAGTCCAAGTCCCCCCCTTAGCCCTTTTCCAGTCCAAGTCCCCCCCCTTTAGCCCTTTTCCAGTCCAAGTCCCCCCCATATCCCTTTTCCAGTTCAACTCCCCCCCCCCCTTAGCCCTTTTCCAGTCCAAGTCCCCCCATTAGCCCTTTTCCAGTCCAAGTCCCCCCCCTTAGCCCTTTTCCAGTCCAAGTCCCCCCTTAGCCCTTTTCCAGTCCAAGTCCCCCCCTAGCCCTTTTCCAGTCCAAGTCCCCCCCCTTAGCCCTTTTCCAGTCCAAGTCCCCCCCTTAGCCCTTTTCCAGTCCAAGTCCCCCCCCTAGCCCTTTTCCAGTCCAAGTCCCACCCCTAGCCCTTTTCCAGTCCAAGTCCCCCCCCCCTTAGCCCTTTTCCAGTCCAAGTCCCCCCCTTTAGCCCTTTTCCAGTCCAAGTCCCCCCTCATTAGCCCTTTTCCAGTCCAAGTCCCCCCCTTAGCCCTTTTCCTTTCCAAGTCCCCCCCCCTTTTCCCTTTTCCCGTCCAATTCCCCCCCCTTAGCCCTTTTCATTTCCATGTCCCCCCACCCCCTTAGCCCTTTTCCAGTCCAAGTCCCCCCCCCCTTTTCCAGTCCAGGTCCCCCCCCTTAGCCCTTATCCAGTCCAAGTCCCCCCCCCCCCTTAGCCCTTTTCCAGTCCAGGTCCCCCCCATCACAGCCAATGCAGTCCTTGCCCCCCCTCCCCCGACCAGCATCGCGGCTGTCTGAGGCTTCAGAGGGAGCCGGGGAAGCCCGCGCGAGGCCCCGGCTCCCTCTGTACAGCCACCAGCGTGAAGAGCCTTTTCCTTCACGCTGGCGGCTGTTCCTGTGAAGCCGCGAATGCTGGGAAAGGTTAAAAGGCAACCTTTAACCTTTCCCAGCATTCGCGGCTTCACAGGAACAGCCGCCAGCATGAAGGTAAAGGCTCTTCACGCTGGTGGCTGTTCAGAGGGAGCCGGGGCCTCGCGCGGGCTTCCCCGGCTCCCTCTGAAGCGGAGAAAAGCCGTTTTTTTTGCTCTGGCCGCTCCCGATCTTGCGGCCAGAGCAAAAAAACCGGCTTTTAAAGGGCCGGTTTTGCCTCTGCGCCGGCAGCCGGCCTGGCCGTGGAAAAACCGGCCAGGCCGGCTGAAAACCGGCCAGTTGGCAACCCTAATTGGGACTAGAAGGGGGGTGAGCAGGTGCTATGCCCAATCAAAAGACATAATTGGATAGCCTTATCAATACCGGGACCAATAGAAGGGGTACGGGAGGTTACCGGGACCAATGAAATGTTTTCCTATACCTAGAATGGAGAAGAAGTCTATAAAAGTTGTTGTTTTGCTAGAAACCATTGCTCAGCCATTTTGAATTTGATTCTGCTTGAGACTTGTGCACAAATAAATGATTTGGACCTTCTGAACAGACTCCTGGTATCATTGGTTTGTCTGTGCTCTGCTGCTACATAACAAGCGCCAGGGATCCACCATACTGAGACGTCTACATAAGCCCTGTAAGGCTTTGGTGGTGGGGGCCCGCCCTCGCTCTCCCCCATTCCCAGATGTATCCATCGCGACATCCAACACGCCATTCAGATCACCAGCCAAAATCAGCGGGACATCAGGCAGCTGTTCCACTCTAGAAGCTAGTCGAGTATAAAACTCCCGGTCCAAAACATTTGGGCCATACACATTACCCAATACAAAAGGCCTTCCTTCAAGGCAACCGTACAACAAAATGTATCTACCTTCCAGGTCCCGGTATTCCTTTTCCAGCTCAAAACGAACCCGCTTGCTGATCAAAATAACCACTCCGCCCTTCTTTCCTCTGGCCGGGGCCCCCCAACCTTGCCCCACCCATGCTCTCTGTAATTTAACATGCTCTTCAGCTGTCTGGTGGGTTTCTTGCAACATAGCAATATCACACTTTAGCCTGGCCAAGGCCTGCAACACTTTATATCTTTTAATAGGGTTACCTACTCCGCAAACATTCCACGATATAACCTTCAGGTTGGATAGCAATCAGACATAGCATATAAAACCATTGTACAATGAAAGTAAGGGCAGACCCCCCCAGCCTGAGGTCCCCCCCCCAAATCTTCGTATGCTCCTGAACACCCCATCCGTAACAACACAACAATTGCACAGTACCCAACCCCACCTCCACCCAACCCTCCCCCCTCCCCTCTCCCTCCCCCTTCTACCTCTCCCCATCCCTCCTCAACCCCCCTCCCCTCCCATCCCTCCCCCCCTCCTCCAAAACCCCTATCCTTCCCCTCCACTCCCCCAGCTTCCCTCTCACAGGGATCACGCTTGATGTGCTCCGGTCCCCCTCCCCCTCCCTCTGCTATAGAACATGCTTAGCCCCCCTGTCCAACATCAACTCTCATACACGAACCTTGCATTGTACCCCAAGTCTTCCATACCCAAGCCTCCCCCCTCCCACATTCATCCACACCTCAACTTACCTACACCCCCCCCCAAACGCATCAATCCCCAGCAAAATACAAAACATTTTCAACAACGACATACATTGCCAGAAACATATTACAGAATAGTACAACCCCGGGAGCGATCAACATCCCCCCCAAAGTCCTGAGCAACCACAGTTACTAATATCAGGGGGAAGACTTCCTCTTCGTACCTCCCCTCTCCCCAACTTGACACGGTAGTACAGGAAAGAGGGAGGCCTAAAGGCCAAGCTGACCCAAATTTCTCGCCTCCCGTGTAAACTTTCCAACTTGAAGACGGTAGCAGCACCACCAGCGCACACACAGCGATATTGATAGTCCCAAATAAAGCAGACAGTTCCAGCAAACCGCTATGATACCGCTCTTGTATGCACAGCACAATATTATGAGCAGGCTCCCGTCCAGCGACCATAGGAAAATGCTCCGGCCATGTTCAGGAATCAAAGGAAGCCCCTTGGGGACACAGTTCGTCGCACCCCTGCTCACAGTCTATAGCTAGGTCCCTTCTGCAGGTACGGGGGATATCCCATAAGCAGTCCTCCGAGGACCCCAAGCAAAAGGACTCAACTTGACTCCACTGGGACTCGTCAATCAGGGAGTATAGCTAATCGCTACCATGCTTCTGATCAGATCCACCACATTACTCTGACACACAGCCTTTGTCCCCACTCCTCAGATTTTCTATGTAGGGGAATGCTTCTCTCGCTGATTCAAAAACCTTATGCACTCCATTTTGCACAATGTGCAGCCGAGCTGGGTATTGCACAGAAAACCGGACCTTAGCCTCGATCAGTGTCTGGCAAAGGGGCGCATAATCCTTCCGGCGTTGACTCAGAGCTACGGAATAGTCCTGTGCAATGCGTATTTTCATTCCATCTTGTTCAATGACACCTGATTTTTTGGCTGCTCTCAGGACAGCCTCCTTTTGTGGGTATTGTAGAAATTTTGCAAGAACTATCCTGGGTCGACGATCATTCACCAGACTAGCTCCGACTCGGTGAACTCGCTCCAGCTGAATCCGTCCCCTCTCCTCCGCACCGTCCATCAGAGACATTGACAGGGTTTCCACAAATGATTTTAAATCCTTGTCGGGTATCCACTCAGCAACCCCCAGAAATCTCAAATTATTACGTCTGGAGCGATTCTCCATATCATCAAGTTTGGCCTCGTGCGCCTTGAGCACGGCCTGCACTTTCCCCAGCTCCCGCGTTAAAGTTTGTACCTCCTCTTCAGTGTGCAAGATTCTGTCCTCCGCAGCCTGCATCCGCGTGCCCAGGCTGTCCACGGAGCTCTGCAAGGTGTCCATTTTACCGTGGAGGGCATCGAACTGCACCAATAAGGCCCCTGATACCGCCGCTGAAATCTCCTCTACAGAGGCCAAGGCTGTTGTAGGTACACTCGGCGAGGGCGGATCCGCCATCTTATGCGGGCCCACAGCCCGGTCTTTCTCCCGCCGAGTGGATTTCACTGCCAATGCCATTGATGTCGCTGCCAATCTCGGTGCAAAAGTGACCTCCACTATCTTCCACACTTCGGGAGAGCAATTTTTATTTCTCACGTCCCCAACAAACAGCTCTAAAGTACCAGTACAGGGGTTGGGAGTCCAGGCGATCAGCGTCCACCCAGGCTTACCACATCACGTGATCCTCTTTATTTACCATTTTAACAAAAAGGTTGGTTGCCCTTAAAATATCCCTTTTCAGTTTTGCCCACTGTTTTTGTACATCCCCAACTGTTCCCATCCTGCTGACGACTCCCTGGGGTATTGGCCCATCGTGGCAAAGTTAGTCTTCCTAAAGTCTAAGACCCTCACCTCTGAATGGATTCTAACAGCCCTAGTCCTAATACAGAACCACACCATCTGGTGATCACTGGATGCAAAATGATCTCCCACTACAACATCAGAAACACTGTCACCATTGGTAAGCACTAAGTCCAGTATGGCCCCTTCACGTGTGGGGTCTGTTACCAGTTGCCCATAAAGTGGCATTGTGCATGTATCTGACACAGTCACTATTGTGAAAGTATGAACATCAGGCCAGTATTCTGTACGTTCACTGTGGCATGTACAGGGCAGAGTATGGGCGAAATGCAAACTTAAGCGAGTAAATTATAAAATGTGCTCATTTACATGCATTCTTGAACGATCTACGGCGAGCATAAATTTATGCGCATTTTATGTTCTGTGAACTGGCCTGTGAACGTCGGGGATGTGGATCAGGACCTCCTATAGCGGCTCAGTTGAATGACTGGTATCATTCCATGGAAGACACCTTGGTGGAGGTAGTGCCATTGCGAAGGGTACGGTGGCAAAATGTCTATTCCCAGCCATGGTATACTTCTAGTTTATGTGGTCAAAAATGGGAGCTACAGCAGCTGGAAGGCCACTGATGGATATCCCATTTCTGGGTGGCTAAGATTCGACTTGTTCAAGCCATGGTATTTTCAATAACATCATATGGATGTGAAAGCTGGACAGTGAAAAAGACAGACAGGAAGAAAATTGATGCCTTTGAATTATGGTGCTGGCGGCGAATACTGTGTATACCATGGACTGCCCGAAGAACAAACCAGTCGGTACTAGAGGAGATCAAACCTAAGCTTTCTTTAGAAGCTCAGATGACAAGACTTCGACTTTCATACTTTGGACATATCATGCGAAGAGAGAGATCATTAGAGGAAGACATCATGCTTGGCAAGATAGAAGGTCAACGCAAAAGAGGAAGGCCAGCAATGAGATGTATTGATACAATAACAGCAGCTACGGGTACCAGTCTGTCAACAATGAGCCGCCTGACTGAAGACCGAACACAATTTAGGATAGCTATCCAGAGGGTCGCCATGAGTCGACTCCGACTCGACGGCACTTAACAACAACAACAAGCAGGCCTGGCGTCAGGCGGCTAACTTATCAACAGGCCATCATGGTGGCCATGAAGGCGTTTTATGCCACAGAGATTAAGTGTGTGGGTAATCAGGCACAGATGACCTTCAGTGTGGTGTCTGGGCTGGTGGGGGGGTTGGTGTTCCACAGGGGGTGGCGCAGTGGTGGACCTAGACTAAATGGTAGGGTATTTTCTGGAAAAGGTGCAGACGTTAAAAAGTAATGTGAACTCCTGCTCTCTTGTGGGGGAGAATGTTGAAAGAGGAGGGGATGGGCCTGGCTTAGACATTTTTTATCCTGTATCTTGCAACCACCTAGAGCAGTTGCTGTCGGGGTTGTGTTGAGACGTACTCAGGTCTGGACCCCGCACCCATTCACTGTTTCAAAAACGCTCTGTTGGCGTCTGTGGAGCCCCGGGTAATTTGCGGATTGAAGAAACCAGCCAAAGTAACTTTAGATAGCTTATGGGAGGCTATCTCTTCGCTCCAGAGCTCCCTAGCTCCAGTTGTGGGGGCTTTATCACAAGAATTTGTGTTGGTGAAAGGGAGGTGTGCAGCGGTGGAAATGAAGTGTGCAGACCAGGCTGCTAAAGTTGCGCTGCTAGAGTCAAGTGTATTGGACTTACAAGTTATGGGTGAGACTATCTCTAAGGACCGTTTAACTTCTTTGAGGCGTTTTGAATACATGGACAATTTATTGAGGAGGAACAATTTACGCTTCTTGAACTTTCCCAGATCGCCCCTGTTGGATCCCCTAGTTCTTGTACGTAGATATTTCACGGAAGTGTTATTGATGCCTCAGGATAATTTACCCCCTATTGTTAAAGCTCAATATGTTTCAATTTCCTCTGGAGCTAGTGCTGTGGAGGGAACTGGGGGCCCTGCTGGGGACAGTCAAATGGGTTTAACTGATTTCCTAGAGAGTTCCTTGGAGGTTGTGACAAGCAGGGCTACTTTGGTGGTAGGGTTTGCATTCGAGTCCGACCGCAATGCCGTCCTTAGACTGTATTTCCGCATGATTTCTTTTTCCCAGTTTTTGGGCTCTAAAATTCTTATATTTCCTGATTTTTCCCGGGACACCCAGAAGAGGCGTAAGGAGTTTTTGGCCTTGCGCCAGAGAGCCGTCGCCTTGGGTGCCCAATTTAAATTGAGGTATCCTTGTAAATGTGATGTATTATTCCAGGCTAAACATTTCCTGTTTTTCGAGCCCAAACAACTGATTGATTTTCTTCAGGTGAGGGAGGCGGGGGGGGGGGGGAAGGGTAGCTCCTGTACTGGCTGCCATTAATGTTATACTATGCTCTTATGATAGAGGGGTTTTCTCTCCTTTTTCTTATGGGAATTTCTTAGTTTGGAACCGCATTGGTTTTTTTTTTTCTTTTTGTGGTCTATCTATTGAGATGGAATGTATTATGGAACTGTATTATGGGATTATTGGTGGTTTGAGTGCTTTTGTGATTTGCAACCATCTTTTCCTTTTGTTTTCTTTTCAATTGTGTATTGGAAAATTTGTTAAATATAAAATAATAAAAAAAAAAAAAACGCTCCGCAGTCCATGCTGTCATGGCTCTGGGATTTGGTGAATGCCTCACTGAAGCAGGGTTCCCTGCCTACTCGTTTGAAAGAACATCAGAACATAAGATAAGATATGCCATACTGGGTCAGACCAAGGTCCATCAAGCCCAGTATTCTGTTTCCAACAGTGGCCAATCTAGGTCATATATACCTAGCAGTTTCCCCAAGAGACACAAGTTCCACAATGCTTGTACTGGGTCAAGCATTGATATCTTCGGTCACTTCTTAATAATGGTTTATGGACCTTTCCTCCAGGAACTTGTCCAAACCTTTTTTAAACCCAGCTACACTAACAGCCTTTACTACATCCTCCGGTAACAAATTCCAGAGTTTGATTACACGTTGAGTGAAAAAATATTTTCTTTTATTAGTCTTAAATAGTTTACCCTGTAGCTTCATTGCATGTCCCCTAGTCTTTCTATATTCTGATAACGTAAACAATCGATCTATGTTTACCCGTTCCACTCCGTTCATTAATTTATAGACTTCTATCATATCTCCCCTCAGCCATCTCTTTTCCAGGTTAAAGAGCCCTAACCATTTTAGCCTTTCTTCATAGGAGTATCCTTCCATCCCCTTTACCATTTTGGTGGCTCTTCTATGAACCTTTTCTAAAATCGCTATTTCCTTTTTAAGATACGGCGACCAGAATTGCACACAATATTCAAGGTGCGGTCGTACCATGGAATGATACAGAGGCATTATAATATCCTTTGTTTTATTTTCCATTCCTTTCCTTATGATACCTAGCATTCTATTTGCTATCTTGGCCGCCGCTGCACACTGGGCCGAGGGTTTTAACATGGTATCCACAATGACGCCTAAATCTTTTTCCTGGGTGGTGGTTCCTAATGTGGAACCTTGCATTGTGTAACCATAGTTTGGGTTATTCTTCCCTAGGTGCATAACCTTGCACTTGTCCACATTAAATTTCATCTGCCATTTTGATGCCCAGTCTTCCAATTTATCAAGATCCTCTTGCAATTTTTCACAATCCTCTTGGGTTTTAACAACTTTAAATAGTTTTGTGTCATCTGCAAATTTGATAACCTCACTCGTTATTCCACTTTCCAGGTCATTTATGAATATGTCAAAAAGCAGCGGACCAAGCACAGATCCCTGAGGTACACCACTATTCACCTTTCTCCATTGGGAAAATTGGCCATTTAGCCCTACCCTCTGCTTTCTATCTTTTAACCAGTTCCTGATCCACAATAGTACACTGCCTCCTATCCCATGACTCTTTAGTGTTGCCAAAAGTCTCTGATGAGGGACCTTGTCAAAGGCTTTCTGAAAGTCCAGATACACAATATCAACCGACTCACCTTTGTCCACCTGTTTATTCACTCCTTCAAAAAAACATAACAGATTAGTAAGACAAGATCTTCCTTGTCTAAAGCCATGTTGGCTGTCTCCCATTAGGTTGTGACTATTGTCGTGGGGAGCGCCCCCTACGCCTATGGGCAATCCACGGCAAAGATTATATTTAGGGAGCCACCGGGAACGTAAGGTTCATTTGCGTAGTAAAATGTTCTTATCAGTTCCGGTTGCCTAAAAGAACTTAGCAACAAAACCAAGTGGAGGGAATTAAGGCTTTTATTTCCCGTCAATGCAAGGGTTCAAATTAAGAGATGAATAATGAAACAGAAAAGTCCTTTCTTGCAAAAGGTCACCAGTATTCAAAACATGTGCTTAATTGTTACACTTCACAATTAATGCAGAGGTCAGAAAACAGGAATTCAGTTCATTCCAAAACATCAACATTTTCATAGACTCTTCTATTTTACTCTGTTACTACAGACTCTTGACATAAGGCTGTGCACAGGTCACACTCCATCTGCTCTGGTGGTGATAGGGAAACTGTGTCAATGCATTCTGTCTCCATGCATTCTTCCTCACTAAAATCACCAGGGGAGCAAACACTGTCCCTGTCTGACTCGTGTTGGTGTGCTATGCCTCTGGGGCCTTGTCTCCAATAAGGGTCTGTTCTCAGGGCTTTAGGGATTTTACTAAACCAGTCTGGTTTCTCCTTCCTTGTAAAGCGAGGACTGGTTTTCCAAGGGCCTTTATGCTTCATGCATTTACTAGCATCAATAACTGTTTCATACCTGGAACTTTGCTGGCTTGACTTCACAGAGTTTTTCCTTTCAGCAACTTTCCTGTTGTAGCAATGTCTCTGCCTCTCAGCATTAGGCAGGGCTGTGCTTCTTGGCAGTTTAGTAAAACCTGGTTTGGACTCTCTTTCCCCCCTTGGTAAGAACTCAGGTTTATTATAAAATGCCTTTCCTCTCTTGCTTGGTAAAACTGGGTAATTATTCCACAGAGATTGTGAGCTTCTCACCAAACCATTCCCTTTGGCTTCTGGCTTAGCTCTCTCTCTTCTGGAGTCAGGAACACTGGAAGAACAGGGCATGGCACAGCCTCTAACCTCAGAGCTGGCTCTAACAAACCTCCTTGGGAGAGCTGCACAATCAGCCTGGCCCTTCTGGATTTCACCCTTGTAAACCCTGTACCTGTGGGCTTGCTCCTCTAGGATTTCTTCACTGTTCCTTCTCAGGTCCTTCTCTTTCTCTTCTCTCTCTTTCCTTGGCGAAGCCGTGCTCCCCTGTGTAGCCATGCTCCTCTTCCTCAAGGCAGCTGGACCCCGTCCTGGATCTCTACCTCCACTTCTACTCCCCCTGCAGAATGCTGCTGGACTGCCTTTCCCTAAGGCAGCTGGACCTGGACCTCCACTGCTACTCCCCCTGCACAATGCTGCTGGACTGCCTTTCCCTAAGGCAGCTGGACCTGGACCTCCTCTGCAAGCATTCAGCTCTGGCTTATAAGGAAATCCTTCCTGCCTGACTTCTGGGGTCACTTCCAGGTGCAAATCATTAGGCTTCTCAAGCTCATTAGCTCCTGAATATTCCTTCCTGCTCCCTCTAGCTGTGCCTGAAGGTAATTGCACACCTGGCTTCTTAAAAGAAACAGGATTTCTTTTCAAGTTTTCAACTTTATCAATACCCACATCATGACACTATCTACATGCTGAGTAATTTTATTCTTTATGATGGTTTCTACCATTTTTCCTGGTACTGACGTCAGGCTCACCGGTCTGTAGTTTCCCGGATCACCCCTGGAACCCTTTTTAAAAATTGGTGTTACATTGGCGATCCTCCAATCTTCAGGTATTAGAGATGATTTTAATGATAGTTCACAGATTACTGATAGCAGGTCTGCAATCTCATATTTCAGTTCTTTCAACACCCTTGGATGTATACAATCCAGCCCAGGTGATTTGCTACTCTTCAGTTTATCTAATAGTTGTAAGACATCTTCCCGATGTATCGATATTTCCTTCAATTCTTCCGCACCTTTAAATACCACTTCAGTCATGGGTAACATCCCTACATCTTCCTCAGTAAAGACCGAAGCAAAGAATTCATTCAGTCTCTCCGCTATCGCCTTGTCGCCTCTTAGTGCTCCTTTAACCCCTTTATCATCTAATGGACCAACTGACTCTCTCACAGAGGTGATAGTAAGCCAGGTAGAGACCCATACGACTGTAGCAATTATCAGCCAGTCTGTAATTTGCCTATGTTGGCTAAGTTGATTGAAAAGAAGGTAGTTGCTCAGATTGGTGGTTTTCTGGAGGATAATTTCTGGACCCCGGGCAGGGCGGTTTCTGCCAAGGCTGCAGAGTGGAAGCTTTGTTATTGGCTCTCCTCGACTTGAGAGGAGAGTTGGCTTGATCGGGGCATGTTGGTCCTGCTCATCTCACTGGACTTCTCAGTAGTGTTTGACCTGGTGGAGAAATTGCTGTTGTTGAAATGGTGTAGCCCCCTTGGACTCAGTGGCAAGGTCCTTGAGTGGAAAGACTCGTTCATGAGCAAGCATCATTTTCGGGTGTGGTGTCAAGCGAGGATATCTGGGTTGTACTCATGGGAGTGGGGGCGGGGTCATAGGGTTCTCCGCTTTCCCCCCTTCTGTTTAATATTTATTTACAGGCCCTCTGAGTGCTGGTATGCTCCTTTGGACTGTGCTATTTTATTTATTTTATTTATTTATCTTTATTTAACAGTTTTTATATACCGTCTTTCTGCAATTCAAGACGGTTTACATAGAACAAAATAAGTCAGTATATTTCAACTGTTTACAATGGAACAATTATTATTATTATTATGTGTATGCTGATGATATCCAGATTGTGGCCCTGCTGGAGGATGATCGGGCGGGTGCCCTAGCTGCTCTGAATTCCTGTCTATCATGGGTGAGCACATAGCTGGTGGGCAGTGGGCTTGTGCTTAAGTTGTACATAGTTGCTTTTTGTACATAGTTATTTTGTTCCTCTGTTTATGAAACCTGTTTAATGTAAACCTGTTTAATGTATACCCAGCTGTTCATTGTAAGCACCGATCAATATTTGGTAAGTGTAGTTTCTGTTCATTGTAAACCGCGCTGATGTCGAATAGTGCGGTATAAAAGAAACTGTAAATAAATAAATAAAATAAATAAATAACATGAGCAAAACCGTCTGTCTACAGTTTGCAGAGTTATGAAATATGACGAAGATAGGAGGTGTTGTGGTCCCTTGGCAAAAAGAGTTGCGGTCGCTGGGTGTGATATTGGAGAGGGAGGGGGTGGGTGAAAGGTGGCCCATGTCGCTCAGACAGCTTGGTTGAAGCTGCAGTTGGTGCACCATTTGCACCCGTATCTGGAGGCATCTGCTTTGCGGTTGGTAATGCGGGCACTTGTGCAGGGCACCCTGAATTATTGCAACATTGGGCTACCTTAATGGTCCCTACGCAGACTGCAGGTCATACAGAACACGGCTGTGTGGGTCTTGCTGGGCGCATGGCGCAGGGATAGTGAGGCTCCCTTTTGTGGCAATTCCCGGTACGAGAGTGGTACACATCTAAGCTTCTGGCTTTCTGTATTTTTGTGAATTGTATTTCTTTGTTTCATATTTTATTTTTATTTATTTGTGCTTATTTACCGCCTTTCGTGAATCAAAGCGGTTTACAATGAACTCAGAGAAAAGAAAAGTACATTTAACAAATTGCATTTAACAAAATTATTCATGGAACATTGTAAACAAGGAGTGATGGGGATTAAAGGAAAAAACAACTTAACATAGCAAACTGCTGATTTCAGCTAATAAGTAAATACAGGGAACGAAGCATGTTGATAACCATCGTGTAAAGTGAATAAGACTTGATTTACTTGGAAACTTTGGAACTAAGTAATTAGTTTGCCGAAGTGTTCCTTGAACAGAAATGTTTTTGGAAGTTTACGGAAAGAATAATAACTAACCAAATAAAATAAAATAAAGTACTTTGCACAAATACTTGACCTTATAGGCATAAAAGCCACATATAAAAACACACATAAATCTAGCTATATAAAATGACCCTCTTATTGGTCAGAGACTTGGTTATACTGGGCCCAATATTGAGATATTTATTATTTATGTATTAATTTAACAGGTCTTTTATACCGCCTTATCATACATTCACAGCGGTTTACGTGGAACAGTTACAGCAAATAGCTTTACATAGAAGAGCCTGCTCGCCGACCCCCTTAACCCGGATTTTCACTTCCACACTGGCGGAAGTGAAAATCCGGGTTAGCCTGGATGCCCCGGCAGCCACAGAGGCTACACAGGTAGCAGCAATTTTTTATGCTGCACACATAGCTTCTGCGTTTTAAAGATAAGTGAGGAAAAACCTTGCCTGTCTTTAAGGCACAGAGGGTTACCCGTGTAGCCCCTTCCTTCGCCCCTGCTCTGCCCACAATGCCCTTAACACGCCCTATACTATGCGGATAGCATCTGGGCGCATTAGAGACTTAGCCGGGATTTTTGAAGGGCACTATCCATGTAGGTGTCCTTCGAAAATCCTGGATAAGGCCTTTACATGCCCGCATAAAGGCCTTCGAGTATCGGGACCATTGTTACAAGTAAGTCCAAAGTGAGGTGTGATTAATTCATGTCCAAATGAAGGAAACAGGAGAGAGGGAGGCGTTTTGATACTAAAAGAGGTTTTTCTGAGGAAATTGTGCTCCTTTTTGGATCTTGAGAAAATGTGTTTGCTGGTACAGGCCGTGATTTTCTCATGCTTAGATTATGGAAATGCCGTTTGTTGCCGTGCCTCAGAAAACATTGCCTTGTATGAAGTTATTACAAAATACTGCAGCTCGGTTATTAGGTAATTTAGGTGTTAGCATGTTACCTTACATCGGCTCCCGATGGCATTTTGGGGGATTTTTAAAGTCTTGATGTTGGTCTTGAAGAGTCTGCATGCTTTGGCACCTGCCTATTTGAGTGAGAAACAGATTCAGTACCAGCACCTGTGTAATTTGTGAACAGTATCATAGAATCTGTTGCAGATTCCTACTATGAAGGTATTTGGACTGCAGTGGAAGAGGCTGAGAGCTTTCTCAGTGGCAGGTCCATGTATGGGGTGAACAAGCCACCTCTTGAAATTCGTACTGAAGCCACTTATTTATGTGTTTGGAAACAAGTTAAATCTTGGCCTTGGCAATTGGCATTGGTGGGGGGGGGAGGCGATGTGGGCTGAAATTATTTTTTGCAATTGGTATTTTAGAGTCAGGGGAAGGGGGTTATTAATGTATTTTTGTTTTATAAATCACCTCAATCTTTTTGATAGATAAATCGCAATCAATAAACATTGCATAGAGTGGAACTAGTAGCAAATAGTGTTCATTAGTGCGCAGAAGCACATGGTAGCTTTTAGCACGTCTAGAGCCCAGGTTGTGGCCTTAAGAGCAGATTCCCTTCATCCCAAAGACAGTTGAAACGTAGAGTTCGTTGCAGCAGCCTCCTTCCTTAGCACCAAAGGGGGTCAGCTGCTTCTTTAAATGTCTTGTAGCCCTCGGAGAGTCAGGAATGCACGTGTGCTGATCTTTAGATTCGCTTTGTGATTGTATCAAAGACCAGCCATCATTTGTGAACATAGAGGTACAATATCAGATACAGCATGGCCCACAGGACCCAAGCTTCATTCTGAGGGGCCGATATTCTCAGGCCTGTGAAAGCAACACTCAGTGGCATTATCTAGGCAGAAGCATGATGACTTTATGAAGAGCAGAAACACGTCTTGTCCTTTTGCATTATAATGAGGTTAAGTTAGCTTTCGTTAGTAGACCCCCAATTAATAAGGAACATTACAGATTTTTTGAAATGGTTAAATACAAATGTGATTTGAAAGCTGCTCCCTCCACTCAACATGGTTAGAAGCTGGAATAGTATTCATACTACCACTATATAGCGCTACAACGCGTACGCAGCGCTCTACAGACATGTAAAAGACAATCCCTGCTCATCAGAGCTTACAATCTAGTCAGGCACTTTTACCCTGGGGATGAGTCTGAGGGAGGGGGGGGACTTTACATGGAGATTTCATTATGAAACTCACACACATACGTGCTGGAAAGGCTATGGAGTCCTGCCTTCGCCCTCCAGACCGAATTTTCCATCCCTCAGTATCCAAACTTCACAGAACTGCCTCTCGCTGTTGGAAATGTAATTAACCTTCAACGCTGATGAGAACTGAGAAACTTTCAAATTCCATCTAAAAGGTAAATTAGACGAGAGCTGAGCTAAAGATTTGAAGTTACTATTACATGGTGAATTTAATCAGATCCAGATCTCAGCGTAAGAACGGTGAAAAGCGTGCTGATGAGCCCAGACAGGAAATCCATTAATCTTTCAAAGCCTTTCATCCTCTGAATAGTGGTAGAAATGATAATATGCCAGGCTACATATGTTTTTCAAGGGAAGAGAGTTCCTTTAGAGTTCCCAAGTCAGTGACCGTGACAGTGACCTGTGGCTTAAGGGTCATGGCAACCCTAATGGCAAAGTACCTACCAACCTGCTATTTCCAGGTGTCCGGCACTTTATTGCACCTGAATTCGGAATGGTTCCCCATCCATGATATTTGGTTGTCTTTCGATACGATGTGCGTCCTTTGGTTTGGAAAAGGATGAGCTAGAAAACAAAATGTCATGCAGTCTGCTGACCGTCAGACTTTATTTGAGAAGAGAAACATCTGTGTATGATGAGCTCGTCTCGATTCAGTCAGCAATGCTGTTGTTAACTGCATTTACTTTAGGGATGTTCCACCAGGAAGTGGCTGTTTGGTATCTGAATTCCCACCCACACCTCTTCCATCCAGACAAATTGACTGTAGCAAGAAACCACCAGCTCAGTTTTGTGTAGTCCATAAGGACGTATTTATATATTATTATTTATTTGTAATATTTATATTCCGCTACATATACCATTCTGAGCGGATTACATCAGAACAATACAAAATACACAAACACAAACATCAATCCTAAAAGTATACTGCTAACAGTGTATGAGATGACTATGACCCAAATACCTGAGAACTTAAATAGGTTTTAACCTTCTTTCAAAAAGTCAATCGGTCAGTGTCTCTGCAGATCTAATCAGACAATTCATTCCAGAATGTAGGACCAGCAACCACAAAAGCTAATTTCCTGGTCTTCATGTCTGTGACCTGTTGATGAGAAGGGATAGTCAATAAGGATTTCCTTGGGACAAACCTAAGGAATGTGGAAGATTATAAGAACCAATTGGTGAACACAATCCCACAGGGGCTAAGTTGGTTTGGGCCTTAAACAATTTAAACTTCTCCTATTGATCTATTTAAACTTGATCAATTTAAACTTCTGCTATTGATCTATAAGTCTTGAAGGACTAGAAAAGGGGACTGCTACTTCTGGAGAGAGATCTGCAATTGTGAGTATATACTGTCACACCCTCATCGGGCCCCTCCGGTGGAGACTGGTACTACAGGTTAATACCTCCTCCTGGCTCTATGTATACGGCAGATAGCCTTGCCTGGCCCTCTGTGGGTGGTAGTTGTACCGTCCTTTTATAATCAATTCAAGCACACAGTTCAAACTTCAAATCAAGGGTTTTATTCCCCGTCCAATGAGGGTATTCTTTTCTTGGTAATCAAAATAACAAAGCCACTCTGGCAAACAACAGAAAACAAATGTAGAACAAAAATTGCTTTCTTCAGCTTAAACTTCATCAAAAGAAAAGTACTTAAACATTTCTCCTTGTGAGCACTTAACCTTTTCTTTTGCTGCCTCAAAGCAACCAGGTTTTACTTTTAACCAAGGGAACTTCTGCCAATTAACATGTTTACTGCTTAAACCTCCTGTTGCATATATTTCCCTTATCTGAGTGAGAATTCTTCTTCTTCAGTTACCATTAAAGAGCATTCCATTGGCTCAGGACTTCCTTGCATATTAGGAATATCACATTGCATTAAATGATAATCATTTGTACATACGTTCTCTGTGTCAGCTGTTCTGCTGGCCTCAAACTGGCTGGTCACGTCAGGTATGTGATTACTTCCTGGTTCTGAGCTAAAGCTCTGCTGGGGATTACCATATATTCTTGAAAGTGGTTTATAAGAGCACTTTCCCTGAGGGAAACCATAAGGTAACTGCCCATATACACTGGCCTCAGTATTAGACAGCTTGTGTCCTGCCCTGAACCGGCTAAGGGTTAATTCTTCTGGCTCAGCTGTAGGAGATTGCAGTGCTGGCAACGGCACTCGGGAGAAATCTGGGAGTTTAAAGTTGCTAGCAGAATTAGGTGCTTCAAAAGGTAAGAAATCTTCCTTTCTCTTGTAGCTGTTAGTACAAGGAAAGAAGTTGTTTCCTTTTCCCCTTATATCTGCTCTTGGCTGGCTTCTCCGGTTAACCCTGAACTTAGCCGATTCAGGTGTAAAACAGCCCTGTTCAGCTTTGAATGCTTTGTTACCTGCAGTATTATTCCTCCCCCATTTCTTCTGGCTTTCACACACACACTCTGTATTCAGCAGCTGACCTCCACGTCTATTCACACAGTCCTCAGCCTCATTCACGCTGTCCTGTTGTATATTTTGCTGACTCACTCTTTCACTTCCCTCCTTCCACCAACTCTGGTCCTGGAGATGAGATTGGCTCACTATATCTCTTTCTCTTTCCTTTCGTTCCCATGTCTGAGGCTGTTGCTTCCACCTCTGTCCTTGCTCACTCTCCCTCACTACTTGTGAGTGTGCCTTATGTATCTGTCCCCGGGTTCCACCCCCTCTCAGCTGATCCCTCTCGGGTAATTCTAACTCCATTCCCATGCTGGCTGGGTGTGTCTTTTTACCCTTCTCCCACGTGTGCCGTGGTTGCTTATAGCAACTATTTGACAGCTTTTTGTTTATATCAGGTTCTGCCTGATCTTCTCTGCTAATCTCCATTTCTTCCGGCTCCATTGGGTCTACCTTGTGACAATACTTCTGGGAATTTTCTGAAAGGAATTCTTTCTATTAAAGCTAATTAATCTGTGAACCCACTATTTTTTGTTAAATCAGTCAGGGCCTAGTAGCAGCAGTTTAAGTTTAAATTTAAAACACAGAAGAGAACTTTCTGGTTACATTTCATACGCAGCAGAGAGCTTGTAGTTTAAAATTAAGTCACTCAGGGCCTAGTATCAGCAAAGTACTTTTAGTTTAAATTTAAAACACAGAAGAGAGCTTTCTGGTTAAATTTGGAACCCAGCAGAGAGCTTGTAGTTTAAATTTCATAAGAAGTTAGAGCCTAGCAGCAGCAAAGAGCTATAATTTAAATCAAATCAGAATATAGCTTACCTCAGCAACACAGGACAGGGTACTGTGCAGCAGCCCTCTTTTAATAAGTGTTATTTCCCTCCCTCCCTCCCCAATACCCACCCACCCCTGGGATAATCGTAGCTTTATAGGTATTTACACATCTTAAAAGACAGGAAGTGCTCTCAGGTGAAACTCATTACCCAAGTCAGTCATACACTAAGGACCTGAGATTAATTAAGCTTCAGGTGAACAAGGTATATTAAACGTATTAGGTACAGTTTTATTAGTATAAATATCCATAGCAACCCTTAGTAAGTAAAGAACTTAAAGATCTAAAAACCAACTTAAAACTAAGATGCAGACAGCAGTCCAGCAGCGAGATGGGGGCTTTCCAGTCTTTTGCATTGAGTGTCACATGTATGATTTTCTCCCATTTGGTGAGAGGTCTTACATGTGCACTAGGTGCAAGGAGCTCTTTGCTCTCAGGGAACGAGTCCGTTGTCTAGAGGCTAGAGTAGCAGACTTGGAAAACATAAGAAAGACAGAGAGGTACATAGACAAGACCTACAGGGATATAGTCCTGAAGTCCCACCTCCAGTCTGGCAGCATCCCTGTTGCCATGGAGGAGAGAGGTCACGTGACAGGAGAGTATCACCCTGGTGTGGCAGGAAGAGATCCTGTTACTAGGACCTGTCCTCCAGGTGATGTAAAACCCTCTCGCACTGAGGAAGTTTCTCCAGGGCCATGTGCCCATGAGGGAAGGGTTAAGATAGCCGTTATAGTAGGTGATTCGATTATTAGGCATGTAGATAGCTGGGTGGGTAGATAAGGTCTTAGATAGTGCTGGGGAGGAGTCTGCTGTCTGGGTACATGTCGGTACCAATGACATAGGAAAATGTGGTAGGGAGGTTTTGGAGGCTAAATTTAGGCTTTTAGGTAGGAAGTTGAAATCCAGAACTTGCAGGGTAGCGTTCTCCGAAATGCTTCCTGTTCCACGCGCAGGACGCAAAAGGCAGGCAGAGTTCCGGAGTCTCAATGTGTGGATGAGACAATGGTGCAGAGATGAGGGTTTTGGATTTGTTAGGAACTGGGGAACATTCTGGGGAAAGGAGGGGCTCTTCCGAAGGGATGGGCTTCACCTTAACCTGGATGGAACCAGGCTGCTGGCATTAACCTTTAAAAAGGAGATAGAGCAGCTTTTAAACTAGATAATAGGGGAAAGCCGACAGTCGCCCAAGAGCGCATGGTTCAGAAGAATGTATCCTTGAAGGATACTACCAAAAGCAGAGAGGTTCCAAAAAAGAGTAAAGTAGCCCAAATGCCCTCGAGTATGGAGCAGACAGCGCTTAAAGATCCCAAATTACCCATGTCTAAAAATAGCCAAATTAATATGAATAAAATACAATCTCTAAAATGCTTGTATGCAAATGCTAGAAGTCTAAAAAATAAGATGGGAAAGTTAGAATATATAGCACTAAATGAGAGGTTAGATATGATTGGAATATCAGAGACATGGTGGAAGGAGGACAACCAGTGGGACACTGTGATATCTGGGTACAAACTATATCGTAATGATAGAGCTGATCAAATTGGTGGAGAGGTTGCACTCTGTTAGAGAGGGCATTGAGTCAGAAAGGATTAAAGTTTTGCAGGAAACAAAATTTTCTGTAGAATCTCTATTGACTGAAATTCCATGTAAAAAGGGGAAGGCGATGGCAGTGGGGGTGTACTATCGACCGCCTGGCCAGAATGAACAAATGGATGATGAAATGCTCAAAGAAATCAAGGAAGCTAACAAAAGTTACAGCGCAGTAATAATAATGGGTGATTTCAATTACCCTGGTATTGACTGGGTCAGTGTCACGGCAGGACAAGCTAGGGAGATAAACTTCCTAGATGAAAGAAATGACTGCTTCTTGGAGCAGCTGGTTCATGAACCGACCAGAGAGGAAGCCATATTAGACCTAGTCCTTAGTGGAACACCAGATCTAGTGCAAGAGATAAGGGTGTTGGTGCCACTTGGCAATAGTGATCATAGCATGATCGCCTTTGATTTAATTAGTGGAGGAGGGATAGTAAGGAAATCCACTGTACTACCTTTTAACTTTCGAAAGAGAGACTATGATAAAATGAGGAAAATAGTTAAGAAAAAACTAAAAGGAGCAGTTGCAAAGGTTAAAGTATTACATTAAGCTTGGGTGTTGTTGACAAATACTATCTTGGAAGCCCAGACCAGCTGTATTCCACACTTTAAGAAAAGTGGAAGGAAGTCCAAAAAACTGCCCGCATAGTTTAAAGGTGAGGTCAGAGAGGCTGTTGTTGCCAAAAAGCATCTTTCAAGAAATGGAAAAAAGAGCCAAACCATGAAACCTGGAAACAGCACAAGCACTGGCAAGTCAAATGCAAGGCATTGATAAGGCAGGCAAAGGGAGAATTTGAGAAGAAGCTTGCTGCGGAAGCAAAAGCGCGAAATAAAGACTTTTTCAAGTACATTCTTAGCAAAATACCTGTGAGTCAGTTGGTCCATTAGATGATAGAGGGATTAAAGGGGCACTAAGAGGCAACAAGGCGATAGCGGAGAGACTGAATGAATTCTTTGCTTCAGTCTTTACAGAGGAAGATGTAGGGATGTTACCCATGACTGAAGTGGTATTTAAAGGTGCGGAAGAATTGAAGGAAATATCGATACATCGGGAAGATGTATTACAACTATTAGATAAACTGAAGAGTAGCAAATCACCTGGGCCAGATGGTATACATCCAAGGGTGTTGAAAGAACTGAAATATGAGATTGCAGACCTTCTATTAGTAATCTGTGAACTATCATTAAAATCATCTCTAAAAAGGGTTCCAGGGGTGATCTGGGAAACTACAGACCGGTGAGCCTGACGGCAGTACCTGAAAAAATGGTAGAAACCATCATAAAAAACAAAATTACTCAGCATGTGGATAGTCATGGCCTAATGGGACACTAAACTGTAACAGGTCGTTCTTCGTGAATGACTACTAAAACGTAACAAAGCTAAACCTCATTCAACAATTAACCAATACAAAGTGCGATTGGTTGATTCTGAGGCTCAGTTAATGACAATAGAGAAATACTGAACAAATTGTATTGGTTAATGGCCTAATGGGAGACAGCCACCATGGCTTTAGACAAGGAAGATCTTATCTTACTAATCTGTTATGTTTTTTTGAAGGTGTGAATTAACAGGTGGACAAAGGTGAGTCTGTTGATATAGTGTATCTGGACTTTCAGAAAGCCTTTGACAAGGTCCCTCATCAGAGACTTTTGGCAAAACACTTTTGACCTAAACACTTAGAAGTAAACATGTCCATGTCTACCCAAATCATTAAATGTTGACCCTGGTGATGGCCCCACCATAAAAAAAAAAAATTACCCCCCCCCCCCCCGATGTTACATGTTACACCGCTTTGACCCGGTGAAAAGCGGGATATAAATGCAGTTAAATAAATGCAGTTAAATAAATAATGAGTCATGGGATAGGAGGCAGTGTACTACTGTGGATCAGGAACTGGTTAAAAGATAGAAAGCAGAGGGGAGGGCTAAATGGCCAATTTTCCCAATGGAGAAAGGTGAATTGAATTGTGTATCTCACTGTTTTTTGTGAACCGCGCTGATGCCTAATAGTGCGGTATATAAGAGTCTATAAATAAATAAATAAATAATAAAATAAATAGTGGTGTACCCCAGGGATCTGTGCTGGGTCCGCTACTTTTTGACATATTCATAAATGACCTGGAAAGTGAAAAAACGAGTGAGGCTATCAAATTTGCAGATGAAACAAAACTATCTAAAGTTGTTAACACCCAAGAGGATTGTGGAAAATTGCAAGAGGATCTTGATAAATTGGAAGACTGGGAATCAAAATGGCAGATGAAATTTAATGTGGACAAGTGCAAAGTTATGCACCTAGGGAAGAACAACCCAAACTTTGGTTACACAATGGAAGGTTCCACATCAGGAACCACCACCCAGGAAAAAGATTTAGGCGTCATCGTGGATAACATGTTAAAACCCTCCACCCAGTGTGCAGTGGCAGCCAAGAGAGCAAATAGAATGCTAGGTATCATAAAGAAAGGAATGGAAAATAAAACAAAAGATATTATAATGCCTCTATATCGTTCCATGGTACGACCGCACCTTGAATATTGCGTGCAAGTCTAGTCGCCGTATCTTAAAAAGGATATAGCGTTATTAGAAAAGGTACAGAGAAGAGCCAAAATGGTAAAGGGGATGTAAGGCTACTCCTATGAGGAGAGGCTAAAAAGGTTACGGCTCTTCAACCTGGAAAAGAGATGGCTGAGGGGAGATTTGATAGAGGTCTATAAATTAATGAATGTAGTGGAAAGGGTAAACGTAAATCGATTGTTTACGCTATCAGAATATAGAAAGACATGGGGGCATGCAATTAAGCTACAGGGTAAACTATTTAAGACAGATAAGCGAAAATATTTTTTTACTCAACGTGTAATCAAACTCTGGAATTTGTTACCGGAGGATGTATTAAAGGCTGTTAGTGTAGCTGGGTTTAAAAAAGGTTTGGACAAGTTCCTGGAGGAAAGGTCCATAAACCATTATTAAGAAGGGACCCAGGATATCACTGCTTGATCCAGTACAAGCATTGCGGAACCTGTGTCTTTTTTGGAAACTTCTAGGTACGTATGACCTAGATTGGCCACTGTTGGAAACAGGATACCGGGCTTGATGGACCTTGGTCTGACCCAGTATGCCATATCTTATGTTCTTATATTCTTTAGTGCACTCATTCTGCTGCTCCTCGCTACCTCTCCCTACCCCCTCCTCAGGAACGCCGCTTTTCTGGCAGATCCCTTCAATCCGTGCCCTTCTCTTCCACTACCAACTCCGGACTTCGATCCTTCCAGCTTGCTGCACCTTATTCCTGGAACAAACTACCTGAGTCTGTATGTCAAGTTTCATCTCTAGCCCTTTTCAAATCCAGACTTAAGACTTACCTCTTTGAAGCTGCTTTTGGATTCTGATCTGCTTAGTCTCCTATGTGTTTCTTTACCATACCTCTAGATGTATCCCTGTCCTCAGCTGTTGTGTTGCTTTTTAGATTGTAAGCTCTGATGTGCAGGTACCGTCTTTTATATGTGCCTGTGCAGCACTGCATAAGATATGCCATACTGGGTCAGACCAACGTCCATCAAGCCATTATCCTGTTTCCATGATGTAGCACTATACAAATGATCAGTAGTAGTAGTACTAAACAATACAATTTCTAACTAGATTGAATATACTTTTGATGGGAAGACAATGAAGCGATTGTTCATTCAACATCACTGGCTTCCTGCTCCCCAGCAGATTCACTTCAAAACTCTCACCCTTACCCACAAGGCATACAACAAAGCACCTCGGTACCTCTCCTACGTGCCGCAATCTCTCCACGACAATCGTCGGTCCTTCCTCCCTCTTCCCTTGTAAATTACGACTCCACTCGTCACTCTGCCTTTTTCTATTCCATCCCTACTCTCTGGAATTGTCTCCCCCTCAGTTACGTCTTGAACCTTCTTTCCCCAAATTTAAGACTCTCATAAAGACCTAGCTATTCATACAGGCATTCGGTGTGGATGTAATGTAGGTTACTGCAAAACAGATAGCCTAACTTGTCTTTCATTGCATAATATGTTTCTTACCTATGATCTTTCACTCTACTCTATTCACTCTCTCCTGTCACTCAATGGAGTTCCCTTGCTTCTCCTGTTCCTGATACGACTTTGCTTTGTTTTTATATATTGTAAACTGCTCTGTTTGCTTAAGCCAAGGGCGGTATATCAAGTCTCAATAAACAATAAACAACAACAATAACAAATTGTAAGCAAAGGGTTATAGGGTCCCTCCGAGACTTCCTTAGAAGCAGACAAGTAATTGAATTTTATACAAATTGCAGAGCCTTAATATGAGAAGAAGGTATACCAGAATAGAGGACATTACAATAGTCTAGCCAAGGGCATAAAAGACTGGAGAATGGTGCCAAAAATCAGAATCAGCGATTAAACTTTTAAGTCTACACAACATTCACAATTTGCAGAAAAATGATCTTGTGACTTTTCTTCTATGGGGCTTTATTTGTAAACACGAGTCTAAAGGTAATACCTAAGTAGCAAATTTCAGGGATAATAGGGATAGATTGTGACCTCCAGAGAATGTGATCAGCAAATAAACATGTTTTTCAAATGAGAATATAATAGCTTTTGGCTTGCGAGTTTATTAGCCAGCATTCATGTACATATTGAAGAGGGTAGACACAAAAAGGAGCAGCGCTCTTGCAACGCCAACCAGGATACACAAAAAAACAAGAGACAAAGTCGTCAATGGATGATCAACAGATGTTTATTCATAAAAAACCCCAATGCGTTTCGGCGCAATCGCCTTCTTCAGGGGGTACACAGCTTAAAAACATAAATTTAAATAATTGTACATATAAATAATTAATCAAATCAAAAAGCCCCATAAGAATATCTATAATGATATACATATATATAGAACATTACATAGTATAATATAAATGAAACCTCCATAATGAAACTCATATTGTAAACGCAGGACAGTGAAGGATAAAACCATATTACAATAAAAAATGTATGGACAAACATATCAACTGAAAAAGTATATATATATATATATATATATATATATATGATAAACAATAATATATAACTTAAAAATAACAATGTTTTGTGCACTTAACTAGATGTTTTTTGTTCGACTGGCATCTATTAATACCATTGTTTTCTATAACAGCTGCTATATTACACATCGATATAAGTTACAAGTGTTTTCCAAGATAGTCATAATAACAGCTGTTATAGTATATATTGAGTTACTTCATAAATAATATGATTTATTGGATATTTATTATTATTATCTCCATTTGGAAGGAATTAGTTTGCATGGAGTTACTATATAAAGAGCTTGATAATGTTATATGGTGTAGTTAAGTGCACAAAGGTCACAAGTTCAATTCCCAGCTGGGGCTACTGCCAATCCAATTCCCATATTTTACCCGCTACTAAACCGTGATAGTAAGGACAAACCTTTATTGCAGAGAACATACGCATGGTTCAAACGCCTATATTTTACCCCACCGAGCACAGACACCAGAAACATGCGCATTACCTGGAGCAGAGTCCCCCAAATTCAGTCCTGGAGGCCCACAAATCAGTCAGGTTTTATGCTGTCTCCACTATAAGGCCATGTCAGCATGGTGGCGGAGGGTTACTGTTGGTGGAGAGGGCAGTGGCAGCTGCCCAGAGCAGACCATGGCCTAGCCCTGTGTAGGTGAGTGCCATGCACTGCAACAGACAGGCCCTACCGGACAAACAGTCATGGTATCACCAGGGAATGCACTGTCTCTGTGGCAGCACGGTGGTGCAGTGCACACAATCAGTGTGTATGGAGGCAGAATGTCACAGGTTCAAGTCCCAGCTATGTTGCCTGCCAACCCTGTCCCCATATTTTACCCACTACTACAACGTGCTAATACAGACAGAACCTTTATTGCAGATGACGTAAACCTGCCCAAAACACCTACATTTTACCCTACAGAGCAAAGACACCATAAACAGGCGCATTACCTAGAGCAGAGTCTCGCAAATGCAGTCCTGGAGGGCCAAACACCATTCAGGTTCCATGCTGCCTCTAATAAAGATGCCTGTGCTGCATATCTATGCACCACCCCCATGGTATGCAGATGTATCTCATGCATATTCATGAGGGACAGCATGAAAACCCGAACAGTGTTTGGCACACCAGGACTGGAGTTGGGAACCTCTGCCGTAAAGCAGCAGCCAACAGGGGCAGACACACCCACACCCACACCCACAGGCTCCATTAGCCAATGCCTCCTGGAGAGGCAGGACATTGGGCCCTGCGTGCATCTCCCAATACTAGCCCTTGCATACCTTAGCAATGCCACCCTACACCTGGGAATATGGTACACAGCTATCAAACGTTTGCTATGATTACTGCCAGATACCAATTCCTACGTTAAGCACAGTTTGCTGATTAAGCTCCATCATAGCAACCTTTCTGCTGTCTGTGGAGTGTGCTTCAGGTCTGGTCTCTGACAGTGTTTACCAGCCTGGGGAGTGACCCCCAACAGTATTGCGTACCATATCCATGCCTGCACTGTGCCCAAGACTAGTGTGGTGGCCAGGGCTGCTAAACTCCTCTAGAGTGGCACAATGCTGGCATAGGTGTGGGAGTGTGTGTCTGTCTATCCAGTGTGTGGTGGCTGCAAACACCCTCCACAGCCCACTCTGCCAGCACTGTTGCCAGTATGACCCCAGCATGGCTAGGCACCCCCATAGTGCTATATAGTATTTCTCTCATGTGATATTTATGGGTTTCCCTTTGGGGCCCAGTCACTGACTTATCTGCTTGGTGTGTATGCTGACATCCCAGTTCGGGGTGCACGCATTTCCACCAGGTACATGCACTATGGACTAGCTAGCAGACTGTCTGCAGCTGGTATGTGTCCTGATGGAGCGCCTTGCAGGGTGCAGCAGCTGAAGGCTTGCTGCAGGAGAATATCAGATAGTGGTAGGGTACAGCTTAGTATATCCAGGCCTAATGTCTGTCTGCTATTGCATTATGGATGTGTACAGAGCTGCATTGACTGCCCTGTAGGGTGTCTGTTCCCCAGCAGGACTGGGGTTGATGGTCCCCTCTACTGCCACCATTGCAGGGAGGTAGAATGTGGATCTGTTGGTGGGAGACCCTGTTTACCACCCTTAGCCCTGGAGAAGGAGGAGGGTGATGGTACATAATCCTCCTAGGGGTCCATAGGGGCTACACCTGACTGAGACATACAGATATATCCAAGGTGTGTCAGCAGAAACTACCTACCTCACACATTAGCACTGCTGGGGACCTGCAGCATGGCCTATCTCTGCTGTGGACCTGGTGCTGGGCACCCCACCTCACCCTCAGGGTGAATGTCGTACCTGCACAATGTGACGGTGTGTAGCTACTCTGTGCCAGTACCAGACACGGTCAGTTCCCCCTACCAGGCCGAGGTGCTGTGGGGGTGCATACCCCATCTTGTGATCATCTGTAGACTGCTGATTTGCATGTGCAGTGCATCATGGGTATGGGTGGGTTAACCCTATCCTGGTGACCACAGCAGACTGTTTGTGTGGTGACTTGCAGTCATTCTGCAGCCAGCCAGGGGTTTGCAAGCAGCTATAGAGTTGTAGCCCACTGGTTACTTCACTACCAATGGAGCCAGAAGTCATGGGTTCAAACCCACAGTGGGGTTGTTTGATAGGGCTGTCCAAAGCATTATCTAGTTTTAAAGTACATTAGTGCTGCCAGCAATAACACCCTCAGCGTACTGTACCCATAAGGTGCCTCAGAGGGCGCCCTATAGGGCACTTTATGGTTACTGTCCATATGCACTATACAGTATGCTATGGAGCGACTGATAGGGTGCCAGTCCGTATAAGGTGCCTTATAATGTGCCCTATGGAGTGCCTTATAGGGTGCCTTATGCGGCACCTTAGGTTACGGCACGTGAGGGTGTGTTTGCTGGCAGCAATAATTAAAATACAAATAAAATGCCTCAGGAGACAATACGTACATGTCAAAGCTGATGCCTCAGCCAGCCTTATGTATTGGGCACACTGGGGATGGAACTCATGACCCCTGTATCATCAGTCAGTGCCTTAACCATTGTGCTACACTGCTGTTCCTCCTTGCACTTCAGCGCACCTACTTATGCTTTCCATGCGTTTAAATGCACAGTGCTGCCATCAAAAACCACGATTAACAATTGAATAATGTAAATATTTAACTAATGTAAATAGTTACAACATCTGCATAATTATATATTCCATGTTACTTGTTGTTGTTTACGAAAAGTTAATTGTACGTAGTTTGAAAAAACAAGATGTTCCATGTAAAACCATGTTCATTATGTTAATTGTAAACTGTTCATTGTGTTACTTGTAAACCGCCTTTGATCTTGGGAAAAAGCGGTATAGAAGAAAAGCATAAATAAATAAAAATAAAAAATAAAAAAACAGTGCTATGACCTTGCTGTGCCTCATAGGGCACCCTATATGGCGCCCTATATGCCACCCTTTATGCAACATTGTAGGGTGCCGTGGCGGACAGTGCACTTTAAAATGTGCCCTCTGGGGTACCTTAGGGGGCGCCTTATGTTACAGTGCTTTCAGAGTGCGTTTGCTAGTAGCAGTAATTAAAATAAAATTAATATGCCTCAGAATGCAATATTACACATAACAGGTAGTGCCTCAGCCAGCCTCATTCATTGGGCACAGTGGGGGATTGAACCCATGATCCCTGCACCATCGGTCAGTGTCTTAACCATTGTACTGTGGCTCTGTTCCTGTGCTTGCACATCAGCGCGCCACTTATGCTTCCCCGCGCGTTTCTCATGCGCTAATGTGCCCGGCGCACATTAGTGCGCCGCGCACATTAGCGCATGAATAATCCCGGTTTGCTTTTTTCAAACTGACACGCCCACTCCTTTTATGGCATCTCGCACAATAGCGCGGCGCGCACCTAATGGGGTTTTAGTAAACATACCCCTAAGTCATTGCCGAGCTCATGGAGAATGGCTGGCACAGAGGTTCACGCTTTGACATGCTTTGACATGTGGATTATAAAAGATAGTACTGGAAACATGTTTATGCCTATGAAGTAGGCAACATTAAGCCACTTATGCTGCTAGTTTACTGTATAAAGACGGATACGGGCCTGTGTGTCTATAAAATTGAGCTGAAGTAAGCACTTAATTTCATGTTTAAAAAAGGCGCCCCTTATATATTTATCCTCCCTGAGTCTAATTTTATAACAGGCTGTCTAGATGGGGACGCCATGTAGGTGCCTATCTGCTTGTGTAAAGTAGCCTCCCAAAAGCTGAAATGCAACCTCATGTGTTTATACCTACTCACGTGCGTATTACATGTGCAGGTGCACGTTTTATAATCTGTGTGCTCTAACCAAACTCCTCCCCAATGTGCTTCATGTTATTGAGCTCTTAATACAATTTAACAATACCTTTTTTATTTATGCAATGTCCCATGAAGCATGGTTATGAAAAGAGTGAATATGCTGTTGAATTCACCTGAAAAGAACATTCTGTACTTCAGTGAAAATAGTCCTTCAAGTTAAAGATAAGATTCAAGAGTCTTTTCCTTTCTTTCCAGACAACAAAGATTATGATGCATATTTGTCCTATACCAAAGTGGATCCTGACCAGTGGAACCAGGAAGCAGCCGAGGAAGAGAGATTTGGCCTTGAGATCCTGCCAGACATGCTTGAAAAGCATTATGGGTACAAGCTCTTTATACCAGACAGAGATTTGATTCCAACTGGAAGTGAGTATTATCCCTTTATCCAAGTGCTGATACTAGGTATAGTACCGCTGATTTCAAAGCTTGGTTTGCATAATTATTAAAACACTTTCTGTTGTGAATACCTTACTTTCTCCAAGGACATGCAGGAGAGTAAATCCTCACCAGTGGGTGATGTCAGAATGGTAAAAATGGGTATCAAAGCTGTTCAAGTAAAGTTTGTAGAGCGAAGAGATCCATGCATGTACAGGACTTCCTGCAATGGACAACCTCCATCACATGTGTCTGTCCCATCTCTGTTTCTGATCTGTCAATGTATCGTTATTCTGCACTCTTCTTCCTAGCATACCCTTCAGTCATGAGCTGCACTGGCATTTGTGCATCAAGCAACCTTGGTTTGGGTTTTGATCTTCAAGCCATTTGGCTTTTGTCTCAGCTATTTTTTTAAGATGACCAGAAACAGAAGAGTCACAGTAGCTTCAAGAACTACAGGTGGTGTAGCAGGACCATATTAATCAATGAGACTCATAAAAGGTACCTGGAATGGTTTGGGCCCTAACGCAAGAACTTCAGCTGAGTCAAATGCCAAATGATGATGGCTAGAGATCTCTGTAGCTGTCAAGAGCAAACAGAAGATCTCTCTGGCAGGAATGAGTCTAACCCAGATTCACTGGCATCACAGACATAGACCTCTGAAACACTGCACCAGATGCTGTGGAAACATAACTTCAAGAATCTATTATTTTTCCTTGAAGTTTGGCATCAGTAGAAGCCAACAAGTTGAGTATCCTTAGACTTCCATCCTAAGGATTTAGCACCTTCGGCACCATTACTGAGTGATTTTGGTGCCGAGCAAAAGTGAAAAGGCATTGCATTGGACCTTGTTGAGCACGATGCAGGGAGAAGGCAGATCTTCCATTCATCAACCCACCTCCCAAACACCCCCAGAGAGAGGACCACTTATTCTCAACAGTCTCCAAGGGTCCAGGCTTAGGCCACCAATATTCTTCAAGTAACTCAGGAAGTCATTGCTACTCCATCAGCAGAGTTCAAAAGGCTCTTGGATTCAAAAAGAAGTAGCTACCACTCCAGTTAGTGGTAATTGAATCCAAACTTAAGAAAGCCAAGTAAATGAGAACCCAAACTTCAGAGCATCCTCTGAGAGATGCTCATTACATGGACTTCTATGGGAAGAAAATAGCAAAGAATTCTGTGCTCAATTATTCATGAACCAAAACATGGGAAGCATTTTGTGCATAATTTTTCTTCAAGACAAATATGATAACCTTATGCCACTATTGACAAGGATAAGGTATATGGAAAACACATGGTCAGGCTGATTTTTGATGTTTACAAGACAGCATCAAGAGATACTGCCATGGATAGTGGTACCTGCAGGTTCTAATGGATGCAATGTTTAGACCTCAGTTGTGATGTGCAGGAAAAGCTTGGAGGTGAAGTCAAGGAAGTGGTGGATTAAAAACTACTCTACAAGGCTTCAGATCCTCTGCAGCCACCTCTAGAACATCTAGGAGGTACATACATACCTTGTACATAGTTATAATCTAGAATCTTGTATATAGTTTACAACTGTTAATTGTAAGATTGAATTCTTTTTAGTTCACATTGTTATCTGTAAAAACAACATTGTCTTGTTTACTGTTGTTCCATGTAAACCGCAGCTGATCAATGGAAGGTGCAGTATATAAAAACTCACTAATTAGATTAAAATTAATTAAATTAAATGATGGGGTACTGTGGAGGCTTATGGGAAAGCAGCAGAAACTTTGTTTTCCCATAGGACAGCAAAGAGCCCTAAGGCTCAGCCAGTTCCACAAGCCACCATGGGATAGAGTTTGGACTGCATTCCAATATCTGTTCCAGAGAACATTATTGCTGGGGTAAGACTGAGGGGGACATTCAAAGGCATTTAGGTGGTTTGTGGACCTGGAAACAGCTTGAATGTTGCTCAGCAGGATATTCAGTGGCATTAATGCTTAATATCCCCTGGTGACATTTGCTGGCTATTGGAAGCCAGTGTAGTTGGTTAAGTATGGTGGTTATGTGATCTTGTTTGGAACTTCCAGTGATCAAATGGGTAATTATATTTGTCGAGTTGGAGGGGGTGTACCGAGCACTTTGAGAGGCTGATCAAGAGCACATCTTAGGAAGTTTGTACTTGAGGCAACGAACGGACCTGTCCAAGGTCAGAGAGAGCTTCAGTAGGATGTGAACCTTGGCTTCTCCACTCTTCACCTCGCTATACCACATGAGATAAACATAAACAGCAAAAGCTAAATCTAAAGCTGAGTCAGTATTCTTACCTGTGGTAACTTCACTCTGCTCTCTTATGATGTACTTTCAAAGGAACTCATGGAGACCAGTGCAGCTGAACCCATTCTGCTAGCAGATAGACAGTGGGATTTTACTCCAAGTATTTGCTGATTTGCAAAAACCCAGGGGGCAGTACTCTATTCTAGACCTACAAGTGCTGAACAAATTTCTCATAAAATAAAGTTGAGAATGGTTCCTCTGGGCACCTTAATCACTTTTCTTCATAAAGGAGACTGGCTATGCTCCCTAGATCTAAAGGAATCCTATAGCCACATTGAGATATGTCCAAGTCATAGGAAGTATCTCAGATTTGTAACAACATCTCCAGTATCATGAATCGTTCTTTGGTATAATAAATAAATAAATAGTGTCAGCACCATGAATATTCAAGAATTACCAGTGGTAGAATTTCACCTACGCAAGCTGGGGATGCATGTGTTTTCCAATCTGGCTCATCTGCTGGTCAAGAGCACATCTTAGGATGCATTCTCAGAGGTTCTGCCTGTTCTTGGTAAGGGGACAAAAAGGCTGCATCGCATAAACAGCTTTAATACATGGCTCCAGACCTGGTGCAAACAAGAAGGATTCAGATTTATTGGCGACTGGGGAAACAGATGGACCAACAAAAGACTATACTGTGCTGATGGACTACATCTCTCTGTCACAGGGAAAAGAATCTTAAATGAAAAATTCAGGCAGTATGTGGATATGCATTTAAACTAGGAAAAGGGGGTGACGGATGTGGAAGATCAAGACCTGCATGCCACCCCCTGCAAAATCAGAATAACATCAGAAACAGCCACACTTTTAAGCCACACATCAAAAACAAGTGGAAAGATGTGGGCAGAACAAAATCAATGCAAAATACACACAAGCCAGGTAAATGCTGGAAAGCAATGAGCACAAATGCTCGAAGCTTAGCCAACAAAGTTCCGGACCTGGAAGCCCTAATGGTGGAAATGGATTTGGACATTGTGGCCATTACAGAAACATGGTTTAATGAATCGCATGATTGGGATATAGCCATAGCTGGCTATAATCTATTCAGAAGAGACAGAGAAAATGGAAAAGGAGGAGGAGTAGCCTTGTATGTCAAAAGCAATATTAAAGCTACTGAAATGCAGGAGACATGGGGGAAAGAAGAAGCGCTCTGGATTGCGTTGGAAAGAGGAGATAGCACTGTCATCCATACTGCTGTAGTCTACAGACCTCCGACTCAAATTGAAGAGATAGATAATGATTTGATTATAGATATTGCCAAGATATCCACAAAGGGGGAAGCAATCATTTTGGGTGACTTTAATCTACCTGAAGTGTATTGGATTACTCTTTCTGCCCATCTGGAAAGAAGCAAAAAAATTGTAGATGCTCTCCAAGATGCATCACTTAGACAAATGGTCATGGAGCCAACCAGGGAAAGCTCAACGCTGGATTTAGTGCTCACCAATGGTGATAGCATGTCGAATGTCTGTGTGAGTGCCCCTGTGAGCAACAGCGATCATCACACGGTGTGGTTTGAGATAAAAACCAAGGTACAGGCCAAACATAGCAAGCTCAAAGTCCTAAACTTCAAAAACACTGACTTCAATAAAATGGCCGAGTACCTAAAGGAGGAGATGATAGGGTGGAAGTAGATAAGGGAAGTGGAATTGCAATGGGCTAAACTAAAGGTGGCAATAAAAGGGGCAACAGACAAATATGTAAAAAAGGTAAACAAAAACAAGAGGAGAAGGAAACCTATTTGGTTTTCCAAAGAAGTGACTGCTCAAATAAAGGCAAAAAACACAGCTTTTGCAAAATTCAAAAGCTTGCAAACAGAAGAACACAGAAATGAATACAGGATCAAACTCAAAGAGTCAAAAAGAGAAATAAGGATAGCAAAATCAAAGGCAGAGGAAAAGATGACTAAAGATGTTAAGGGTGGCGCCAAACTTTCTTCAGGTATATTCGGGAAAGGAAGAAGATCAGAGTTGGAATTGCAGGACTCAGAAGTGCTGGGAAAGGACTCATGGAAAGGGACATATAAAAAGCGAAATTGCTAAACAAATACTTCTGCTCTGTTTTTACTGAAGAAAATCCTGGAGATGGACCAGCTGTGACTCCCAAATATAAAAATGGGAATGAAGTAGATACCACACCATTCACAGCAGATGAGGTGTTGAAATAACTTGCTAAACTGAAAGTGGACAAAGCCATGGGACCGGACGGGATACATCCCAGGATACTGAATGAGCTCAGAGAGGTTCTTGCAGGGCCATTAAAGGATCTATTCAACAGATCCTTGGAAACAGGAAAGGTTCCTCAGGACTGGAGAATGGCTGATGTCGTACTTATACACAAAAGTGGTGACAGGGAAGAAGTGTCAAACTACAGACCCGTGAGCCTTACCTCGGTGGCGGGAAAAGTAATGGAGATGCTCCTGAAAGAGCAAATAGTGAACTTTCTCAAAACCAACAGGTTGCAAGATCCGAGGCAACATGGTTTTAGATAAGCTATTAGATAAGCTGAAGAGTAGCAAATCACCTGGGCCGGATGGTATACATCCAAGGGTATTGAAAGAACTGAAATATGAGATTGCAGACCTGCTATTAGTAATCTGTGAACTATCATTAAAATCATCTCTAATACCTGAAGATTGGAGGATCGCCAATGTAACACCAATTTTTAAAAAGGGTTCCAGGGGTGATCCGGGAAACTACAGACCGGTGAGCCTGACGTCAATACCGGGAAAAATGATAGAAACCATCATAAAGAATAAAATTACTCAGCATGTAGATAGTCATGAACTAATGAGAGACAGCCAACATGGCTTTAGACAAGGAAGATCTTGTCTTACTAATCTGTTATGTTTTTTTGAAGGAGTGAATAATCAGGTGGACAAAGGTGAGTCGGTTGACATTGTGTATCTGGACTTTCAGAAAGCCTTTGACAAGGTCCCTCATGAGAGACTTTTGGCAAAACTAAAGAGTCATGGGATAGGAGGCAGTGTACTATTGTGGATCAGGAACTGGTTAAAAGATAGAAAGCAGAGGGTAGGGCTAAATGGCCAATTTTCCCAATGGAGAAAGGTGAATAGTGGTGTACCCCAGGGATCTGTGCTGGGTCCGCGGCTTTTTGACATATTCATAAATGACCTGGAAAGTGGAATAACGAGTGAGGTTATCAGATTTGCAGATGACACAAAACTATTTAAAGTTGTTAAAACCCAAGAGGATTGTGGAAAATTGCAAGAGGATCTTGATAAATTGGAAGACTGGGCATCAAAATGGCAGATGAAATTTAATGTGGACAAGTGCAAGGTTATGCACCTAGGGAAGAACAACCCAAACTATGGTTACACGATGCAAGGTTCCACATTAGGAACCACCACCCAGGAAAAAGATTTAGGCGTCATTGTGGATACCATGTTAAAATCCTCGGCCCAGTGTGCAGCGGCGGCCAAGAGAGCAAATAGAATGCTAGGTATGATAAGGAAAGGAATGGAAAATAAAACAAAGGATATTATAATGCCTCTATATCGTTCCATGGTGAGACCGCACCTTGAATATTGTGTGCAATTCTGGTCGCCGTATCTTAAAAAGGATATAGAGTTATTAGAAAAGGTTCAGAGAAGAGCCACCAAAATGGTAAAGGGGATGGAGGGATACTCCTATGAAGAAAGGCTAAAAAGGTTAGGGCTCTTTAACCTGGAAAAGAGACGGCTGAGGGGAGATATGATAGAAGTCTATAAATTAATGAACGGAGTGGAATGGGTAAACGTAGATCGTTTGTTTACCTTATCAGAATATAGAAAGACTAGGAGACATGCAATGAAGCTACAGGGTAAACTATTTAAGACTAATAAAAGAAAATATTTTTTCACTCAACTTGTAATCAAACTCTGGAATTTGTTACCGGAGGATGTAGTAAAGGCTGTTAGTGTAGCTGGGTTTAAAAAAGGTTTGGACAAGTTCCTGGAGGAAAGGTCCATAAGCCATTATTAAGAAGGGACCCAGGATATCAATGCTTGAACCAATACAAGCATTGTGGAACCTGTGTCCCTTGGGGAAACTGCTAGGTACATATGACCTAGATTGGCCACTGTTGGAAACAGAATACTGGGCTTGATGGACCTTGGTCTGACCCAGTATGGCATATCTTATGTTCTTATGTTCTTATGGTTTTACTGAAGGACGGTCTTGCCAAACAAATATGATTGAGTTCTTTGACTGGGTGACCAAGGAACTAGATCAGGGGCATGTGATGGATGTCATCTACCTGGATTTCAGCAAAGCCTTTGATACTTTTCCTCATAGGAGGCTTATCAATAAACTCAGTAGCTTGGGGATGGGTCCCAAGATGGTAAACTGGATTAGAAATTGGTTGACTGACAGACGACAGAAGGTGATGGTACATGGAGCTCACTCGGATGAAAGGACGTGATTAGCGGGGTGCCCCAGGGTTCGATCCTGGGCCCGACAATGTTCAATGTATCTGTGAGTGATATTGCTGAAGGACTGAATGGAAAAGTTTGTCTTTTTGCAGATGACACAAAAATTTGCAACAGAGTGGACTCCCCCGAGGGAGTGGATAACATGAGGAAAGATCTACAAAAGCTGGAAGAATGGTCTAATGCTTGGCAATTACGATTTAATGCGAAAAAGTGCAGTGTCATGCACTACCTGCAAGAAGGAGAAGAAATCCAAGGGAAATGTACGCGATAGGGGGCGAGAGGTTGGTGTGCATGGTTCAGGAGAAAGACCTTGGTGTGATTATCTCTGATGATCTCAAGGTAGAAATACAGTGCGACAAGGCGGTGGCAAAAGCCAGGAGGATGTTGGGCTGCATACAAAGAGGGATTAGCAGGAGAAAGGAGGAGATACTTATGCCACTGTACAGGTCGCTGGTGAGGCCTCACCTGGAATACTGTGTTCAGTTTTGGAGACCATATCTTGCAAAAGATGTAAAAAAACTGGAAGCTGTTCAGAGGAAGGCGACCAAAATGATTTGGAGCCTGCATAAGAAACCTTATGAGAAGAGACTTGAAGATCTAAATATGTACACTTTGGAGGAGAGGAGGGATAGGGGAGGTATGATTCAGACCTTTAAATACTTAAAGAGGAACGATGAACAAACAAACCTCTTCCGAAGACAGGGAAGCTGCAAAACTAGAGTGCATAGCATGAAGCTGCAAGGTGGAAAATTGAAAGGCAATGTCAGGAAATATTTTTTCACTGAAAGGGCGGTGGATGCTTGGAATGCTCTCACGATGGAAGTGGTGGGGGTAAACACGGTGACAGAATTCAAAACAGCATGGGACAGGCACAGCGGATCCCTTTACAGAAACAGGATAAAAACAAAATAAACTGAACCATCTAACTTCTCAACAAATAGGGGTGTCCTACATGGAGTGGTGGGTCCACCCCTAGACAGAGAAATGGGAGGGGTGGTCTGCACAGAGCGACAGGTGCACCTACTCTTGCCATATTGCTGTGCAGACTGGATGGACCATGCTGGTGTTTATCTGCCGTCATTTACTATGTTACTATGTTCCTATGGTGCCAAAGAATCAGCAAACTCGACCATCCAGGTATTGAAATCACTAAAGATCATAATAGATTTCCCCAGATACCACGTGAGCCAGTCACCTCAATTGGAGTTCATGGAAGCACTACTAGACCCAATTCAGGGAAAGGCCTTTTTTCTGCAAAAAGGATCACAACCTTAGCATCCATTGTTGAGGAAATAAGAGTCAGGAGACATCAGGAAGAACGTGTTGAAGCTCTGGGGTCTCATTATTACAACAGTACATGTCACTTCCTTCGCAGATCTCAGTATAAGAAGTAGCCTAAGGACCTTATGCACACGTGGACCCAAAATATCCAGAATCCTACTACTGATATGCCTTATAAATGAAATATAGCTTAAAAATAACATTCCTTTTGGACAATTTGCATCTTAGACGCACATGTTCTACTGATGAAGATTTTCAACCATAAGCACGAGTAATGAAATCATGCTTTGTGGAATGTTACTGTATCTGGTTCATATTATTATTCACTCTTATAAACAGGCAAAATATATTAAAAGTGACTTTGAACTACAGCCTTGTAATAGAAGTTGACAGAATGTATGTGTCTTGCCCTACTCTCCCCAGGTTTATATGATTAAGAAGAGGAATATTGTAGTTGATATAGAAGGGCAAACTAGATAGGCCATATGGTCTTTTTCTGCCGTCATGTTTCTATGTTTCTATCACCTGGATAATTTCCTCGATTTCCATTCCAATGGAATTAAAATTTAAGAGATTTGTTGGGGCATTCAGCCATGCATGTTGAACTCATTATTGTTTTGTCATTTTCGGTTGGCCATCACCAGTGTGCTCAGACAGTTTTGAAAATCCTCAATTGGATTTTTATGCTCCGACTAAAGACTCAGACTGATTGTAACATGTAGGGTATTATTTATTCAATTGCATGTCCATGTCATAAGATCTATATTGATAAAATATTTTGAAAAGTAAGACCCATATTATTGAGCTTCATTTAGCTATATGCACCAATAAAGAAACAACTCCACTTGTTACATCTTGGATGTCAAGATGATTAAAGCATTTTTGAAAGGGCAACCTACAGTGTGTTAGAATAAGTCTCCAATGGATTGACTGCAGTTTCATTTGCATGATATACTTTCAGAAAATAAGAATTTGTATTTTTTTTTTATTTCAATGATGTTTAGCACTTTTGGGGATTTTTGAGAATTTTAACATGCAATTAAAATTCAGTATGATACCAAAAAGGACTACAGCAATGATGAAATGTGAGTTGATGCCAAAAAAAATCTTTCTGGTCTTTATGAAGATATTTGAGCTCTTTTACTCACTTAAGTTTTATGATAAACAAAGTAGGAGTGGATTTTTATTTTTTAATCTTGTTCTCCATTTCAAGATTTAATTCCTTCCATAATTGTTTTTGTTTAAGTATTCCAAGTGGTGTCAAGGCTTGCAAGACACCATCCAAGTAATCCAAAAACTCAAGAACTCTGTGCTGGTGCTGATCCAATCAAATCTGGCTAGAGCCATCTCTGTCCAAATTCCTCAAACTCAAATTGTCCTCATTGTGGATATATCCAACCTAGGCAATGGAACTCATGTAGAGAAACACATGTGTCTATAATCTTGTCAGGAAAAATATCAGATAAACTTTGTAATATGTTTCACAATCACTGTATCGTCAGGAGATCTAATATAACCACCAATACCGTGTTACTATATTGATGCTGCCCGCGTCTTCGCTCATAAACTGAGATCAGCGTTCGTTCATCTAGCCAAATCCTCACAATGCTCACAGAGTAACATGGTATTGGTGGTTATACAAGATCTCCTGACGAAACAGTGATTGTGAAATGCCTTAATGGCGCCCAGGAAGAGCGTTGAGATCTTTATTGACTAGTGGTGAAGGTTCCAGCATCGCAGTGCAGCTAAGTACCTTCATATATCCCAACATAAATTGTACATCTCAACAAAAATTATATAGCATTTGCTAAGGTTAAAAACTTGTGTTGGTGGATTCTGGAAAATTTGTTCCCCTGATAAATACAGAGACGTTTGGATATAGCAGCTGTACTGCAGAACAAGCACATCTAGTAAGCATATTTTCGAACAGTAGTGAAAATCAACATATTACAAAGATCATTGATGCAACAAGGCACTACATGAATAGACGGTAGTCTAGATTGAGTGCAACGTAAGTCTGAGACCTTTATTCGCTTACTCTATCGAATTGAGAGTGCGGTGGTCTTCGTTGATCAACAGATCTACTTTCCCTCAATTTGTTTCAGTTGAACGTAGCAAGATTCTAGAAACATGATGGCAGAAAAAGACCAAATGACCTATCTAGTCTGCCCTTCCATATCAACTACAATAGACCCCTTTTTTCCTTTAGAGATCCTCTGTGTTTGTCCCATGCTTTTTTTAAATTTAATTTAATTTAATTCAGATACTGTCCTCATGTCCACCACCTCCACTAGGAGAATATCCCATGCATCTACCACTCTTTCCATAAAGACATATTTCTGCATATTACTCCTGAGTCTGTCCCCTTTCACAGGTGCCAGCTGTACTTGTTATAGTTAATGGAAGGTGATATGATTGAGATGTTTAAATACCTCCGTGGCATAAATGTTCAGGGAGAGAGCCTCTTTCAATTGAAGGCAAGTTCTGCTACGAGGGGACATGGGATGAGGGTGAAGGGAGATAGATTCAGGAGTGATATGCGGAAATATTTCTTTACAGAAAGAGTAGTGGATCCATGGAATAGTCTCCCAGTGGAGGTGGTAGAGATGAGGACAGTAACTGAATTCAAAAAAGCATGGAACAAACACAGAGGATCTCTAAAGGTAAAAAGTGGACTGTTGTAGTTGTTGATATGGAAGGACAGACTAGATAGGCCATGTGGTCTTTTTCTGTCATCATGTTTCTATGTAAATGTGTTTTATTGACTTCAGCAAGGTTTTTGACTGTGTAAATCATGAGAAACTCTGGGCCACATTAAGAAGCATGGGTATACCAGAACACCTGATAGTTCTCTTGCACAACCATTGATCAAGAAGCAACATTTCAAACGGAATAAGGAGAAACAGAATCACTGGTCAACAAATTTTTACAAAAGTCATGTAATCCGCGATAGTGCATCGGCATTCTGGTGCAACCTTCCTGCTCTGTGTTCTACCTTAAAGTTGAAGGCTTGTAATGCCAAATGCCAACGGGTCAGCCGGGCATTATGGTTCCTCATCTGATTTAACCATTTTAGGGGTGCATGGTCTGTGATCAATAAAAACCTCCGCCCAGTGAGATAAAACCTAAGGGCCTCCACTGCCCATTTGATGGCCAAACATTCTCTCTCTATCGTTGAGTAATTTCATTCGCCTTGGACAGCTTTCTGCTGAGATACATGGTGGGATGCTCGGTTCCGTCATGCATCTGCAATAGGACCGCTCCTAAGCCGGTTTCAAATGCGTCCGTTTGAAGAATAAATGGCTGCCCAAAATCCACGCCACGTAGCACCGGCGCTTTACACAGCTTCTCTTTCAACCGCATGAAAACATTCTCAGCCTCTGGGGTCCATTTTAGGTTATTCGGGGCATTTTTTTTCAGCATATCTGTAAATAAGGCACTCTCTTCAGCGAACCGAGGAATGAAGCGTCGGTAATAACCGATTAAGCCCAGGAAACTCCTCAACTGTTTTTTGTTTGCTGGCCTCGGGCAATTTTTCACACTATCTATTTTACTCATCAATGGTCTGACCATACCTCGCCCTACCATGTGTCCGAGGTATTTCACTTCTTCGCCTGCAAACAGGCATTTTCCCGGATTCAGGATTAGACCCGTCCGTCTCATAGCCCCTAGAACTGCTTCTATTCTGGGCAAATGTTGGGCCCATCTGGTACTATGTATTATGATATCGTCCATATAAGCCACCGCGTACTCTTGGTGTGGACGTAAAACGTGGTTTATTAACCTCTGGCAGGTTGCTGCTGCCCCATGTAGACCGAAGGGCATCCTACGAAACTGGAACAGTCCTATCGGCGTACTGAAAGCAGTCTTCGGTCTTGACTCACAGGTTAGCGGGATTTGCCAGTAGCCTTTGGTCATATCCAGTGTAGTTAGATATTGTGCTCGTCCCAGCCGATCTAACAACTCCTCAATGCGGGGCATGGGGTATGCGTCGAACAGTGAAATGGCGTTCACTTGTCTGAAGTCGATACAGAATCTCAGGGTGCCATCTGGTTTTGGTACCAGCACAATGGGGCTACAACAGGGACTCTTGGATTCCTCGATAATCCCCCTGCCAAGCATCTCCCGTACCTGGTCCACCACCTCTTGTTTCCTGGCCTCAGGTAGCCGATAAGGCCGCTGCCTAATCACCTTCCCAGGGGGAGTTATAATTTCATGAGCTACCAAATTGGTCTCTCCGGGTATCGGTGTCAGGACGTCTGTAAACTTTGCCAGCAACCTGGCCAACTTTTGTCTCTGCTGCAGGGACAGTTCCTCGCCTACTCTAGGCTCCGGGTTCATTTTGCACTCTGCTAGTTGTGGACCTAAATCCTCCTCCACTTTTTCTTCAGAAGTGGCAGTCAGGCCTTTTACCTCAGTCCGCCCAGTGGACCCGAACCCTCCAGTTCCCTGACTCGTAGGGGATACCATGGGTACCTCTTCTAAGGAGGGAAACCCCACTCTCTCACAAATGAGTTGGGGGATCCTATCACCCACCTTTACTTTGAAGTCCTTGTCCCCAAAGTTGAAAAGTAGTACTTTTATTACCCCCCTATAGTCTGGGTCTATAACGCCAGCGCCCACATCTATAAAATACTTTGAGGCTAAACCTGAGCATGGTGCAATTTGGCCATAACACCCAATGGGCATTTCCATTTGCAGGCCTGTGTCTACCAAGGCCTTCCCCCATTTAGGAATTACTTCCTCTACAGCACTATATAAATCATAACCTGCTGCAGCTGGTGAGGCTCTCTGGGGGCTCTGTGCCTTCGCAGATACCTTACAGAATTTTAATACGAATTTTTGTTTAACTGGTGGATCAATTTTCATATGCTCCTTCGAACTCAGACCTGTCTTCCTGGGCTTCCCAAACAGGGGACCAGGAACCACTGTTACCATGGCCTCCACCCTCCGATCGTACTCCTGTTCTAACCCTTTTTTGATCTTATCAGAAGGGGCAGTTATGAGGTCGTCATGTGCGGGTAGTTCCCCTAGTGACTCCTCTGAGTGTTCATCCTTCTCCTCTGGGGTTACTGACTGGGATCGAGTGGAGACCAGCCCTGCCTTTGCATGCAGGCCCTTCTCCATCCCTCTTCTGAACTGGGGCCAATCCCTACCCAGCACTAGGTCATAGGGCAACTTAGGGACTGCGGCTACTAGAACTTCTTTCCAAATTCCTAACCCCTTTATTAAGAGCTTGTACAAAGGGTAGAAGGAGGATGCTCCGTGAATACATCGGATTTTACCCCTCCCTTCTGGTCGGCTCAGGACTGACCCACTCCGGGCTTCTATGGCCCGCCAGAGCTTCCTGGAAACCATACTCTGATCAGCACCTGAGTCGAGTGGACACACCATGAACCTCCACATTCAAAAGGAAACCTTCTCGTATCTGTTTTACATTAGCAGTTAACAATGCGGTACGTGCTATACATTCCTTTTGTATATGACCCATTTTCCCACATTGGAAACATTTCCTATTTGCCCATCTGCTTTCTTGCTTTGGCAAATAGCTGTTCATACATTTCAGCTCTGGCCTCAGTCCCTTTTCTGATTTTCCAAAACTTGCCTCCGCTGACACTCTCAGGGCGCCCCCTTTTGGCTGACCAGCCACCTCGGCTTCCAAATACCATTCAGTCAGCAAGGCTGCCTCTGCAGTGTTCTGGCAGTTTTGTAAAATCAAGAAAGACTGAATTTCCTTGGGGACCGCCTCCATGAACTGTTCTAACACAATCATGTCTATTACGGACTCCATGGTTTTTCCCCTGTGGAGCTAGCCACTTCAAAGTTAAGCTTCGGACCCTATGGAACAAAGCCTTAGTTGTCTCATTAGGTCTTAACTTTGTAGCTCTCAGCTTTCTACGGTAAACCATTGGCGTTAGACCCAATCGGTTGATAGCCTTTTTAAGCTCATCATAGTCCGTAGCCAGTGTGGCTGGCATGGCTTTGTAGGCTGCTATGGCCTCTCCCATAAGGGATGTAGCAAGCCTTACTGCCCATTGCTCTAATGGCCACCCCACTGTAAGGGCAACTCTCTCAAACGCTTCCATGAAATCATCAACATCATCATTTGCTGCAAGTTGTCCAAAAGCAAAAGCCCCACCAGTCTGTGGTCCTACCACCTCTGTGTGCATTGTCGCCTCTCGAGTTGATGGTATTGCTCCCTCCGTCACCTTCTGGCTGGGAAGCAATGCCTCCATCAAGTCCACTATTGGTTTCTGTTGGGCTTGCATGGCTGCAGCAGCCTGTTCCTGCGCACGCTGAGCCATCTCCCGTTGCTTCTCAAATTGAGATGCCATCCAACATAGAATCTCTTTTGGATCCATCTCCATAGCTTTCTCTGCAGGAAAAAAGGAGAAACACAAGCCCACCAAGTGCAGCACTACAAAACTTTTTCTTCCTTCTTTTTTTTTTTTTTTTCTAGCTGTTCAGTCCAACGTGACTGCCTAGCCATGGCTATCCTTTTCACTTGAATCCTTAGACACCCACGCCCAAATACTCTTTACCTGAGCATGGTGTTGATTCAGGCATTGAAAAGGAGTCCTTCACTGGTCCTCAGTCGCTCTGGCCGACCCTTGCCAGCGATTTTCCACTCTGCCATCCACCAACAGCTCAGCAGTTTTGGATCTTGGAAAAAAAAAATCTCTGGCGTATACCCTGGAGTTTTCTTCTGTAAATCCTGATGTTCCACAAAAATAATCCTAAAGACTATGCCACTTGTCAAGCCCCAGCCCTCCGCCTAGGGCTCAGAGGGTTGGGTTGCCATTATATGCTCCTTGCAGAAGGTGAGATAAAAACTTTGGCTCCCGCTATGCCTGCTGGGAGTGGTAGTTCTTTTGCCCTCTGATAAGGAAATAGTTGTGAGACCAGTGGTAAGGCAAAATGACAAGAATTTATTCCCCAACAAAAGATTCAGTGCAGATTAAATCAGGATACTCTTCAGGTGTTTGCTCGAGGACATTTACAGAACTTAAACTGATTGAGCTTCACACTCTTTGCTCACAAAACGTGCAATGCATATCACATGTAACAGATAGAAAACATAACAGCTTCTTCTCACAAAGAAAAATATCTTCTTTCCCTTTGTTCACACTCAGCTCCCTCATACACCTTTAGCAAAGGGATTCTATATCATCTGCCAAACACAGTGTACAGTCCATAGGCACTTCTGCTGAGTCACTCTCATTAAAGTCCTGTTGCGTCTCTTCAAACTCTGGAACTATGGAGTTTGGCTTTAAGCTGTTATTATACGGCTTAGGATAATTTCCCCCTAAGACCTCTGGTGCTTCCTTTGGGCACAGTTCTATATGGTAAGGATTGGAAATATCTGAGGTTGTGGGGATTCCTCTCTGGCTTTGTTCAGCTATCTTTTTCCAGCTGTTTGGAGTTCTTGTCTGGAGCACTGCTCTGGTTCCCAGTCCAAAACTGAGCTTTGAAAACTCCTGGGTTTAGTGCTAGGTTCCCACCTGTGAGCTCCTTGAAGCTTTTTATCTGGCAATGAGGTCTGAAGGTCTCTCTGCTCTCTCCCTCTAGGCAGGTTTCTGACAGCAGTCTGTCCCTTCTCTCCTTCTGCTCTGTCTGCTTCAATTCCAGAACTGCAGCTGGGTTTCCTCAAGGGTCTCCTCCTAGCTCTTCTCCAACCGTCTCTCCAACCACCTCTCCAGTCAATACTCTCATCAACACTCTTACCGGCTCTCTCAGCGAGACTCCAATCACCAACTCCTCCCCTTTTGCTTTCTCCTAGCCAGGGTTTATAGTCCTGTTCCCTGAGCCTTGGGTCTGCCTTCCTGAACAGGTGTGTGTAATTAGGTTCCAGGCTTGCAGTTACATCAGAGCTTGGGTGTGTCAGCCTAGCTCCTGTTTCCCTATGCTTGCCTCTCTCATGCAAACGCTGAAATGTGTGTGCAGCCAGTCAGTTTGTTTAAAGGTAAAATCATCCTTTTCTTCTACTTCCATATGTTCAGTATGGGTTTCTTCATCACAATTTGCATAAATGGCAAGCAGTCAAGAAATTCAACAATGCATTGCTTTTGACAGAATGGCTATGAAGAACCTAGACAAGATTCTCAAGAGCAGAGATGTCACTCTCCATACAAAGATTCGACTAGTCCAAGCCACATGGTATTTTCAGTAATATCATATGGATGTAAAAATTGGGCAGTTGAAATGATAGACGGTAAGAAAATTGATACCTTTGATTTATGGTGCTGGTGAAGTATACTGGGCATATGATGGACTACCCGAAGAAGAAACCAGTCAGTACTAGAGGAGATCAAACCTAAGCTTTTTTTAGAAGCTCAGATCACTTTGACTTTCATACTTTGGACACGTTATGCGAAGAGAGAGATCATTAGAGAAAGACATCTTGCTTGGCAAGGTTGAAGGTCAACATAAAAGAGGAAGGCCAGCAATGTGATTGATCAATACAGTAACAGCAGCTATGGGTGCCACTGTCAACAATGAGCTGCCTGACTGAAGACTAAACATAGTTTAGGACAACTATCCAGAGGGTCTGCATGAGTCAACACCAACTCGATGGCACTTAACAGCAACAAAATAGAAGGTGAAAAGAACTCCATATTTAAATAGGATAGTAAGAAAGAGTCAGAACAGATGAGGAAAGGTCAAGAGATGAAGAAAAGAAAAGGCACGAGCTCTGCACATACTGGATCCAGGACAATTACATGCCCCCAAACACTGCTATGAAAAGGTGGGTTTTGAGGAGCTTCTTAAATCTAGAATATGACTGTTCAGCTCACAAATTCAAAGGCAAAGCATTCCCGAGTGATGGAACAGTACAGTAAAAAGCAGAAGAATGGCTATTTTGAGGTGAAAATGAGAAGTTATGGGGAGAACAAGCTTATGGTCATGAACAGACTTTAAGGAACAGTTAACAAGGCCGGATATGATGATGAGGATGTGAGCAGTGCTTTGTATGTGAGAATGAGAATCTTAAACCTGAAGCACAATGAGAAGCTCATGAAACTGAATGTGATCAAATCTGAGCATGTGGCCCAAGATTCTGAGGACGGTGTTATGAGTAGTCTGTATTCAGCACAGAAAATAATGAAGACGTCCTGAATAAATTATATTGAAACAGTCCAACCTGAAGGTGATGAAAATGTATCAAAGTCTGGAGAGCAGAAGTATTGAGAACAGGAATCAAAGTCAAACCTCACGTAGAACTGGAAATGTTGAACTTATAACAGGAGATTTGGTCTGTAAATGAGACATTAGAGTCTATTAACATTCCGAGGTATTTGAAAATAATATGTTGGCCTAAAAGTATTGGAGAGATAGAAGGTTGCAAGCTGCAACCATTGAACCAGGTGGCAGTAGTGTTTGATGGGGTTAATTTTAATTTTGAACTGATCTAGCCAATTTGCAATTTGTAATATAGTTCTCACTTCTTTGGGAGCTATCCATCAGGGAACCAATCACGCTGTGAATGACCCTAAGCCCAATTGTGCAGAATGAGGAAAATCTGTACACCTTAAGATTAGGTCCTTAGGGCCCAATTTTCAACAGCAACTAGCACGATTACAGCAATTAGCCGTCACCACTGAACGCTAAACCTGGATATTCAATGCCGGGGTAATATCCGGCTATCGGCATTAAATATCCAGGTCAGTCAAAGCAGGAAACTAACAGGGCCGCTGCCTGGCTAGCTTCAGTGGTGAAAAGTATGACAGCCTTTTAATGTGCTTAACATTTGTCGCCGAGGGATAATGGGCAGCAACTCAATATCACCGCTGACAGGTTATTCCTGGGTCCATCCATATAATGCCTGAGAATGCCCCAGTGCTTACCGATTAGTGGCTGTACCCATTGCATATTCAGTGGCATTAACCGTGTTAGTGCTGCTGAATATCTCACTTTGAATATCCAACCCTTAGTCTAGATGTAGAGAAGATCACACCAGGTTCACTGAATCTACCTAAGAGCATCTCTCAAATCCTTTTTGGTTCTAAGAGAGACTCTTCTAGGAGGTCTGACAGTTGCAAATGGAAGAGGTTTGCCATTTTGTGTTACAAAAAGGCCCTTGAGCCCTTTTTGGCCCATTTCTACATTTCTCAATCAGGGTTGAAAACCAGCTCAGGTAGGGTTCACCTTAGTGCAATTGGTGCTTGTCACCATTGTGCATGATCTATGCTCGCCTCTCGAGCTGTTTGTTTTATGCAGGACTTGCTTCTATTGGAGCCTCCTATCTTGGGACCTCAACATAATCGTGACCCAACTGATAAAAGTTTCTGTTGAGCCATTAAATTCATGTGATCTGATTTGGAAGGTATAACTTTTGGTGACAATCACTTTGGAACACGCCGTCAATAAACTCCAGTCTTTAGTGATCTGCTTCATTTGAACTTTTTCGATAATAAGCTGAGTCTGCACATGCTTCCTAAGTTCCTACCTAAGGTAGTATCAGATTTCCATCTTAAACAGATAGTCGTTCTTCCAACATTCACCACCAAGACACATATTCCATTGGTGATTGTGCCTTACACACTTTGGATTGCAAAAAAGCCTTAACCTACCTGGATCATATCAAAACCCTTAGAAAGTCCACACAGCATTTTGTTTCTTTTGGTCAAATAAACCTGAGACTGCCATTAGCTAGCACACACTACCTGATTGCATCTCTTTCTCTCGTGGCCAGACGAGCTTAAACCTTGAAGAGAATGCTAAGGCTCACAGTACCCTCGCCTTGAGAGGGAGATGCTCTTTAAGTAACAAGGAATGACGTCAGATACCAAAAATATGTGGTAGAAATATACCAAACGTTTTCTCCATCATGTTGACTGCCACAGGCTTGATTAAGAGGAATTTCCAAGCACACCTTGATAAATTACCTATACATGATGTTACATCTTATATACTCCAGAAGGAGGCTTTCTTTGGCACATGCAATACTATGCCGAGCATGAGATACTAAGAGCATACGCTACATATCCTGGCTTAGGAGTGAGGTTTATGACACAAAAATAACAATCACCTGTTAAATATCTCCCAATGTTCTTTATCGTTCCAAAAGACTATATTCAAATACAGAGATGACTCGAATCTTACGCATGAATATTATATAGCTCCAAGCTTTACCAATAAAATTCCAGTGAAAAAATATTAAGGGGAAAAGACCTCAGCTTGTTCCTTAGTTCAGCAGTCAAGGCTCGTTTTGCAGAATGTGGGAACAGATCCTGACAGGTCAGAAAAACCTCTTCTTCGGTGCTGAACATTAATTATTTAATTTTTAAAATATATTTATTAGCTTCTTATAAGCCTCATATCATATCTGTTACATAAAGTTAAAAACATCTAGAAAACCTATCTTATTTCAAAAAAGGAAGGCTGTCCTCTCAGGAACGTTGGACAAACACTCAGCAATACTGGCAGCTGATGATACACTCTGCACGGTCAGCAATGATGGCCACTAACAATGAACTCTGATGATGCACCCAGCGTGACCCCGTCTCGCCATAAGGCTGCCTCAGGAGTGTAGCCAGATAACTAGAAAGATGAGGTATACAAGAGTCATCATCACTATAATTTAGCAGACAAAAATTAGGAGAGAACCCTTAAATGCTATTAAATATGCAAAAATGCAAAACAAATCGCCAAACATAGAGATCAAGCAAAACGCTGGCTAAATGCACAATGAACATATACATTATAATAAATAAAGCATCCATTAGCTCTACTAATGGAGATGTTAGATCAGGGGGAGAGGAAAAGATATTGAAAGAACTATAATTTCTAAATGCTGTTCAACACCCATTCAATGCTAAGAACTAGCTCACCATGAAAAGAGAAAGCAGTTCCGTATGCCATTGGTTGTGTGGCTTATAGTATACAGTGTCCTTATGCCAAAGTGCACATCTGTAAAACTACTAGGCCTTTGAAAAACTGGATTAATGAACATCGACCACCAAAAAGAACAAGTTGCCACGTGTAGATACAAACCCAGTCACAAAACGTGGTATAAAGGAAGGATAACTTTATTAAACTTCAAACACCATGCTGCCCGACACAGGCCGTGTTTTGTGATAAACTTCCTCAGGGGAAACTCTGGTGTACTACATAAATAAACAAAACAATAATAATAAATAACATCATGTAAACAAGCTGTATGGATACATTACACACTCAAATAAATAAATAAATAACATTGTGAATTATGACCAACAACAAATAAATTAAAACACAATTAAAATCAAACATATTCATCAATTCACAAATAATAATTAATGTATAATAGATAAATGAATGCCAGAATGCCTAAAAACATAAAAACACATGCACCTTATTAAAAACTAATAATAATTATTAAAAGACATTAAAAAACATATTCAAAAACATATAATAATGCATATACTTGAAAGGGTGAGTAACTGGGGATGAATGTCAACTAAATCTCTCTCATATACCCCAGGGAAAATCAAATGAAACATTATTTATCTCTCAAAGTCAACTAAAAAAAGGGGGGGGGGGGAGAAGCAGGAGTGAGTCCATAGCCCTTATGCTACTATAACTATACATGGTATCTACTAAGAGACCACTGTATCAGGTAGCAGTGAGCAAATAAACATCTTATTCATTGTTGCAACTACTTATTATTACCCATTTATAGTGTGCAGTGCACATATATATAAATAAATAAATAATGCATTTAATATTAAAAGTTGAATAAATAAATAAATAGTACACATAATATTAAAAAACGAAAACACTAAAAGAAAGCCCCACTATTTTATCCTTGTTTCTATATGCATTGTATCAACTCCACTATACTACACAATACCTGATACTTTCATGCACGTCATTAATACCAATATATTGTAACGAGAGATGTTTCTCCGTGGGCTTTCATCCACATATATATCACTGCAAAGTGAAAAATATTATTCATACACCTTACTAAACAGGTATTGCACACTTCTAATGAATAGCCCAACAGAAACTTTTCTTTTTACCGCAAGCAATCTTTCACATCAACAAGGGCTACGTTGTCCCTACTAGTAAAAAACCGAAAAACCTATTATTTAACCGAAACAAACTTAATCTCACAAATTTATATAACACCAATGTCAAATACTACCTATAAGTAATATAATCTAAAAAATTTTTGTTTCTATGCACGTCGATCTTTAATATCATCCGAAACTTTCAAAACTTCCATTAATGGATGGTGCACTTGTGCTCTAGTGCACGCCCGCACTTGCGCTATAGAAGGCAGTAGATAAACCACTTGTAACGCATTGGCAAGCAATGACGCATGGTATAAATGATTTAAAATTCTTTGTAATAAAGTTAAGTTGAACTGGAGGGGAGGGGATATAAACAAGACAATATTAAGATTGCAACAAAGATATATTTTTAGGTTGAATTCCCTGACCTCTAATGGTTTGAACTTGGAGAAAGATTTATCAGTGTTCTTGTAATTGTTACTTAGAGGATGCTATTATTAAAACAGTGCATGGTAGAGGTTTATTTACAGGGCCCTAGAGGACAGCTAGATGCAGTATAATATATGGAAGAATTATGTGAAGGGTACGTCCCCGCATTTCAGACTTGCATTTTGGATCCTTTAGTTTACATTCTTATGCTCTGCACTCCTAGTGGTTTAAAGCTCATAATTTTTAAGATAAGGGCACGGTACTGCATTAATTCACATGATAAGAAGTACATAGAGTTCAGCGGAAGTTTTCTTTTGGAAAATAAGATATGGTTATACGCTGTGAGACGTATAGAATTAGCCCAGTAAGAAAATTGCGACAGGACACTCCTACTCCAGTTGATAGACAGTTGGAGTGTGGCTGATTACATCACCGGGACGCACGGTTACCCACGATTGGTAAATACCTTCTATAGCACAAGTGCGGGCGTTTTTTGGAAGCATTTGATCACACAACTCTTTCCGCGGCTCGAAGAAAGTTTCTACAGAATGAGCGCATGGTGTGATGAAGCATATAGTTGCAGGGTATAACGGCGGAATTACTGTGAGAGTTCTGCAGCATCATTTATGCTTTGTGAGAAGTTTGTAGGTAAAGCACATATCAAGAATGGGGGTATGTGAGATGTATACGTTTTTTAATGTCCGGCATGCTACTGACAGCTGGCCTGATGTTGCACCATCCGTTAATGGAAGTTTTGAAAGTTTCGGATGATATTAAAGATCGACGTGCATAGAAACAAAAATTTTTTAGATTATATTACTTATAGGTAGGACTTGACATTGGTGTTATATAAATTTGTGAGATTAAGTTTGTTTCGGTTAAATAATAGGTTTTTCGGTTTTTTACTAGTAGGGACAACGTAGCCCTTGTTGATGTGACAGATTGCTTGCAGTAAAAAGAAAAGGTTCTGTTGGGCTATTCATTAGAATTTATTTTATTTATTTATTTTCATTCTCTTATTTACCATGCTATTCTTATTTACCATGCTATTCTAATACCATGCTATTATCCTTTGTTACAATTACCCCGGTTTTATTTATTTTATTTATTTTCATTCTCTTATTTACCATGCTATTCTAATACCATGCTATTATCCTTTGTTACAATTACCCCGGTTTTCCAAGTTTTTCTTCCTGTTCCATGTAAAAACAGATATATGTATCTTATCTGATGTTTTGTAGTTCTATGTAAACCGCGCTGATAATAAATAGTGCGGTATATAAAAATGTTAAATAAATAAATAAATAAATAATTCTGCATCAGTGCGGTTTACATTGAACAAACTGAAATTACATTGAACAGGGCATTATAACTTGGAGATAACTATTTTACAGGGAACATGGGCTATAGAGGGTTAAGTGGCTTGCCCAAGACCACAAGGAGCACCTGTGGGACTAGAAACCCCAGTCCTTCCGGCCCAAGGTTGCTGTCCTCTAGTGGAATTTGAACCCCTGATCTTCTGGCCTGAAGTACCTTGCCCCAACCACTAGGCCACTCCTCCTCTCCAAGCTAGAAGTGTGCGATACCTGTTTAGTAAGGTGTATGAATAATATTTTTCACTTTGCAGTGATATATACGTGGATGAAAGCCCACGGAGAAACGTCTCTCGTTACAATATATTGGTATTGATGACGTGCATGAAAGTATCAGGTATTGTGTAGTATAGTGGAGTTGATACAATGCATATAGAAACAAGGATAAAACAGTGGGGCTTTCTTTTAGTGTTTTCAGTTTTTTAATATTATGTGTACTATTTATTTACTCAACTTTTAATATTAAATGCATTATTTATTTATTTATATATATGTGCACACTATAAATGGGTAATAATAAGTAGTTTATTTGCTTGCTGCTACCTGATACAGTGGCCTCTTAGTAGATACCATGTATAGTTATAGTAGCATAAGGGCTATGGACTCACTCCTGCTTCCCCCTTTTTTTTTAGTTGACTTTGAGAGATAAATAATGTTACATTTGATTTTCCCTGGGGTATATGAGAGAGATTTAGTTGACATTCATCTCCAGTTACTCACCCTTTCAAGTATATGCATTATTATATGTTTTTTAATATGTTTTAATATGTTTTTTAATGTCTTTTAATAACTTATTAGTTTTTAATAAGGTGCATGTGTTTTTATGTTTTTATAGGCATTCTGGCATTCATTTATCTATTATACATCAATTATTATTTGCGAATTGATGAATATGTTTGATTTTAATTGTGTTTTAATTTATTTGTTGTTGGTCATAATTCACAATGTTATTTATTTATTTATTTGACTGTGTAATGTGTCCATACAGCTTGTTTACATGATGTTATTTATTATTATTGTTTTGTTTATTTATGTAGTACACCAGAGTTTCCCCTGAGGAAGTTTATCATGAAACACGGCCTGTGTCGGGCAGCATGGTGTTTGAAGTTTAATAAAGTTATTCTTCCTTTATACCACGTTTTGTGACTGGGTTAATGAACACCGATACAGGTTGTTACATAAAAAAGAAGTGGTCCCAATAGTGCCACATCATTTGGAACAAAATCATTGTGGTGGATCATATTCCCCCCCCCCCCCCCCATTAGAGGAGGGGATAGGAAACACCGAGTCCAAATGGATATTTTTATTACACACACAATACCTCATTATGACCTTTAATTACTCTGTTTTTTAAGGCACTATTCAATTTTTTGTAGGTTGTCAACACTATCTAAATAGTTCTTTCAAATTTGAAGGGTGGGATGGAGGGATTTCTTTATGAGAACTATGGTTATTGATGAGTTTATTCTTGTTAGGAAGAGGTGTTGGTGTTTTTGATTGAGCTGAGTGAGTGATTACCATTCTGTCTGCGAGCTCTCTTGTTTAGCCTTTGAAACTCTACAGCTGTCCCTAGGGATAATCAGTCCTTATTGCTCTTAGGCTAATTAGCTTTCATCAGATGGATTATTTTGATGAGATATGTTAGCATTCTTAAGTTGCCGTTTCTAATTTTAGCTAGAAGTTTGACTGGTGTAATGAAGTCCAGACTTATATCCCAGCAGATTAATGAGGAATTGCTTGTTTTGTCATCAATTGGACAGTGTCAAGATCAATTACTTTTTAGGAAAGGAATTTGTCATCCTCTTGTTGTTGAGGATGCAAGCCTTTTTAATTTTATTATTGATGACAATTTTCTTTCATTGAGTTCTGCTGTGAATGAGCTGTTCAAGATGTGGCTGGTTACAATGCAGCTGTTATTGATTACATTGGGTTTTCCGGTTCCGGTTAATGGATGATGGACCTTTAAATATTCTGTTTGTTGAAGATTGGTATAAGCTTCAATTTATCTCGGAGCAATAGAGCCTTTGCCTTTCTTCAGGTAATTGAGTCATGCATCTGCATTCAGGTAAAGGTTGCCATTTTTAAAGTTATCTTGATGATTGTCTTGTTAATAATTAAACCCCGGGCACTGTGCCATTATGAATGTATAATTTCATATTGATTTATAGTGCTATTCCGTTTACAGAAGCTGTGCAGTAACTTAATTTTAGGGCATGATCAGCGGTATACGGAACTGGTTTCTCTTTTCATGGTGAGCTAGTTCTTAGCATTGAATGGCTGTTGAACAGCATTTAGAATTTATAGTCCTTCCAATATCTTTTCCTCTCCCCCGATCTAACATCTCCATTAGTAGAAGTTGTTGTTGTTGTTAAGTGCCGTCGAGTCGGAGTCGACTCATGGCGACCCTCTGGATAGCTATCCTAAATTGTGTTCGGTCTTCAGTCAGGCGGCTCATTGTTGACAGACTGGTACCCGTAGCTGCTGTTATTGTATCGATCCATCTCATTGCTGGCCTTCCTCTTTTGCATTGACCTTCTATCTTGCCAAGCATAATGTCTTTCTCTAATGATCTCTCTCTTCGCATGATGTGTCCAAAGTATGAAAGTCGAAGTCTTGTCATCTGAGCTTCTAAAGAAAGCTTAGGTTTGATCTCCTCTAGTACCGACTGGTTTGTTCTTCGGGCAGTCCATGGTATACACAGTATTCGCCGCCAGCACCATAATTCAAAGGCATCAATTTTCTTCCTGTCTATCTTTTTCACTGTCCAGCTTTCACATCCATTTGATGTTATTGAAAATACCATGGCTTGAACAAGTCAAATCTTTGTATGGAGAGACACATCTCTGCTCTTGAGAATCTTATCTAGGTCTTTCATAGCCATTCTGCCAAGAGCAATGCGTCGTCTGATTTCTTGACTGCTTGTTGCTTCTTTATTGATAGTTGATCCAAGTAGGTTAAAGTTGTTCACAATTTCAATTTCTTCTCCTTCAATGATGAACCTGTTGATTATGCCAGTTGTCATGATCTTTGTCTTCTTTACATTAAGGTGCAGGCCCATTTTGAGACTATGTTCTTTGATTGTGAGAAGCAAATGTTTCAGATCATCTTCACTTTCAGCCAGTAATGTGGTATCATCAGCATAGCGAAGGTTGTTGATGAGTCTTCCACCAATCTTCACACCTCTGTTGTCTTCATACAATCCTGCCTCTCTGATGATTTGTTCTGCATATAAATTAAACAGGTAGGGGGAAAGTATGCAGCCTTGTTTTACACCTTTGCTTATTTTAAACCATTCTGTTTCTCCTTATTTATTTATTTAACAGTTCTTCTATACCGCGCTATTTTAGATCAGTGCGGTTTACATTTAACATCAACTATACAACACAGGCACTCCGTTCGAACTGTTGCTTCTTGATCAATGTACAGATTGCGCAAGAGAACGATCAGGTGTTCTGGTATACCCATGCTTCTTAATGTGGCCCAGAGTTTCTCATGGTTTACACAGTCAAAAGCCTTGCTATAGTCGATAAAGCACAAATAGATATCCTTTTGGTATTCTTTAGTCTTTTCAAGGATCCATCTCACATCCACAATGATGTCTGTCGTTCCTCGCCCTTTTCTGAACCCTGCTTGCACTTCAGGTAGTTCTTGTTCCAGGTATGGTTGTAGTCTCTTTTGAATAATCTTCAGTAGAATCTTGCTGGCATGTGGGATCAGAGCGATTGTGCGATAATTTCCACAGTCAGTTGGATCACCTTTCTTTAGTATTGGTATAAACAGAGATCTTTTCCAGTCAGTTGGCCATGATGTTGTCTTCCATATTTCTTGGCAGAGCCTTGTGAGTACGGTAACAGCTGCATCAGATTGCTGCAATACTTCTATGGGAATGCTATCAATGCCTGGTGCTTTGTTCTTTGATAAGGCTTTCAATGCTGCTTTAACTTCTTCTTTCATCACCAATGGCTCCCGATCATAAGGTACAGGTTGAAACGGCTGTTGGTCCACTTGATCTTTATCATATAAAAACTCTGTATATTCCTTCCACCTTTTCTTGATCTTCTCAGCATCATTCAACATAGAACCTTGAGCATCTTGTAACATTCCAATTCGAGGCTGGAACTTTTTCTTTAACTCTCGTAGCTTTAGGAAAGCCGATCTTGTTCTTCCTCTAATAGTTTCTGCTTCTATTTCCTTGCAAGTGTCATTGTAGTACTTTTCCTTGTCCTGTCTTGCTGCACGTTGGAAATCTCTGTTGAGTTCTGCGATTGTCTTTCTTTCTTCTCTGGCTTTAGCTTCTCTGCGTTTCTGGGCAATTTTCAGAGTTTCTTCCGTCATCCATTTTGGCCGTTTTTGCTTTTTCACCTTTTGTAGAGACTTCTCTCTTTCTTCCAACACAACCTTCTTGATGTCATTCCATATCTCTTCCGGAGCTCTGTCATTTGTATCTAAAGCAGCAAATCGATTTTGCAGGCAGTCTTTAAATTCCAGTGGTATATTCTCAAGGTCATATTTTGCTGCATTCATGAGTGGCTTGCTCTTTTTCAACTTTAGCTTGAGTTTGCATACTAGTAGTTGATGATCTGTACCACAGTCAGCTCCAGGTTTTGTCTTTGTTGATGTTACAGAGCTTTTCCATCGTTGACTTCCACATATGTAGTCAATTTGATTTTTATATGATCCATTCGGTGAAGTCCATGTGTACAGTCGCCGCTTGTGTTGCTGGAAGAAGGTGTTTGAGATGAATAGATCATTGGTCTTGCAGAATTCTATCAGTCTTTCTCCAGCTTCATTTCTGTTGCCAAGTCCATATTTTCCAACTACTTTGCCTTCTTCTTTGTTGCCAACCTTTGCGTTCCAGTCACCCATGACTATCAGGATATCCTGTTTGCATGTTCTGTCAATTTCAGCTTGTACTTGTTCATAGAACTCTTCAATTTCATTCTCTTCTGCAGCTGTTGTTGGGGCATATACTTGAATTATAGTTGTGTTGATAGGCAATCCTCATAGACGAATAGAGATTAAGCGTTCGCTGACTGTATTGTATTTCATTACAGTTCTTGCAAGTTTCTTCTTTATTATAAATGCAACACCATTTCTTCTTTGTCTTTTATTTCCAGCATAGTAGACCATGTGATCATCTGATGCAAAGTGCCCCATGCCAGTCCATTTCAGTTCACTGACACCCAACAGATCAAGTTGTACACGTTCCATTTCATTCTTGACCACCTCCAACTTCCCTTGGTTCATGCTTCGTACGTTCCATGTTCCAATGTGTAAGACATCTTTACAGCTTCTGACTCTCATTTCATGCGCAGCTACATCAGCAGTCAGACTTCCCGAGGGTTTTGATCCAACCACATCATAAATGCTGGCTTTACTCTGAAAAGTCTTCAGCTCTTCCCCAGTAGCTAGTTGAGTGCCTTCTGAACTGGATGCTTTATTTTAATGTAAACTTCCAGAATGCACAATGAACATTTAGTTGACGTATTACCTGATCTCTATGTTTGACAATTTGTTTTACATATTTAATAGAATTTATGGGTTCTCTCCTAATTTTTGTCTGTTAAATGATGGTGATAATGACTCTTGTATGCCTCGCCTTTCTAGTTATCTGGTTACACTCCTGAGGCAGCCTTATGGCAAAACGGGGTCATGTTGGGTGCATCATTCTTTAGATTAAAGCTGATTAATCTGTGCAAATTAGAATCCAATATATTTCTTAAATTAGTCAGGGCCTAGTATCAGCAAAGAACTTTTAGTTTAAATTAAAAACCCAGAAGAGAGCTTTCAGTTTAAATTTAACACCCAGCAGTGAGCTTTTAGTTTAAATTTAATGCTCAGTCAGGGCCTAGTATCAGCAAAGAACTTTTAGTTTATATTAAAAATTCAGCAGGTAGTGTTCAGTCTTTAGTTTAAAGCCCAGCAGAAAGCTCTCAGTTTAAATTCAGAACCCAGTAGAGGGCTTTTAGTTTAAATTTAAAACCCAGCAGAGGGCTTTCAGTTTTCATTCAGAACACAGCAGAGAGCTTTCAGTTTAAATTCAGAACCCAGCAGAGAGCTTTCATTTTAAATTTAAAACACAGCAGAGAGCTTTCTGGTTAAATTTAAAACCCAGCAGAGAGCTTCTTATTTAATTTAATACTCAGTCAGGGCCTAGTATCAGCAAAGTGCTTTAATTTAAATCAAATCAGAGTATAACTTGGCATAAAAAGAAAAACAGGGTCAGTATTCTTTGATCAATAAATTGCTTCTAGAGACCTTTACAAAGAGGTCTTCTAGATAGGGGGCAAGAGACCTGTGAAATTGTTTTATATAGGTGTTAAAGCCAAGTGACAGATCAAAGGGGCATTTTGAAACACTCTCTCTATTAAAGCAAGGGCTGTGTAAATCACCCAGGAAATTGGTCACAGATTACCTTAGAAGCATAGGTCTGGGACCTCTGTAGCAAGCCAGCCTTTACTAAGTGTTAGTTCCCTCCCTCCCACTCTGACTCCCACCCACCCCGGGCATAATCCTAGCTTGATAGTGTCTTACACCTATGAAAGGGGGAGTGGTATTCACATTCCCTTAAAAGGTCAACTGATTATCCTCAGCAGGAATAGATGACTGAAGGCCCTGAAAGTAATTAATCTTGAGGCGAGCAAAGTCACTTAAACTTATTTGGTATAGTTGTATTAGTACAAGTATCCCTAGCAACTAAAAACAACTTAAATAATTAAGAAAAGCTTTAAAACTAAGATGCAGACAGTAGTCCAGCAGCAAGATGGGGGTTATCCAGTTTTTTTGTATTGAGTGTCACATGTACGATTTTTTTCCCAGTTGGTGAGAGGTCTTATATGTTCACTAGGTGCAAGGAGCTCTTTGCCCTCAGGGAATGAGTGTGATTTCTGGAGGCTAGAGTAGCAGACTTGGAAGACATAGGGAAGTCAGAGAGATACATAGACAAGACCTACAGGGACGTAATTTTGAAACCCCACCTCCAGTCTGGCAGTCTCTCAGCTGCCATGAAGGAGAGAGGTCTCGTGAAAGGAGAGAGTCACCTTGATGATGTAAGAAGTGATCCAGTAGCTAGGACCTGTCCACCATGAGATATAACACCCTCTTGCACCGAGGAGGTTTCTTCATGGCCATGTGCCCATGAGGGAAAGGTTAGAATGGCCGTTATAGTGGGTGATTCAATCATTAGGCATGTAGATAGCTGGGTGGCTGGTAGACGTGAGGATCACCTGGTAATATCCTTGCCTGTTGCAAAGGTAGTGGACCTCACGTGCCACATAAACAAGGTTTTAGATAGCACTGGGGAGGAGTCTGCTGTCTTGGCACATGTTGGTACTAATGACATAGGAAAATGTGGGAGGGAGGTTCTGGAGGCCAAATTTAGGCTTTTAGGTAGGAAGTTGAAATCCAGAACGTCCAGGGTAGCATTCTCTGAAATGCTTCCCATTTCACACACAGGGCCCAAAAGGCAGATGGAGCTCCAGAGTCTCAATGTGTGGATGAGACAAAGATACAAAGGTTTTGGATTTGTTAGGAACCGGGCAACTTTCTGGGGAAGGGAGGACCTCTTCCGAAGGAATGACCTTCACCTTAACTGGGATGGAACCAGGCTGTTTACATTAACCTTTGAAAAAGGAGATAGAGCAGCTTTTCAACTACATAATAGGGGAAAGCCGACCGGCACCCAAGAGCGCATGGTTCAGAAGAATGTATCCTTGAATGATACTAACAAAATTGAGAAGTTAGGACATCCAAACAGAAGTTCTAATAAAGATAAAAGTTACTCAGATGCCCATAAGTACAGAGCATAAAGATTCTAAATTACCCCTGTTAACTGCTAACCAGATTAATATGATTGAAATACAACCTCTAAAATGCCTGTATGCAAATGCTAGAAGTCTAAAAAATAAGATGGGAGAGTTAGAATATATAGCTCTAAATAAGAGTTTAGATATGATTGGTATATCAGAGACCTGGTAGAAAGAAGACAACTAACGAGACACTGTGATACCTGGATACAAACTATATGGCAATGATAGAGTAGATCAAATTGGTGGAGGGGTTGCGCTCTATGTTAGAGAGGGCATTGAGTCACATAGGATTAAAGTTTTGCAGGAAACAAAATATACTGTAGAATCTCTATGGATAGAAATTCCATGTAAAAAGGGGAAGGCAATGGCAGTGGGGGCGTACTACCAACCGCTTGCCCAGAATGAACAGATGGATAATGAAATGCTAAAAGAAATCAGGGAAGCTAACAAAAGTTACAATACAGTAATAAGTGATTTCAATTACCCAGGTATCAACTGGGTCAGTATCACGGCAGGACATGCTAGTAAGATAAAGTGTCTAGATTTATTTATTTTATATTCTCTTATATAGCGCGCTATTCTGCATTAGTGTGGTTTACATTGAACAAACTGAAATTGCATTGAACAGGGCATTATAACTTGGAGATAACTATTTTACAGGGAACATGGGCTTTGGAGGGTTAAGTGGCTTGCCCAAGACCACAAGGAGCACCTGTGGGACTAGAAACCCCAGTCCTTCCAGCCCAAGGTTGCTGTCCTCTAGCGGAATTTGAACCCCTGAACTTCTGGCCTGAAGTACCTTGCCCCAACCACTAGGCCACTCCTCCACTCCACTCCAAATAAATGACTGCTTCGTGGAGCAGCTGGTTCGTGAACCAACTAGAGGGAAAGCTATTTTGGACCTAGTCCTTAGTGCCATCAGGATCTGGTGCAAGAGGTAAGGATGTTGGGGTCACCTGGCAATAGTAATCATAGCATGATCACATTTGATTTAATAAATGAAAGAAGGATGGCAAGGAAATCCACAGTACTCCCATTTAACTTTCAAAAGGGAGACTATGATAAAATGAAGAAAAAGCAAAATACTAAAAGGAGCAGCTGCAAAAACTAAAGATTTGCATCAAGCATGGGCATTATTTAAAAATACTATCTTGGAAGTCCAGAACAGATGTATTCCACACTTCAAGAGAAGTAGAAGAAAGGCCAAAAAACCTGCCAGCAGGGTTTAAAGGCGAGGTCAAAAAGGCTGTTGCGGCCAAAAAAGCATCTTTCAGGAATCGCGAGGCCGCGGGGCTGCGTCCTTGCGGCCGGCATTAATCGGTCGGGCGGCTGAGGAGCGGGCTGCTTTGGTGCAGGCGGGAAGGCCGTGGAGGGGCGGGGCCAGTTGGTGCTGCGTGGCGGTTGGCTCCCGTGGTGTGTATGGCAACGCGGGAGCCAATGGTGCGCGGCGGGGGGTTACGTGATCGCGTCCTCAGAGGGGACGCGTGTTGCTCCGGCCTTTTCGGTTAGGCTACCGGAGACGCCGGACGGTTTGTTGCCTCGTGCTCAGATAAGTTGGGCCTGCTATAAAAAGGGGGGGGGGGTTTGGAGTCCTCCGTTGGGGTGGGTTAATCATTGGTAGTTTTGGGAGCGGGGGACGAGGTTTGGGGGTCCGAGGGTGCGGGGGTTAGCTGGGTTAGCGGTGCTGCTGCGGCTGACGGTGGTGTGGGAAAAGAGGGGGGTAGCGGTACTGGTGGTGGGGATCTATTGGGGCAAGGGTAATACAAAAAAAAAAAAAAAGAACAAATAAATAAAGAAGCACAAATAAGGGTTTTCTTAATTTTGTTTGGTTGTTTAGAGTGTGTGAGCACGTGCTCGCTATTCCTGGGGACATTGCTGCCGGTCGGGCTTCCCCTGGTCTGTAGGCCTCGTGCAGCACTGGTTCTGTACAGTGGGTGTTGATGGCAGGGATTTAAAAAAAAAAAAAAACAACAACCGAAGTATATTAAATAAATATATCCCCATCCTTCTCAAGCAGGGGGATTTCCTTGCCTGTGCTTGACCTCAGAGCTGCACTCTAAAAAAAAAAAAAAAAAAAAAAGGGGTACAGGGATTTCTTTCTCCGCTGGTATGCCGCTGCATAAGGGCGGAAAAAAGGGCTCCAGGATAGCTAAAGGGCCGTCCAGGAGAGATGGGGAGGAAGGGGCTCCTGGTAGGGGTGGGCAGTTTGGGCTGGCTTCCAGTAGAGGACAGGTGGCCAGGGGCAGCGCTGGGCAAGGACGTCGACGGCCGAGTGCAGCTGCAGTATGCACGACTGTGCGAGGTGGAGCTGCCTTAAGTACGACTGTGCGCGGTGGGGCTAGGGGTGCTTCATCTAGCTCAGACAGGGGTGAGTCGCGGAGTAGGCGACCAGTAAGGGGGCCAGCTAGAGGCCACAAGGGACGGGGGGGCCGTGGACCGAGTCGAGAGGTGAGACAGGAAACGGAGTTGCTATGCGGGGTTTCGCAGGTGCTGGAGCCAGGTGAAGGGGGTGGTGCGCATGGTGGGAGTCGGGGTAGTAGGGGTGGTCGTGTTTCCAGGGGTGCATCTGGTCTGGGGCGGGGGTCCTTCGAGGCGGGCAGAGATGGGTTGGTTTCTTTGGACAGCGGGGCGGGGGCGTTTGGGGACAGGGATAGCGGGGGCATGGGGGGATGGCTGGGGGATTTGAGGGGTTGCCCGTCCGCAGCTTGGGAGCACTGGCAAGGGGGGGGTCAGGGCTCCTCCCGTGCTGAGTGGCTTGGGGCTTGGCAGCCACCGTGGGCGACGGCGGGTGTCTCTTCGCCTTTCCCTTTTTTCTCTCCACAGAGGCCACCAGTATGGCAGCATGCAGGGGGTCCGTGGTCGAGCACGTCCCGTCCAGGTGATGGTGCAAGCGTGAATGTGCCGGGGAGTCATGTGGCTGGGAGTGCGTCGGCGGCGTTGGCAGCAGTGGATACAGCCGTGGGTCCAGTGAATGCGGCGTGTCGGGAGAGCAGTGTGCCTACAGCGGTTTTGGAGAGTGCTGCAGGTGAGTTGGGAGTTATACAGGGTACAGGGGCAGGGGTTTCTGCAGTGACGGTGGACAAGGGGCGTCAAAGGAAGGGTCGCAAGCGGAAGCACTCCTGTCGTCGGCATCAGAGGTCCGAGTCCTCGTCCTTTTCGTCCTCCGATTCTTCGTCGAATTCGTCGTCCGAGAGCGGTTGTACGGGCCGAGAGCCAGGGTTAGTTGCGGGTCAGCCGGGCGCAGGTGGGGTGGGGCCTATGCTTGCGGCATTTTCGGAGTTGTGGGAAGGAGTGCCACGGCATTTGCGTCGCAAAATTCAGAAACGAAGATATATCGACATATTTCGGTTATTGGAAGGCCGGAAGCGGTCCGGGGACAGTAGACGCAAGAGGAATGAGGATGCGAAGGCGGGTAGGATGCGGCGTGTAGCTCGGAACGTGGTGAATTGGATGCGTTCCTTTTTGCGGTTGGCTAGTGTGTGGGGGCAATCGCAGCCGGAGCAATATGGGATGCTGCTAGCATACGCTGATTCCATTTTAGAGGCGTCGGTCACGCATGGTGGGTGGGCGTGGCTCAATTATGACGAGAAATTTTGCAATAAAATGGAAGAGAACCGTTCACTGTCATGGGGCACGCAAGATATTAATTTATGGTTGACGCAAATGGCGGCTAGACCAGCATCAGGAGGTGTGAGTGGGCCGACAGGGGGTTCGGTTGGCTCCGTGGGTGCAGGGAAGCCCTTTCGCTCTGGCGTGCCCTCGTCTGTGCAGAGGACGACGGAGGGAGGGGGCAGTGGTGACGTTTGTTGGCGATTCAACAATCGTCATGCCCCTTTCCGGACTGTAAATTCCGGCACGCGTGCTCTGTCTGTGGTGGGGGACATTCCGCCCTTAAATGTGTTAAAAGAGGCGTTACTGGGGCCAATATGCCCCCCTCCAAACCATAGGAGTTTGCGGAGCCTGGCTCACACCCCTATTAAGATTGCCACTATGCTACCCTGGTTGAGGTCATATCCCCGGACGAAGGACGGGTTGGTGCTCAAAGGGGGGTTTCAATCAGGTTTTCCTATCCCTGTGGCGGGTCGAGTCCTCCCTGGTGTTGCTAGAAACTCGCCTTTGGTTCGCCGGTTTCACTCATTAGTACGGGATAAGTTGGCTGTGGAGCTCTCTTTAGGACGTATTGCTGGCCCCTTTGCGGAGCGGCCGTTTGAAGATTTGGTGGTCTCCCCTTTGGGAATCATCCCAAAAAAGGAGCCGGAGAAGTATCGTCTGATCCACAATCTGTCATTCCCGGTGGGTTTTTCGGTTAATGATCTCATTCCTAAAGAATTGTGTGCGGTGCGTTACGCTTCCTTTGATGACGCCATGAATTTAGTACATGACTGCGGTAGGAGCTGTTTGATGGCTAAGGTGGATATTGAATCAGCTTTCCGTCTGTTGCCTGTGCATCCTGCGGCTTTTCCTTTGTTGGGTTTCAGCTTTGACGGGCACTTTTATTTCAACAAGTGCATGCCAATGGGCTGTGCTATATCCTGTGCCTACTTTGAGCAGTTTAGTACTTTTCTGCACTGGGCGCTTGTTGAACGCATGGCTAGTGGTCACATTGTTCATTATCTGGATGATTTCTTTTTTGTTGGGGCTGCTCATTCTAGGATGTGTTTGGATTTGTTGGAAGGGTTTAGGCGGTTGGCCGAGGAGTGGGGCGTGCCGCTGGCCGTTGGGAAGACTGAAGGTCCGACAACTCGTAATACTTTTTTGGGTGTGGAGCTTGATACTGATTTAATGATTGCGCGGTTGCCGGTAGAGAAAGTCGCACAGCTGCGGTGCTTAGTGTCCAAGGCGGTAGTCGCCTCCAAGCTCACTTTGCGAGAGCTGCAGGCTCTCATCGGTTCCCTTAATTTTGCATGTCGGGTGATACCCATGGGCAGAGTTTTCTTGCGGCGTTTGACGTCAGCTACTGCCGGGGTTCGCCGGCCTCATCATCGTATCCGGATGTCGCCAAGTATGCGTGCCGACCTCGGCGTTTGGGATGAGTTTTTGGTTGAGTTCAATGGTGTCACGGTGGTGCGGGAATGGGAGGTAACTAGTGAGGAGTTGCAGCTTTACACAGATGCGGCCGGTGGGGCGGGTTTGGGGGTATATTTCGGGGGTTCTTGGTGTGCTGTGGAATGGCCCCAGTCTTGGCGGGAGTCTGGCCTTACAAGTAATATAACATTTTTGGAGCACTTCCCTATATTGGTGGTGTTGGCTTTGTGGCCTGAGCGGTTACGACACCGTCAGTTGGTATGGTGGTGCGACAATGCGGTTGTAGTTAGTGTGGTAAATAGTTATGCTCCTAGGTGCAAGCTTGTGGCTGATTTGATGCGGCAGGTGGTTTTTGCATGCCTGCAATTGAATGTGGTGATTAAAGCTCGGCATATTCCGGGGATTACTAACACCATCGCCGATGCTCTTTCCAGTTTTAAGTGGGAGCTGTTTCGGTCCCGGGCACCAGAGGCAGAGGAGGAAGGGGCGGTGGTCCCCGAACACTTATGGCGGATTGGCCTGGGGAAATGACAGCGCTCCTCCAGAAGTCGGTGTCGGCTGCGACGTGGGATGTGTACCAGAGGGGATGCAGCAGTGTGGTGGCGTTCCTGTCCCAGCATGGATGGAGTCATGGTCCAGCAGCCGATTGGCTCCTTGGTCAGTATGTTGTGGCAGCTAAACGGGCAGGAGTCGCGCGTTCCACTGTGCGGCGGAACTTGGCGGGGTTTGCCTTTTTCATGAAGGCGGTCGGGTGGGGGGCGGCGAGGGAGGGGGTTTCCTTACGCGTTGGTTGTTGCAGGGTTGGGAGCGGTCCGTCCCGTCGCCTCGTGACGGGCGGCGGCCCATTACGCATGAACTGCTTGGCCAGTTGTGTCAAACTCTTCCGTTGGTGGTTTCTTCGGAGTATGAAGGCCTGCTTTTTCGGGCTGTCTTTTCTGTGGCCTTTTTTGGGGCGTTCCGCGTTGGGGAGCTGGTGGCGGAGTCGGGTCGCCCTTCAAGGGGCCTAGGCCTGCAAGTCCAGCACATCCATATGGTGGAGGGTGGGGTGCGTATTCATTTGGCGCGGTCCAAAACGGATCAGACTGGGAGAGGGGTATATGTGGTATTAAGGGAGGTGGCGGGGGCTCTTACGTGCCCAGTCGCTTTGCTGAAAGCGTATTTGTCGGTCCGGCCGGCTGGTGCGGGCAGTCTTTTCGTGCACGTGGATTCGCGGGTGCTTACGCGTTTCCAGTTTATGGCGGTGCTCCGATTGTCTCTTAGTCGGCTGGGTTTGGATTCGGGGCAGTTCGCCCCGCATTCCTTCAGGATCGGTGCAGCTACTAGTGCTGCGTCTGAAGGCTTGTCGGAGCAGGAGATTCGGAGGATTGGTAGATGGAAGTCACAAGCATTCCAAGGGTATGTGCGCTTATAGGGGTGGTGGGGGTTATTAACATTCCTTTCTTTCTGTTTCAGAGTTAGCCCCTGGAGGGTGTCGCTGTTGGGTGATTGGCCATTCTTTCGTTCATTGGGCCGGTCGGCGAGCAGCAACACGGCCCATTGGCCTGAATCTGGGTTTCGATGCATCGGCAGTGGCCATCTCATGGCTGGGCGAGCGCGGGCTGCGCTGGATGCAACTCTTGCCTTTGCTGCGGCACCATCTGCGAGTGCGTGGGCAGACGGACATATTGCTGATTCACCTTGGGGGAAATGACTTGACGTCTTGGACTTGCCGACAGTTAATTCGCGCGGCATGCAAGGACTTTGCAACAGTGCTGGCAATGTTTGATGATGTAATAGTGGTATGGTCGGATATCATTCCAAGGCCTGCTTGCCAAGTTCACCGACGGTGGTCCAGGGGTTTGACCAAAATTAATCGGCAAATCGGGCGATGGGTTGTGGAGCATGGGGGCTATCAAGTTTTGCATCCTTGGGTGGACGTTGCATGTTTGGGTCTGTTCAGGTCTGACGGCGTACATCTGTCCCCAGTTGGGAACGATTTACTCCTTAACGATTGGCAGGAGGCCTGGGAGGATATCTTATGTAGGACGGGCGCTGGTCGCAGCTTACCTTCTGGGGGGCGGCTCAGGTCTAAGGTAACCCGAGCCGGTGGCGGGATCCCGGAGGTTTCCGGGGTCCGGAGCCGGATGCAAACTGGAGGGCGGGGGTAGGGTACCCCCAATCTGGATAATCCCTCGGGCTTTTGCTAATAATATGGTGAAGCCGGATGAGGGAAGGGGAGAACGTTTGTCAGGGCTTGTACCCGGCGGAGGCAGAAGCAGCGTCACCTTGCTAATAACATGGCTGGTGATTGCTTGCTCTGCAAAAAGGGGGTGGGGGTAAAGTTGGGGTGTGTAATTGGTTGGATTCTTTGACTATTGTTGGAATTTAATAAAGCTGCGACCAGTTTGAGTCCAAATGAAAGTTTACTGTATTGTGGTATGATTTACGAGGATGGTCGAGAAAGGTGGGGGGGCTGGTGGAGCGACGGGTCTGCCGTGTCCGATTATCGCGAGGCCACGGGGCTGCGTCCTCGCGGCCGGCATTAATCGATCGGGTGGCTGAGGAGCGGGCTGCTTTGGTGCACGCGGGAAGGCCGTGGAGGGGCGGGGCCAGTTGGTGCTGCGTGGCGGTTGGCTCCCGTGGTGTGTATGGCAACACGGGAGCCAATGGTGCATGGCGGGGGGTTACGTGATCGCGTCCTCAGAGGGGACGCGTGTTGCTCCGGCCTTTTCGGTTAGGCTACCGGAGACGCTGGACGCCTGCCCACCCACCCTGTAGTCAGATGGTGGCTGTGGGTGTGTGGGGGTTGTTGCAGCTGGCGGGGGTGGCGGGATCCCGGAGGTTTCCGGGGTCCAGAGCCGGATGCAAACTGGAGGGCGGGGGTATGGTACCCCCGACCCGGATAATCCCTCGGGCTTTTGCTAATAATATGGCGAAGCCGGATGAGGGTGGGGGAGGACGTTTGTCGGGGCTTGTACCCAGCGGAGGCAGAAGCAGCGTCACCTTGCTAATAACATGGCTGGTGATTGCTTGCTCTGCAAAAAAGGGGTGGGGGTAAAGTTGGGGTATTGTTTGACTATTGTTGGAATTTAATAAAGCTGCGACCAGTTTGAGTCCAAATGAAAGTTTACTGTGTTGTGGTATGATTTACGAGGATGGTCGAGAAAGGTGTGGGGGGGGGGGGGTTGGTGGAGCGACGGGTCCGCCGTGTCCGATTAATGGAAAAAGGAGCCAAATGACAAAAACGGGAAACAACATAAGCATCTCCAAGTTAGATGCAAGGCATTGATAAGGCAGGCAAAAATAGAATTTGAAAAAAAGCATGCTGTGAAAGCAGAAATACATAATAAAAGCTTTTTCAAGTACATTCGTAGCAAAATATCTGTGAGACAGTCAGATAGACCACTGGACGACAGAGGAGTAAAAGGGGCACTAAGTGAAGACAAGGCCATAGCGGCGAGACTGAATGTATTCTTTGCTTCGGTCTTTACTGATGAAGATGTAGGGAATGTATCCATACCTGAAATGGTATATAAAGATGATGTTATCAGAAGAATTGAAAGAAATATCGATAAACCGGGAAGTTGTATTACAGCTACAGTCAAACCTCGGTTTTCATTTGCCCCGGTTTTCATACACTTCGGTTTTCAACGTCTTTTTTGACTGAGATTTTGTCCCGGTTTTCATACATCGCTTCGGTTTTCAACGTCTTTTGACTGAGATTTTGTCACGGTTCTCGTACATCGCCTCGGTTTTCGTAAAGTACAGTACTGTAAATACATACACCCTCGCGCTGCACACCATTCTGTATACACTGCCAGAACGCCTGCCCGGTCCCGGCAGCACTGCCCCCCGGACTCACCGATCGCCAGCGTGATGAGAAGCAAAAGCCAGCTGAGCACGTAAATGAAAACACATCCTCGAGCCTGGTCAGAGTCAGAGAGGCAAGGATTGCGCAGAGAGGAAGGCCCCGATCTCGTCCACCGCCTGCCCGTTCTCTGGAGCGCCCCCTCAGGCTCGGAGGTAGCAGGGAAGAAAAGCTGTCAACGTAAGCAGGAGATGTTGCATGAATGTGGGAGGCAGTTCTTTCTCTTGCATGGTACGTCTGAAGCTATATCATTAAGATTTTCTGCCATTCTGAAGCATTGAGCAGTTAATGTAAAGGTATTTTAATGGGCTGAATCCAATATGATTCCGAAGAGAGCTGGGCACAGCAGCTTGTCAGGGGTGGCTAAGGCCAGATGTTAACATACTGTACAGTACTGAACTTAGCTTGCTTTCAGTGATGTTAAATGTTCATTTATCCATTTCATTAGTCATTTATATTTATTTCTCATTGTTTTCTGTATGTAAAAATATAGTTATTCTCTATAAAATGTATTTTTGTGAATATTTTTGGGTGTCTGGAACGGATTAATTGGATTTACATTATTTCTTATGGGAAATATTGCTTCAGTTTTCATACGTTTCGGTTTTAGTCAGACTTTTTCGAACGGATTAATCATGAAAACCGAGGTTTGACTGTATTTGATAAACTGAAGAGTACCAAATCACCTGGACCGGATGATATAAGGGTATTGAAAGAACTGAAACATGAGATTGCAGACCTACTAGTAGTAATCTGTGAAGTATCATTAAAATCAGATGTAGTACCTAAAGAGTGGAGCATGGCCAATGTAACGCCAATATTTAAAAAGGATTCCAGGAGTGAGCCGGGAAACTACAGACCTGTGAGTCTGACATCAGTAATAGGCAAAAGGGAAGAAACCATTATAAAGGATAAAATTACTGATCATGCATATAGTCATGGTTTAATGGGAGAAAGCCAACATAGATTTAGCCAAGGAAAGTCTTGTCTTATTAATCTGTTATTTTTTTTGAAGGTGTGAATAAAAAGGTAGATCAAGGTGAGCTGATTGATATAGTGTATCTGGATTTTCAGAAAGCCTTTGACAAGGTCCCTCATGAGAGTCTCTTGGCAAAATTAAAAAGTCATGGGATTGGAGGCAGTGTAGTATTGTGGATCAGAAACTTGTTAAAAGATAGAAGGCAGAGAGTAGGGCTAAATGTCCAATTTTCTCAATGGAGAAAGGTGAATAGTGGAGTACCCCAGGGATCTGTGCTGGGCCCATTGCTTTTTAACGTATTCATAAATGACCTGGAAATGGCAATAACGAGTGAGATGATCAAATTTGTGGATGACACAAAATTATTCAAAGTTCTTAAAACCCGAGAGGATTGTGAAAAGTTGCAAGAGGATCTTGATAAACTGGAAGACTAGACGTTCATATGGCTGGTGAAATTTAATGTTGACAAGTGCAAAATTATGCATCTAGGAAACAACAACCCAAACTATGGTTACACGATGCAATGTTCCACATTAGGAACCACCACCTAGGAAAAAGATTTAGGTGTCATCGTGGATAACACGTTGAAACTCTCTGCCCAGTGTGCAGCAGCTGCCAAGAAAGCTAATAGAATGCTAGGAATCATAAGTAAAAGGAATGATGAATAAAACAAAGGATATTATAATGCCTCTGAATCGCTCCATGGTTTGACCACACCTTGAATATTGTGTGCAATTCTGATCACCCTATCCTAAAAAGGATATAGCGAAATTAGAAAAGGTACAGAGAAGAGCCACCAAAATGGTAAAAGGGATGGAAGGATACCGCTATGAAGAAAGGCTTAAAAGGTTAGGGTTCTTCAACTTGGAAAAGTGAAGGCAGGGGAGATGTGATAGAAGTATATAAATTAATGAATGGAGTGGAATGGGTTAACGTAGATCAGTTGTTTACACCATCAAAAAAGTCAAAATACTAGAAGACACGCAATGAAGCTGCAATATAACTCATTTAAGGCTAATAGGAGAAATTGTTTTTCACTCAACGCGTAATCAAATTCTGGAATTCGTTACTGGAGGGTGTAGTAAAAGCTGTTAGTGTAGCTGGTTTTAAAAAAGATTTTGACAAGTTCCTGGAGGAAAGGTCCATAAACCATTATTAAAGAGGACCCAGGAAATCCACTGCTTACCTCAGGACAAGCATTGTAGAAGCTGTGGACTTTGGGTACCTGCCAGGTACTTGTAACCTGGATTGGCCACTGTTGGAAACTGGATACTGGGCTTGATGGACCTTGGTCTGAGCCAGTATGGCATTTCTTATGTTCTAATGCTCTTATTATCAGAGTTCATTTTAATGGCCATCACTGCCGATGGTTCAGAGTGTATAATCAGCTGCCAGTATTGCTGAGTGTTTGTCCAGCGTTCCTGAGAGGACAGCCTTCCTTTTTTGAAACAAGGTAAGTTTTCTAGATATTTTTAACTTTATGTAATAGATATACAGTACTATGAGGCTTATAAGAAGCTAATAAAAAAAATAAGTAATTAAAGTTCAGCACTGAAGAAGGGGTTTTTCTGACCTATGAGGATCTGTACCCACATTCTGCAAAACGAGCCTTGACTGCTTAAGAACTAAGGGACAAGCTGAGGTCATTTATTTATTTATTTAGCTGTATTTATATCCCGCTTTTCACCGGGTAAAAGCGGTTTAGCACAAAAAAGGGGGGGGGGGGTACAATAATCATCTTGACAGAGAGAGGGGAGTCCAGCACCAGGGGGGCCCACACTGAAGATTTAGATAGAGTGTAACAGTACTAGACTTTAAACACGAGTCTCTCAGTTGGGCAGGTCAGATGCAGCTTGTTTGGGAGGCTGATAGAAAATGGGCATTCATGGGTATTCATGAAACAGGATGGTTTTTAGCAGTTTCCTGAATGTGGGGAGGTCTTTGTTGATTCGGATCTGGTTGGGGAGGGAGTTCCAGAGGGAGGGCGCATATAGTTCAAATGCCCTGTTGCAGGCTTATTGATTGAACTTTCTTCGTTCATGAGGGATGGTGAGGGTGTTATTGGTGGTCTGGCGGGTTGGTCTGTTGTGGGTAGGCTGAGGGAGCAGAGTCTGGAGCTGGGAGGTCTGCACTTGATGGAGGACTCTGTGGATAAGTAACAGAGATTTGTATTTAATCCTTGCTTCCAGAGGCAGAATGTGAAGCTCTCTCAAGACTGGGGTGATGTGATGATGTTTCTTGATCCGTTGGATGATTCTTATGGTGGTGTTGAGGGCAGTTTGTAGAGGGTTTGTGTGGGTGGCCAGGAGTCCATGATAGATTGCATTACAGTAGTCCAGGGTGGGGGGAGCGTCATGGCCTGCATGACAGCTCTAAAATCTTGTGAGTCAATGAGTGGTCTTAGTCGTTGTACCATCTTTGCTTTGAGGTATATTGTTCTGGCTGTTTTTTCAATTTGTTGCTTAAATGTAAACGCTTGATCAATGATGATTCCCAAATATTTTATGTGGGGTTGAACTTGTATTTGGGTGGTACCGAAGGTGAGGTGTGCTGGTGGAATGAAGGTTTGGTCCTTGGTCACAAAGAGGGCTTCAGTTTTTCTAAGGTTGATTGACAGGTTGTTTTTTTGTAGCCAGTTGGTGACATCAGTGAAGCAGGTAGATAGGTGTTTGTTTGTTGGGTTTGTGGTTGTAATGGGTCCATAAAGCATAATGTCGTCCGCGTAGATATGGTAGTTGATGTTGTGAGAGCATATTATTGTGCAGAGGGGCTGAAGGTAGATGTTGAAGAGCATGGCGAAGAGTGTAGAGCCTTGGGATACTCCTTGATGCTGGCAAAAGGGGGGGGGGAGGTTGCAATACTGTTGTGGATCAGTTGTTGTCTGTTGGTCAGGTAGGAGTGGAACCATTGTAACACGATGTCCTTGATGCCAGTCTCTTGCAGTGTGCATAGGAGGATGCTGTGGGAGATGGTGTCAAAAGCTGCGGATGTATCCAGGAAGACCATAGAATATCCAGACTGTTTGGTCTGTGTTCCTTTGATCAGGGTGTTCATTAGGGATATCATGAGGGTCTCGACCACATGACCTGGGTGGAATCCATGTTGTTGTGGATCCAGCGAGTTGTTTGTGTCCAGATGGTCTTGGAGCTGCTGTTGAACTATCTTTTCGATGATTTTGGCAGTGAATGAGAGACTTGCTATTGGCCTGAAGGATGCATGGTCAAGAGAGTCCAGGTTATGTTTCTTGAGGGTGGGGCGAATGACGGAGGTTTTGAGACTGTCTGGCATGTGTCCTTGCTTGAGGGACTTGTTTGCTATGTGGGCTAGGGCAGTGCTTATGTCCAGCTTGGTTTTCTTTATCCACTCCAAAGAACAGGGGTCTAATGGGGAGGTGGCTTTGTTTAGGCAGGAGAGCAGTCTCTAAAATGCTTGTATGCAAATGCTAGAAGTCTAAAAAATAAGATGGGAGAGTTAGAATATATAGCACTAAATGAGAGGTTAGATGTGATTGGAATATCAGAGACATGGTGGAAGGAGGACAACCAGTGGGACACTGTGATATCTGGGTACAAACTATATCGTAATGATAGAGCTGATCAAATTGGTGGAGGGGTTGCACTCTATGTTAGAGAGGGCATTGAGTCAGAAAGGATTAAAGTTTTGCAGGAAACAAAATCTGCTGTAGAATCTCTATGGATTGAAATTCCATGTAAAAGGGGGAAGGCAATGGCAGTGGGGGTGTACTATCGAGCGCCTGGCCAGAATGACCAAATGGATGATGAAATGCTCAAAGAAATCAAGGAAGCTAACAAAAGTTACAGCGCAGTAATAATAATGGGTGATTTCAACTACCCCGGTATCGACTGGGTCAGTGTCACGTCAGGACATGCTAGGGAGATAAAGTTCCTAGATGAAATAAATGACTGCTTCTTGGAGCAGCTGGTTCATGAACCGACCAGAGGGGAAGCCATATTAGACCTAGTCCTTAGTAGAACACCAGATCTAGTGCAAGAGATAAGGTTGTTGGGGCCACTTGGCAATAGTGATCATAGCATGATCGCCTTTGATTTAATTAGTGGAGGAGGGATAGTAAGGAAATCCACAGTACTACCTTTTAACTTTCAAAAGGGAGACTATGATAAAATGAGGAAAACAGTTAAGAAAAAACTAAAAGGAGCAGTTGCAAAGGTTAAAGACATACATCAGGTTTGGCTGTTGTTGAAAAATACACCCACAAATAAGAACAGAAGCGAGGGACATCTTGAACAATTTTCAGAAGACTGTGTTCGTGAGAAACTAGCTCAACTTAAAGTAGACAAAGCGATGGAACCGGATGGGATACACCCTAGAATACTGAGGGAACTTGGGGACGTTCTAGCAACTCCACTGACTGACCTTTTCAATGCCTCGTTGGAGTTCGGAGTGGTGCCAAAGGACTGGAGAGAGGCTCATGTGGTGCCTTTACACAAAAGCGGAAGTAAGGATGTGGTTGAAAACTACAGGCCGGTTAGTTTAACTTCGGTGGTGAGTAAATTATTGGAAACACTGCTGAAAGAGAAAATAGTGAGGTTTCTGGAGTCCAGCGGATTACAGGATCCGAGGCAGCATGGATTCACCAGAGGCAGGTGTTGTCAGACAAATCTAATTGATTTCTTTGACTGGGTGACCAGGCAGTTGGACCAAGGGAGAGCTCTAGATGTGGTGTATTTAGATTTCAGTAAAGCCTTTGACACTGTTCCTCACAGGCGACTTATAAACAAACTGAGCACCCTAGGGATGGACCCTAAAGTTACTACTTGGGTTAGAAATTGGTTGGGTGGGAGGCGACAAAGAACACAAGTAAATGGAGCTCACTCTGAGGAGAAGGATGTTACCAGTGGTGTGCCCCAGGGATCTGTCCTTGGTCCGATTCTTTTTAACATCTTTGTTAGTGATATAGCGGAAGGGCTGTCGGGTAAGGTTTGCCTCTTTGCAGATGATACCAAAATCTGCAATAGAGTAGACACCCTGGAAGGTGTAGATAACATGAGGAGGGATCTAGCTAAGCTTGAAGAATGGTCTAGAATTTGGCAGCTGGGATTTAATGTTAAAAAATGTAAGGTCAAACATTTGGGCTGCAGCAATCCAAGGGAGCAATACAGTATAGGAGGTGAAGTACTTTTGTCCACTAAAGAAGAGCGGGACCTAGGCGTGGTTGTGTCTGATGATCTTAAAGTAGCTAAACAGGTAGAAAAGGCGACGGCAAAAGCTAGAAGGATGCTTGGGTGCATATGGAGAGGAATGGCTAGCAGAAAAAAGGAGGTGATAATGCCTCTGTATAAGTCTTTGGTGCGACCTCATTTGGAGTATAGTGTGCAATTCTGGAGACCGCACCTTCAAAAGGATGTGAACAGGATGGAGTCGGTGCAGAGGGTTACTAGTAAAATGATTAATGGGCTTCATTATAAAGCATATGAGGTCAGACTTAAGGATCTTAATATGTACACCTTAGAGGAAAGGCGGGATAGAGGTGATATGATTGAGATGTTTAAATACCTCCGTGGCATAAATGTTCAGGGAGAGAGCCTCTTTCAATTGAAAGCAAGTTCTGCTACGAGGGGACATGGGATGAGGGTGAAGGGAGATAGATTCAGGAGTGATATGCAGAAATATTTCTTTACAGAAAGAGTAGTGGATCCATGGAATAGTCTCCCAGTGGAGGTGGTAGAGATGAGGACAGTAACTGAATTCAAAAAAGCATGGGACCAACACAGAGGATCTCTAAAGGTAAAAAGTGGACTGTTGTAGTTGTTGTTATGGAAGGACAGACTAGATAGGCCATGTGGTCTTTTTCTGTCATCATGTTTCTATGTTTCTACTATCTTGGAAGCTCAGACGAGCTGTATTTCACGCTTTAAGAAAAGTGGAAGGAAGTCCAAAAAACTGCCAGCATGGTTTAAAGGTGAGGTCAGAGAGGCTGTTGTTGCAAAAAAAGCATCTTTCAGGAAATGGAAAAAAGAGCCAAATGATGAAACCTGGAAACAGCACAAGCACTGGCAAGTCAAATGCAAGGCATTGATAAGGCAGGCAAAGGGAGAATTTGAGAAGAAGCTTGCTGCGGAAGCAAAAACGCGAAGTAAAGACCTTTTCAAGTACATTCATAGCAAAAAACCTATGAGAGAGTCCGTTGGTCCATTAGATGATAAAGGGGTTAAAGGAGCACTAAGAGGCGACAAGGCGATAGCTGAGAGACTGAATGAATTCTTTGCTTCAGTCTTTATTGAGGAAGATGTAGGGATGTTACCCATGACTGAAGTGGTATTTAAAGGTGCGGAAGAATTGAAGGAAATATCGATACATCGGGAAGATGTATTACAACTATTAGATAAACTGAAGAGTAGCAAATCACCTGGGCCGGATGGTATACATCCAAGGGTGTTGAAAGAACTGAAATATGAGATTGCAGACCTGCTATTAGTAATCTGTGAACTATCATAAAATCATCTCTAATACCTGAAGATTGGAGGATCGCCAATGTAACACCAATTTTTAAAAAGGGTTCCAGTTGTGATCTGGGAAACTACAGACCGGTGAGCTTCACGTCAGTACCGGGAAAAATGGTAGAAACCATCATAAAGAATAAAATTACTCAGCATGTAGATAGTCATGGCCTAATGGAAGACAGCCAACATGGCTTTAGACAAGGAAGATCTTGTCTTACTAATCTGTTATGTTTTTTTGAAAGTGTGAATAAACAGTTGGACAAAGGTGAGTCGGTTGATATAGTGTATCTGGACTTTCAGAAAGCCTTTGCCAAGGTCCCTCATCAGAGACTTTTGGCAAAACTAAAGAGTCATGGGATAGGAGGCAGTTTACTACTGTGGATCAGGAACTGGTTAAAAGATAGAAAGCAGAGGGCAGGGCTAAATGGTCAGTTTTCCCAATGGAGAAAGGTGAATAGTGGTGTACCACAGAAATCTGTGCTGGGTCCGCTGGTTTTTGACATATTCATAAATGACCTGCAAAGGGGAATAACGAGTGAGGTTATCAAATTTGCAGATAACACAAAACTATTTAAAGTTCTTAAAATCCTAGAGGATTGTGGAAAATTGCAAGAGGATCTTGATAAATTGGAAGACTGGGCATCCAAATGGCAGATGAAATTTAATGTGGACAAGTGCAAAGCTATGCACCTAGGGAAGAACAACCCAAACTATGGTTACACGATGCAAGGTTCCACATTAGGAACCACCACCCAGGAAAAAGATTTAGGCGTCATTGTGGATAACATGTTAAAACCCTCGTCCCAGTGTGCAGCAGCGGCCAAGACAGCAAATAGAATGCTAGCTATCATAAGGAAAGGAATGGAAAATATAACAAAAGATATTATAATGCCTCTATATTGTTCCATGGTGAGACCACACCTTGAATATTGTGTGCAATTCTGGTCGCCGTATCTTAAAAAGGATATAGCCTTATTAGAAAAGGTTCAGAGAAGAGCCACCAAAATGGTAAAGGGGATGGAAGGATACTCCTATGAAGAAAGGCTAAAAAGGTTAGGGCTCTTTAACCTGGAAAAGAGATGGCTGAGGGGAGATATGATAGAAGTCTATAAATTAATGAACGGAGTGGAATGGGTAAACGTAGATCGATTGTTTACGTTATCAGAATATAGAAAGACTAGGGGACATGCAATGAAGCTACAGGTAAACTATTTAAGACTAATACAAGAAAATATTTTTTCACTCAAGGTGTAATCAAACTCTGGAATTTGTTACCGGAGGATGTAGTAAAGGCTGTTAGTGTAGCTGGGTTTAAAAAAGGTTTGGACAAGTTCCTGGAGGAAAGGTCCATAAACCATTATTAAGAAGGGACCCAGGATATCAATGCTTGACCCAGTACAAGCATTGTGGAACCTGTGTCTTTTGGGGAAACTGCTAGGTACGTATGACCTAGATTGGCCACTGTTGGAAACAGGATACTAGGCTTGATGGACCTTGGTCTGACCCAGTATGGCATATCTTATGTTCTTATGTTCTTATAATATTGTTAGATTCCCTGATTTCTTTGAATATTTCATCATCCATTTGTTCATTCTGCCTAGGTAGTCGATAGTACACTCCCACTGCCATCGCCTTCCCCTTTTTACATGGAATTTAAATCCATACAGATTCTACAGTGTATTTTGTATCCTACAAAACTTTATTCCTTTGTGACTCATTGCCCTCTCTAACATAGAGTACAACCCCTCCACCTATTTGATCTACTTGGTGGCTCGAGTAGCGGCGGTGGGCATCGGTGCCCGACGCTAGGCTTGGCTGCAGTCATCCAACCTTGAGCAATGAGTTCAGGACAAATTGGTTGGTCTCCCATGCCAAGGAGAGAACCTCTTTAGCAAACCCATAACCGACAAGGTTGCCGAGCTGGAGATCGAATTCATGATGAGTACTAGGTTCTCTAAAAAGACCACTGCCCCTCCCTGATGGAAGGACTTGGGTAAAAAGTCCTTCTACCTGAAGAAAGGGCCTGCTTACAGAAACTATCCACTTTTCCAGGCTCCCCTGGCTCCCCAACAGGGTCAGCAGATCAAGGGATATCGGCATGGCCCTTGTAAGAAGAAGGCTCCAAAAGCCTAGGCCCCTTTCAACCTCTCAGTTGACATAGAAGAGATCCTTCTGGCCTCTCATAAGACTTCTACTAGGAAAGCTTACACTCTCAAGTGGCGCAGGTTCTCAGCTTGTTGTGCTGAGCATGGGACGGACCCATTCTGCTACCTTTTGAGACTGGTGCTATAGTACCTTCTCCATCTTTCACAGGCTTAAATCTAACTCCGTCAGGTTATACTTCAGTGCCCTGGCGGCGCACCACCACCCAGTGGATGGAAAAACCCTCTCGGTCCAACTGCTGTTGACCCATTTTCTAAGAGCTCTGCTCTTATTAAAGCCCCCGGTTCACCCTCCGACGACCGAGTGAGATCTTAATGTAGTATTGGGGTAGCTCACTCGCCCTCCCTTTGAGCCTCTGGCTACTTGTCACCTCCAATACCTCTTGTGGAAGGTGACATTGCTGGTCACGCTCACCTCCACTCGTAAGGTAAGCGAGCTTCAGGCTTAGTGGTGGAGGCCCTTTATACCAGATTCTACAAAAAACAGGGTGGTGCTCCCCACGCACCCTAAATTTCTTCTGATGATGGTATCGTCCTTCCATCTCAACCAAAAAGTGGTACTTCCTACCTTCCTTCCGAGACCTCACACCAGTAGGGGTGAGATGGTCCTAAATTCTCTGAACTGCAAGAGGGCCTTGTCTTTCTACATCCAACGCACTCAGGGCTACCGCAAAGCCGCTCAGCTTTTTGTCTCTTATGACCCCAGTCATCTGAGGGAGGTGGTGACCAAATGTGCACTGTCTGTATGGGTGGCGGACTGTATCACCCTCGCCTATGAGTGGGCGAGGCTCCCGCTGGAAGGCCGCATCACGGCACACAGTGTCAGGGCCATGGCTGCATCTGTGGCAAACCTGCGCTCTGTCCTGATTTATTTATTTATTTACATTCTCTTATATACCGCGCTATTCTGCATCAGTGCGGTTTACATTGAACAAACTGAAATTACATTGAACAGGGCATTATAACTTGGAGATAACTATTTTTACAGGGAACATGGGCTATGGAGGGTTAAGTGGCTTGCCCAAGACCACAAGGAGCACCTGTGGGACTAGAAACCCCAGTCCTTCCGGCCCAAGGTTGCTGTCCTCTAGTGGGATTTGAACCCCCGACCTTCCGGCCTGAAGTACCTTGCCCCAACCACTAGGCCACTCCTCCACTCCGATGGTGGCTATCTGCTGGGCCACCACCTGGTCTTCAGTTCATACCTTCGCAGTCCATTACTGCCTGGAAAGGGAATCCCGACTGGACAGTGCCTTTGGCCAGGCTGTGCTCCGTAATCTTTTTGGGGTTAAGGCAACTCCTACCTTCTGACCCTTCTGTGTTCAGGCTACCAGAGTTCTGGTTTTCATTGGACACAGGGGCCCTCCTGTGGTCTGTAGACACAAACTCAATTGCTGCTGCTCATGGCTCCCCTTGAGGAGAACCATGTTTTTTCACTATGGGCTTTCGGTAGCCTGTAGCTGGGAAGTCCCATATGTGAGGACTGACTTCCTCCTTGTTCCCGGAGAAAGCGTAGTTACTCACCTGTAACAGGTGTTCTCTGAGGACAGCAGGAATCAGTCCTCACAACCCTCCTTCCTCCCCTTGGAGTTGCTCCTTTACCATCTTTTATTTTGCTGTCTTTTATTTATGTCATTTGACTGAGCAAGATGGCAACCTTGGATGGGAATGGGACCACACATGCATGGTAGCATCTCCCAAAGGCTTGTTACAGGTGAGTAACTACGCTTTCCCTGCAGCCTGACCCCTGATCTGGCCTCCCAAGGCCAGGGTTGGGCTGCAAGGAATCCCCTCTACCCCCTGCTACCTTCCCCGCTGACCGGGGCCACCGTCCCCCGCCAACTAGGGGAAGTTATTTCACCTCAGAGGTGGAATAAGTTCCCTGTACAGGCAGCAGGCCCCAGACGTACAGGGCCGACATTGGAATTGGCCCTGTGCATCCGGGGCTGCCGACCGTCCACTGCCTGCCCTAACACCGCCCCCACTCCGCCCCTTTCCCGCCCCCATCTAACTTCCCTGTACAATGTGCAGGGAAGTTAGTTGGGATCAGAAGAGGGTCCGAATAGCAGGGATGGACATCCCAACAGGACGTCCATCCCCGCTATTCATGCCTCGGAATGACCCTGTTAGTCTTTAAAGGTTTACTTCAGTCATTACGCATAAGATTATAGGTGGTTGTTTGAACTGCCTTATCTCTTATCCTGTATTGCTAGTCACCTTACCTGCTTGAACCACTTACCATAATACAGGTTGTACATACTGCATTATTTTATCACAATGCTTGTTTTGGGATGCATATATTTTGGTGTTGGGATGTGTATATTTTGCACATAAATTGTAGCATGTATATATTTTGCACATAAATTGTAAATACTATTTAAGCCAGCCTTGTTCACAGCAGTGGTTTTTGGAGAGGTTTCCTGGGGTGAAAGGAGGGAAATCCTACTTGCTAACACCTTTCTTCCCTAGGTAGAGACACCAGGCACCAAACTGGCATGCACCAATGCAGCCTGCCCTCAAGGGGACTCCAGCCAGGCCGGTCCCGGACCCAGAAGCACAACCGCTACCCTTGTAACTCCTTTGTATTTTTAGATTGTACTCAGTAATGGTTTGCTATCGTTTTTATGTGTATGGTTGTTAGGGAAGGGTATAATTTCTTTTTAACTCCTCTGTATTTTAAATTGTTGTAGACTGCCTTGAATACCTGCGCATATGGGGGTCTAAAAAGGTTTTAAAATAAATAAATATAATAAATCTCTTGCACCAGATCTTGTGTTCCACTAAGGACTAGATCCGAAATAGCTTCCCTTCTTGTTGGTTCATGAACCAGCTGCTCCAAGAAGCAGTCATTTATTTATTTATTTATTTATTTAACAGTTTCTTCTATACCGCCCCTTCCAGAGATCATTTAGAAACTTAGAAATTTAGAAACTTTATCTCCCTAGCATGTCCTGCCGTGACACTGACCCAGTCGATACCAGTGTAATTGAAATCACCCATTATTATTACTGCGCTGTAACATTTGTTAGCTTCCTTGATTTCTTTGAGCATTTCATCATCCATTTGTTCATTCTGGCCAGGCGGTCGATAGTACACCCTCACTGCCATCACCTTCCCCTTTTACATGGAATTTCAATCCATAGAGATTCTACAGTGAATTTTTGTATCCTGCAAAACGTTAATCCTTTGTGACTCAATGCCCTCTCTAACATAGAGCGCAACCCCTCCACCAATTTGATCTACTGCATCATTGTGATAAGGTTTGTTCCCAGGTATCAGAGTGTCCCACTAGCTGTCCTCCTTCCACCATGTCTCAGAGATACCAATCATATCTAATCTCTCATTTAGTACTATATATTCTAACTCTCCCATCTTATTTTTTAGACTTCTGGCATTTGCTTACAGGCTGTTACAGTGCACATTAGCCTTGGAAAGGGTTTATGAAGTGTAAACACTGCATGATGCATGTAAAGCCAGAGGCTGGGCTGTGGCTCAGTAGTTAGTGCTGTGCACCGTCATTTGCAGGTCCACCTTCTGCTTCCCAGGCCAGCTGGGGGTGTTCACAGTCCTCATGGGTTTTCAGGTACTCTCACTGTACTGTACATTCGGATTAACGGGCTAAGTGAGCTGGAAGGGAAAAAATTCCCAAGTAAACACAAACGAAGGCTTATGGTACCAGATCCTAGTCTCAGTCTCAGCTCCAGTTCAGATAGAAGCCCAAAGAAGTAGAAGGAAACTATCAGGCCCCAAAAAATTAATATGGACTACTGTAATTTTATTTTTAACAGTCTTCCCCAATACCAGATACATCACCTACAACTGATTCAAAATACTACTGCCCGGATCATTTCTCACACTTCCCGTTATAGTTATATCACACCTCATTTAATTCAGCTTCACTGGTTATCGGTTCCCCAGCATATAGTCTTTAAACTCCTAATTCTGACTCATAGGGCAATTCACACCCACACACCGCACTACCTGGTCGACTCTTTGCAGTTCCGTTCAGTGCTTCGCAGTGTCCGGTCCATCCACATCAATCGTTTTGTGCTTCTCTCTCCACACGTGCCCCTTTGGAATGCACCCGCAATACTGCCTTTTTCTTCCTAGCACCATCCTTATGGAACTCCCTCCCTCCTCCCTTCTGTCTGGAACCATCCTATCCCAAATTTAAGGCATTGCTTAAAACACATCTGTCTTGCCTACGATCTCCCACCCAGTTCTCCCAACTAGTTCCTCTCTCTCCCTTCTTTCGCTTCCTCTTCTTGTCTGGTGTGCTTGCTGCTTTCCTATCAAGAATTGTAGTTCTTTTCTGTTTCCTAGCCATGCCTGGCCCTATGTGTTTTGAATACATTGTAAACCGCCCTGCTGGCTCCCGAAGGTGCGGTATATTAAGAAAGCCAATAAAGATAAAGATGAAAAGAAATCCCATGCTGCTACTATTATATATTATATATTATATATTATATTATACTATTATATATTATATATTATGATCAACACTACAACTTCCCCACTTGACCCATGCCCGGTGTCATGGATCAAGTATACTAAGGAATCCCTTGCAGAAAACATCCAATACATAGTAAACCAATCCCTCACACAAGGAACCATGCCCAACACCCTAAAGCTCTCCTCGATCCGTCCCATAATAAAAAACAATAAACTTGACCCAAAGGACCCCAACTCCTACAGACCAATTGCCAGCATACCGCTAATCGCTAAAATAATAGAAAAAACTATACAACTCCAACTACAGGAATACATAGATGAGCAAAAACTTCTTGATGCGCATCAATTCGGATTCCGCCCCTTCCATGGAGTGGAAACCCTCCTAATCGCCTTGACAGACCTCCTCATCCGTGGTACTAATGAAAATAGCAAAGGTTTCCTCCTCCTCTTCATAGACCTATCTGCTGCATTTGACAGCATTAATCACAAAACACTCATCAACAGACTTGAAAACCTAAAAATAGGAGGAACCGTCCTTGAATGGTTCAAATCATACATTTCAAACAGACTCATACAGATACAATTAGGCAAAGAAACATCAGAAACCTTCCCTCAAGGCCAGGGTATCCCTCAGGGATCGGCACTTTCTGCCCTCCTCTTCAATTTATACCTCCAACCAATTACAGACATATTCAAGAAGTATGAAATTAACCATTTCATATACGCGGACGATATCATGCTCGCCATCCCCATAAACACCAACAACCCCAAATACGATAGACTACTCCAATGCATGAATGAGACCACCATATGGCTTGAAAACAACCACCTAAGCATCAATCTCAAAAAGACTGAAGCAATGTTCATAACGAGAAAACCTGACATGGACCACAACTACCCTACCACAATCACAATAAATAACACACCAATACCTATTAAAAAGGAGGTAAAATACCTTGGAATAATTCTGGACCATTCACTCACCATGATCCCACACATAAAACATACAGTAAAAACGATATTCTATAAACTCAAGACAATACAACACCTGAGACCCCTACTCAACACACATGACTTTAGATCAGTGGTCAACTCCCTCATCACCCCCCACTTTGACTACTGCAATAGCATTCTAAATGGCCTACCACTAAAAAGCATATACCTCCTCCAAAGAGCACAAAACATATGTGCCAAGATGGTCACAAAAGCTAAGCTAACAGACCACGTGACCCCAATACTACTAGATCTTCATTGGCTCCCCATAAGCAGCCGAATAAAATATAAAATCCTCCTTACTACCTTTAAACTCCTCAATAACATCTCTCCCTCCCAACTATCTACCCTATTACAAACCCCATCAGAAACTAGAACACGAAGACAGAACGCAACCCACTCCCTCAACATAAAAACTAATTTCAGAAGGACCAGAGCAACGACAAGTGATAGAGCCTTCTCCTTTGCTGCCCCTACCCTCTGGAACGAAATCCCTTTAACCCTCCGCAAAATAAAAGACCTTCACCAATTCAAAAAAGAACTAAAAACATACCTTTTCACAAAACACTTTGAGATCCCCTACCAACAAAAAACCTCTCCGATACAATCACAGAAACACATTCACAGTTCTCAAGACAGAACAAATGATTAAACATAAGAAAGACACTTACTCTACTCTGCCTTACCCTACAGACAAAGATTTACACAAACAAATGGCTATATCTCTATTGTAAATAATACCGGTAACTCAATTATGTTGTGATGACCTGTACATAGTTTGAATAGTGTTATTCTAGTTAATGTTCAAAACATGTTCAATGTAACTAAACGTGTACATAGTTAACACAAGTTCCATGTAAAATATACAGAAGTATATTGATTTTTGTTCGATGTGAACCGCCCCTGATCTCTGGAAGGGGCGGTATATAAGAAACTGTTAAATAAATAAATAAATAAATATATTGCGTGATTTGATAAAATCATTCCACATATGTCTAGCCAGCGATCTCTTATAATTCCAATCAGCATATAAGTGCCGCTCTGGCATTGAAACGCATACTTTGCCAGTGAACATGCCCAAGGGCAGCGCATGGGCAGATTACAAAATCCTGTAATGTACACGCATACTTGTGTAGGTGAGAAGGTTTACACCATCACTAGGGCTGCACTGTAGGTGCAACTTATGCCCATTACAGTGGTGTGTTATAAAGACAAGGAACATAAGAACATAAGATATGCTATACTGGATCAGACCAAAGTCCATCAAGCCCAGTATCCTGTTTCCAACAGTGGCCAATCTAGGTCATACGTACCTAGCAGTTTCCCCAAAAGACACAGGTTCCACAATGCTTGTATTGGGACACGCAGTAGATTTCCCAGATCCTCTTTAATAATGGTTTGTGGACCTGCCCTCCAGGAACTTGTCCAAACCTTTTTTGAACCCAGCTACACTAACATCTTTTACTACATCCTCTAATAACGAATTCCAGAATTTGATTACACGTTGAGTGAAAAAGTATTTTTTCTTATTAGTCTTAAATAGGTTATATTGTAGCTTCATTGCATGTCCCCTGGTCTTTCTACTTTTTGATGGCGTAAACAATCAATCTACGTTTACCTGTTCCACTCTTCATTAATTTATAGACCTATCATATCTCCCCTCAGCCGTCTCCTCATAGTGGTAGCCTTCCATCCCCTTTACCTTTTTGGTAGCTCTTCTCTGTACCTTTTCTAATTCTGCTATATCCTTTTTAAGATACAGCAACCAGAATTGCACACAATATTCAAGGTGTGGTCGTACCATGGAACGATACAGAGGCATTATAATATCCTTTGTTTTATTCTCCATTCCTTTCCTTATGATTCCCAGCATTCTATTAGCTTTCTTGCCTGCCGCTGCACCTAAATCTTTTTCCTGGGTGGTGGTTTCTAATGTGGAACCTTGCTTTTTGTAACCATAATTTGGGTTGTTCTTTCCTGGGTACATAACTTTGCACTTCCCCATATTAAATTTCATCTGCCATGCGAACGTCCGGTATTCCAATTTATCAAGGTCCTCTTGCAATTTTTTACAATCTTCTTGGGTTTTAATAACTTTGAATAATTTTGTATCACCTGCAAATTTGATTACCTCACTCATTATTCCCATTTCCAGGTCATTTACGAATATGTTAAAAAGCAGTGGACCCAGCACAGATCCCTGGGGTACTTTACTATTCAGCTTTCTCCACTGGGGATATTGACTGTTTAGCCCTACCCTCTGCTTTATATCTTATAACCAGTTCCAGATCCACAATAGTACAGTTTTCTGTCCCATAACTTCTTAATTTTGCCAAGAGTCTCTCATGAGGAATCTTGTCAAAGACTTTCTGAAAATCCAGATACATTATATTAACTGTCGCACCTTTGTCTACCTGTTTATTCACACCTTCAAAAAATATAACAGATTAGTAAGACAAGACCTTCCTTAGCTAAAGCCATATTGGTTTTCTTCCATTAAACTATGACTATCTACATGTTCAGTAATTTTGTTCTTTACAATAGTTTCTACCATTTTGCCTCATACTGACATCCGGTTCACTGGTTTGTAGTTTCCCGGATCACCCTGCAACCCATTTTAAAAATTGGCATTACATTGGCCATTCACCAATCTTCAGATATTTACAGAGGATTTTAATGATAGTTCAGATTACTAATAGTAGGTCTGCAATCTCATATTTCAGTCCTTTCAAAACCCTCAGATGTATACTATCTAGTGCAGGTGTTTTGCTACTCTTTAGTTAATAAAATAGTTGTAATACATCTTCCCGGTTTATCGATATTTCTTTCAATTCTTCCAATGCATCCCCTTTAAATGCCATTTCAGTCCTGGATAACTTCTCTACATCTTATTATTTATTTATTATTTATTACAATTTCTTATATACCGCACTATTCGGTATCAGCGCGGTTTACATTATAACACAATGACCATAACAACAAGCTGTTTGGTTTTACATAGAACAGGAGTACAAACTTGGATAACAGGGTGAACTAATATACATGATATAATTATAAATATAAGATTGGAGTAACAGTAACATAGGGAAAATACATGGTTATTTCTTAGGTGGGGATACCTAGGTCTCATTGCTGACTGGGTAGTATTGGAGGAAAAGGTGGTATTTGAGCGCCTTCCTGAACTGAGTTAGGTCTACAATGGCCCGAATGTCAGATGTTAGCGCATTCCAGCAATTGGGGACGTAGAAACTGAAAGCTCTGTTTGCCGTTGTCATGTTGCATTTTGTCAGTGCCTTTGGGACTATTAGTAGGTTTACAGCTGTTGCTCTTCTGGATCTGTTGGGGGGCACTGTGTGGATAAGTTCTGAGAGTGAGGAAGATGAGATACCCTTGATTGCCTTGAATGAGAGTAGTAGGGTTTTAAAGATGATCCTTCCATGGATAGGAAGCCAGTGCAGCTGCTTGAGAATAGGAGTCACGTGGTCACTTCTGGAGGCTCCGTAGAGGACCCTTGCTGCAGCATTCATGGCCAGCTGTAACGGGCTCAGTGTAGATTGAGGGAGACCTTGTAAGATGGCATTTGCAAAGTCAAAATGTGGTAGGATTAGCGCTTGATATATAGTGCGGAAATCGTCTGGGTCCAATAGAGAGCGTATATGCCTAAGCGATCGGATTTTGAAATATACAGCTTTGACTATATTGTTTATGTGATGTTTCATATCTAGACGTTGGTCCAAGGTGACTCCAAGGTATTTTATTGTTTCTTTAGTTTGTAGGTCAGCTTCCTTGACCCTTACATGGGACAGAAGAATAAAGTTGGGGTCTCTGGCGATGAAAAGCACCTCCGTTTTCTTGTGCTGAATACGAAGGTTTTGAGATTGGAGCCATTCTGAGACTGCATTGAAACAATCTATCAGTGGTGTCAGGTCCAATTGAACTGTAGAGAACGGCATGTACAGGAGTATGTCATCCGCATATATCAAACAGTTCACGTTAAATGACCTAATGATATTGCAGATGGGTTGCATGTATACATTGAATAGGAGAGAAGACAACGAGGACCCTTGAGGCACACCTTATTTTTGGTGGAAGCGTTTTTTATTTATTTTTATTTATTTAACAGTATTTCTAAACCGCCTTATCTTAATAATCAAGGTGGTATCACAGCAAGCAATCAGGTAAAGTGTGTGTGTTGTACATGCAGTGAGGATAAAACTTAGTTGTGTGAGGGATGTGTTGGGTGCTTGATTTGTTTGAGCTATATACAGGGTGGGCTATTTACAGTGGTTTTGATTCCTCTGATCCGGACTTCACATATTGCCATCTTCCATCTAGATAAGACTTGCACCATTCAAGCGCAGTGTTGCAGACGCCCTTCTCTTTCAATCGACCAAGGAGGAGTTCGTGATTCACCGAGTCGAATGCCGCGGCGATGTCTAAGAAGATGAGCACAAAACCTTGCCGGACGTTGTCAATGCCAGTGATGATATTGTTGAAAAGGCTAGTGAGAAGTGTCTCGACTCCATGATATTCTCTGAACCCATGTTGGCAGTGATCTAGGGGAGCTGCAGAATCTATATGGTCTTGCATTTGCCTTTGAACCTCTTTCTCAATTATCTTAGCTAGGAGGGGAATACTAGCTATTGGCCTATAAGAATCGACCCGTTGGGGGTCTAGTTTGGGGTTCTTCAATAGCGGCCTAATGGAGGTCTGTTTGAGAGCTGTGGGGAAGGAACCCGTTGTGAAAGAGAGATTCATCAGATTCGTGATGAAAGGGCTGAACTCACTGCGTAGCTCCTTAATCCAAAAAGCTGGGCAAGGGTCAGTCTGCGCTGTGGAGGTATTGAGAGACGCTATTGTATCCTCAATACATTTAGTGGATGGAGTGGAGAATTTATTTAGAGGGGTTAGGCTGGTTGGTTCTTGATATGAGTCTGCTGAGATTTTGTCAGTCTGTACGATCTTGGATTGCAAGTAGTCCGCGAATTTCTGTGGGTGAATATCACTGAGTTGTTCGGAAGATGGTTCCTTCGAAAGAGATTTGACCAAGTTGAAAAGATCACGTGGCTTGTTCAGTGATCTCTTTAGAGTGTCAGTGTGATATTGTTTCATTTGAATTGTGATTGCTTCTCGGTGCATTGACAGGTGGAGTCGGTAAGCGGACTGATCTTCAGTAGAGAGCGACCGGCGCCATCGTCTCTCAAGTTTGCGTAGCTGAGTAAGAGAAGCACGTAGCTCAGGAGAGAACCAGGGGGCAGAGCTTCTTTTTATCTTTGCTGTGTTATTGGAGTTCATCAGTTGAGAGATGGCATTAAGGTTGAAGTTCCAGGTGGAGATTAGTTCTTCAAGGTCAGGCGTGGTTTTGTTGAGGAGTGAGTGGGTCTGAGACAGGATGTGTTTGTTCCCTGTTAAATGGACGGAAACTTCTTATGGACGTTCGTGATGCGCTGTTCATATTTTGGCTGCTATGCAGCTGCTTATAGCTGATGGGTATCTGGAGATTAATCAATTTGTGATCTGACCAGGGTACATCAACGACTGATATTGCTAGGTCGTGGTTTTGTTCAATGACCGACTGGGGAGCAAACACCATATCAAGGATATTCCCCTTTATATGTGTGGGTTTGTTGATGATTTGCTTGAATCCCAGGTCCTCAATGGCATCAAGGAAGGCAGTAGCATGGTTTTGGTGTAATGATGGGAGATTGAAATCACCCATTATCCAATTTGGTCTACTGGGATTGATGCTGTTGGCCGCTAGGTCAATAATGGTAGGGAGGTCATCTGGAGATGCAGACGGTGTTCTGTACAATAGGTTGAAGGAGCATTGCTGGTTTGCGATGGAGAGAATGTCTAGGTTGTTTGTGCTGGAGGAGTCTGTTATGCGGAAGTTCAGGTCAGATTTGGAGAGTGTGAGCACTCCTCCTCCTTTTTTGTTTTCTCTATGTCTTGTGTGCATGGAGAAGTTGTGGGGTAGGAGTTGGTTGAGGAGAACGTTGTCCTCCGATGAGAGCCAGGTTTCCGTGATCATAAGAAGATCCAGGTCATAAAGGGAGATTATGTCTAGAACAACAGGCCATTTTTTGCGTATAGAACGCGCATTTATGATGGCACACTTTAGAAGTTGGCATTTCAGAGGTTTATCCTGGTAGGGTGTTTTGGATAGCTGGAGAGCTATGTGAATTAAGTGGGAGCGGCGTGTGTAGGCGTCACTTCCTGGGTTGGAGTGTGTGGGGCCAGACCATCTTCTTCCATGGCTATTCAAGATGGGAATATTACTGTGGGATGGATACAGGGCGTGGGAGGTTCCAAGCCAGTGTGCAAGGAGGTAAAAGCTAACAATGGCGGTGAACTGAAGGGCCATTTTGATGAAAAATCAGCAAAGAATCGTGCTCTAAATGGATTGTGCACTACAGAGATAAAGTAATAAGGCAATAATGCAGTAATGGAGTGTTGCAGTAATAAGACACTACAGTAATGAGGAGTTATAATGAGAAAATACAATATAGAGATGGTACCGTAGGGAGAACTGTAGTAGTGTGGGTACTCAAGGGTACAGATTAAATATTCCGACACATTAAATACACTGATACAATGACACCTGCACTACACTGATACAATGACGTGAAGATGAGAATGAGATGATGCAATGGAGAAATAATACTCTAACAGGTTATATGGTACTTTGAACGAGCAACATAATACTGGATCAGATAGGCTATGCTATTTAGTACCTTTCCAGTCTGTGAACAGTCCCACATGTTGGATTGAACTTCTTATGCAGTGCGGGTTCAACTTTACAAACCTCCGTTGTTATATGTTGCTGGGGTGGGCTTGCATTGAGGAGAGCCCCGATTGGGCAAGATGGAGTCGCTGTTGTTCCCGCCGCTGGAGGCTCGATCCCCCGACTGGGGAGAGCTGAGGATGGTGGCGGGTGTCCAGGGAACACGCGCCCGATGGCACGGACTTTAAATAGCCCCCGAGGAGAGCCCCGATTGGGCAAGATGGAGTCGCTGTTGTTCCCGCCGCTGGAGGCTCGATCCCCCGACTGGGGAGAGCTGAGGATGGTGGCGGGTGTCCAGGGAACACGCGCCCGATGGCACGGACTTTAAATAGCCCCCGAGGAGAGCCCCGATTGGGCAAGATGGAGTCGCTGTTGTTCCCGCCGCTGGAGGCTCAATCCCCCGACTGGGGAGAGCTGAGGATGGTGGCGGGTGTCCAGGGAACACGCGCCCGATGGCACGGACTTTAAATAGCCCTCGAGGAGAGCCCCGATTGGGCAAGATGGAGTCGCTGTTGTTCCCGCCGCTGGAGGCTCGATCCCCCGACTGGGGAGAGCTGAGGATGGTGGCGGGTGTCCAGGGAACACGCGCCCGATGGCACGGACTTTAAATAGCCCCCGAGGAGAGCCCCGATTGGGCAAGATGGAGTCGCTGTTGTTCCCGCCGCTGGAGGCTCGATCCCCCGACTGGGGAGAGCTGAGGATGGTGGCGGGTGTCCAGTAAAGACTGAAGCAAAGAATTCATTCAGTCTCTTTGCTAGGGCCTTGTCCCCTCTTAGTGCCTCTTTTACCCCTCTATCATCTAATGGTCCAACTGATTCTCTCAGAGGTTTTTTGCTATAAATGTACTTGAAAAGTTTATATTATGCACTTTTACGTCCACAGCAAGCTTTTTTTCAAATTCTCTCTTTGCCTGCCTTATCAATGCCTTGCATCTAACTTGCATGTGCTTATGATGTTTCCAGTTTTCGTCCTCTGGCTCCTTTTTCCATTTCCTGAAAGATGCTTTTTTGGCAACAACAGCCTCTCTGACCTCACCTTTAAACCATGCTGGAAGTTCTTTGGACATACTTCTACTTTTCTTAAAGCGTGGAATACAGCTGCTTTGGGCTTCCAAGATAGTAATTTTAAACAACACCCATGCTTGATGTAAATCTTTTAAACTTTTTAGCTGCTCCTTTTAGTTTTTTCTTAACTATTTTCTGCATTTTATCATAATCTCCCTTTTCCCCTATTATCTAATTTAAAAGCTGCCCTACCTACTTTTTAAAGGTTAATGCCAGCAGCCTGGTACCTACTTGTCTTTATAAAACAGTCTTGACATAGGCACTTTAACTATCAGCCACCTTATAATATTACCCTCCACGTACGTCAAATAGTATCTTATCTAGCACTGTCTGAGTGTATGTAAATGTGAATATGCCTGCAGGTGTCCCTGACGTTTCTGAAATCGAGCAGGGACCTCCGTGCCATGCCTTCACCACTACCCCCTGCCTACATGGACGTCCCCACACTGGTGACTATGCATGTGCACATCTTTAGATGTCCAAATCACGACTAAAACTTTTAAAATGCCCCCCATTTTCTTTATAAAATAGAAGCAACATAGGTGTTTTCATGGTCTAGTCCATGTGAGAAGATGCCTAGTTTATTAAGGCCTCTTTGCCTTTATGAAATAGAGGACGAGCAGCCTAGTGGTTAGAGGAATGAGCTAAAAACCATGGGTTCCACTGGCAACAAATCCTACTGATGTGTCACCCTCCATTGCCTCAAATACAGACTTAGATTGTTAGCTCTCAGGGACGGGGATATACTTAAATGTCAGCCACTGCTGAAAAAGGCATAAGCCAAATCCATGTACAGACTTAGATTGTTAGCTCTCAGGGACGGGGATATACTTAAATGTCAGTCACTGCTGAAAAAGGCATAAGCCAAATCCATGTACAGACTTAGATTGTTAGCTCTCAGGGACGGGGATATACTTAAATGTCAGCCACTGCTGAAAAAGGCATAAGCCAAATCCATGTTTTAAAAAAAAGAAGGCTCCCAGATCCAGCCACTATAGCACACAAAGGTATGCCTGCTTGAAAAAGCTGTAGATATGTGAGTGTGTACTCCAGCCGTGTACCCATGTACCTTATTGGATACGCGCCTATATCACAAATTACATCCCAGGAAGTGTCTGTGCACAGATAATGGGAAAATGGACGTACTTTTCCCATCCCTCCGCTTTTTGCATGCATTGTTATAAAAGCTTTTTGTTGTGTGTGGAATGAGCCCCTCTGTGTGAATGGTCTAGAGGTGGCTTCCAGCTGTCCCCATGGCCTTTCACATCTTTCATCTCATTGTTCTGTTTCCCTCACACTTCTGGTTTCTTGTGTGCTTTTCTCCTTCTAGTGGGGAGGGGAGCGGGTGGTACGTCAGTGTCTTCCACTCCAGAAATTCCACTCTAGGTTCTCTTCCTTTCTTTCTTCTGCTAACTTTATTACAGTCAAGGCTGCAAGCAGAAAAACTGTATCTTGTCTGTCTTTCCTCCTTCGCAATGATATCCAAAATAAACCTTTATTTTTTATTTAAAACCTGTAGACTCTAGTTAGTGCATATCCTGTTGCTAATGGCCTCGGAGAGTAAGGGGTCTCTATTCTGTGGCAGGCCCTTGATTGTTGTGGTACAATTGTGAATTTTACCGCACTTTAGTAATTACATTGTTTTATTTTGTAGCATATATCGAAGATGTAGCGAGATGTGTGGACCAGAGCAAACGACTAATTATTGTGATGACTCCAAATTATGTTGTAAGAAGAGGCTGGAGCATCTTTGAACTAGAGGGCAGACTTCGGAACATGCTGGTCACTGGTGAGATAAAAGTGATTCTCATCGAATGCAGCGAACTCCGTGGAATTATGAACTATCAAGAGGTGGAGACCCTGAAACACACCATCAAACTCCTGACAGTAATTAAATGGCAGGGGCCAAAGTGCAACAAGCTAAATTCTAAATTCTGGAAACGTTTGCAGTATGAAATGCCTTTCAGGAGGCTGGAGCCCATAAGCCACGAGCAGGTTCTAGATGTCAGTGAACAGGGACCATTTGGGGAACTGCAGACGGTGTCCGCCATCTCAATGGCGGCTGCAGCCTCCACAGCTCTAGCCACTGCCCATCCAGACCTGCGCTCTACCTTCCATAACACCTATCATTCACAGATGCGGCAGAAACACTACTATCGAAGCTACGAATATGACGTACCTCCGACTGGCACCCTGCCTCTTACCTCAATAGGTAATCAGCATACCTACTGCAATATCCCAATGACACTCATTAATGGGCAGCGGCCGCAGACAAAAGTCAACCGGGATCTGCACCCCGATGAGACCCATACAAACAGTGCCATCCTGCCGCTTCTGCCGAGGGAAACCAGTATATCGAGTGTCATTTGGTGACAGACACACAAGGGGCATTGCTGCCCCCTTTGAGTAGGAGCTAAACCAGCAGTCTGGTGCCTGGAACTCCATCCTTGGCTGCTGTTGCATTACAATCTATGAATTACCAGGAAAAACAGGGTCTTGTACATATTCTTTGCAATTTCTTTGTAGCATCAGTGTCTTCCTGTTTTACCCATGTCTCTTGCCATTACATTTTGACTTTGTTTTCTATGTTACTGGGATTTGTAGATTTAAATTTTTTAATGAAGAGACTGATCTATAGCTGGGAATGTTCCTCCTTTTGGACTCAGTGTAGTTTCAGAACAATTTTGATATGATTTTCTTTTATTTTTTGGTAACATTTTTTTGCATTGCTTGGACACTGAAGAACATCCCTTTCGTTGGCCTGCCTGGTGAACCTCACATGGCCTGCAGCGCGGGAGAAAGATATTCACAAGTTCCAGAGAACATTTTTGCTTTTCTTAAGAGGAGCTCAGATTGTATTCCTTGACCCCTTCCCTCCCCACAACAGCAGCATGTTTGGCGACACTGCAAGGTGGTCTGATCACTAATCCTTAACTAACAAGTGGCAAGGATATTCCGCCTATGAGTTGCTTTGCAGTGACTTCCACACAAGTTCTAGCAAGTAATTTCAAAGAAAAATAACCCTTTTATTTATAGTTGATTTGTTTTCAAATTGTTTGAATTGCAAATAACTTGATGTACCCTCTCTAAAAAATGTTTTATTTTAGCACTGCTGGGAGGGGCAGGAAAGCCTTTTTTCTTCCTTTTGATCTGTGCTTTTGGGCTCTTCTTTCAGTTCTGCAAATGAAGTTGTGAAATTATTAGGGAAGTTTTGGGTGTAGGAGCTGAATTGTGGCCAGACCAAAGGGAAGTAGAAGAATATTATTCAAACCTGTTTTATCACTTTGTGTTTTTACAAAATGTTCTAGAAAAGTCAGAAAACAAGAAAGCTAAAGACTGTGTTGGGGAGAAAGCAGTCTGGAGGTGTCGTGCACTACAGCTCTCGGTGAGATAGGCAAAATGCTTTTGCAGTTTGATATTTGAGCTTCTTTTCTTTCCACTGGCAACAAGAAGTAAACATTTCTTAGTCTTGAGGTGATTAAAATGAGAACTCAGGAGGTTTCTAAAATAACAACACCAATGGCTTAAGCTTAGACCTTATTTATACATTTTTAATATTTCAGTCTGATCTGAAGATGTTCATATGAATTTTACCGAATAAAGAAATTAGTTTATTTTGAAGACGTGATTCTGTGTTTTCAGTGTGCGGTGCATGCGTGTGTGTGGGAGCAGGTGGATGAGTGCGGAAATGAAATATCGAAGACTGCACCCATTTCTTTCCTTCTAGAATAGTTAGTCATCACTACCAAGCAATGCAGCAAAGTTAATAGCAGGGCTTTAAGGTTAGTTTATTTCAAGAATTACTTGACTAGACTGTGTTAGCAGGGCCGGATTAACACTATATTAGGCCCTAGGCAAACATACTTTTGTGGGTCCCTATCATGGACCCCATTTATTTCTTTTATCAGTCACCTCCCCCACACACGGACACACTCACATTCACTCTTTCCCTGCCCTGCCCTTTGGGGTCTTCCCCCCCCCCCCCCCACTTCACCTCTCCAGGAGTAACATGGGGAAAACTGCAGTCCCTGGTTCTGGATGTGACAGTGACTGGAACCGGAGACTAGAACCAGGGATACAGAACAAGCCATTTCCAGCCTTCATTACCTCTGCTACAAACCACAGACACCAAGGGTGAACTATCCCTGAGTGAGACTGAAACAGAAACAGAGAAAATGGCGGTAGATAAAGACTATGTGACCTATCTGGTCTGCTAAGCTCTAGAATCTAGAGAACTGTAAGTGATAACAAGATTCACAAATGAAAGCCGCAAAAGCAAATATTCTGCTTTCTTTGGTGCTTCTGAAAAGATAAAACCAGAATGGAGGCAGCAATGGTACAGTTTGCCCACGAATGCGTTATCTGGGTAAATCCACTTAGTGCGCAGATAGCTACATTTGTAGCAGGGGAGTTCTCCATTCAGCCCTGATTTTCAAAGGGCAATTCTATTTATTTGACACTGTCCTCACCAGAGAAAGACTCGTACATGCAAACGTTCGCTCTTCATATGCACGCACGCACGCATCCTCTCGCTTTCAGATGCACAGATAGATGCACACACAGGAACCGTGTTCCTCTTCAGAAACATGCATACTCGTACATGCAAACGTTCGCTCTTCATATGCACGCACGCACGCATCCTCTCGCTTTCAGATCCACAGATAGATGCACACACAGGAACCGTGTTCCTCTTCAGAAACATGCATACTCGTACATGCAAACGTTCGCTCTTCATATGCACGCACGCACGCATCCTCTCGCTTTCAGATCCACAGATAGATGCACACACAGGAACCGTGTTCCTCTTCAGAAACATGCATACTCGTACATGCAAACGTTCGCTCTTCATATGCACGCACGCACGCATCCTCTCGCTTTCAGATCCACAGATAGATGCACACACAGGAACCGTGTTCCTCTTCAGAAACATGCATACTCGTACATGCAAACGTTCGCTCTTCATATGCACGCACGCACGCATCCTCTCGCTTTCAGATCCACAGATAGATGCACACACAGGAACCGTGTTCCTCTTCAGAAACATGCATACTCGTACATGCAAACGTTTGCTCTTCATATGCACGCACGCACGCATCCTCTCGCTTTCAGATCCACAGATAGATGCACACACAGGAACCGTGTTCCTCTTCAGAAACATGCATACTCGTACATGCAAACGTTCGCTCTTCATATGCATGCACGCACGCATCCTCTCGCTTTCAGATCCACAGATAGATGCACACACAGGAACCGTGTTCCGAAACATGCTCAGTCAATCTCTGCCCCGATCCCCCCTCCAAGATTACCAGATGGCCCTGATTTTAGCTGTGTCCCCAACCCCCAGCTGTTTGGCAGTTTCCTGTCACCAATTCCAGCAATAGGATCAGAGGCGGTATAAAAATATTTTATTTACAATTTAGTGATCTAAACTGAGGGAATGCATCACTGTTTCTTTGTCTGTCAGTTTGACTGCTTGGAAGTGATATTGTTGCTTTCATGTCATGTTGTTTAAACCCAAACTGAGGTGTCCCTTTCTACCCCCTACCCCTCCCCTACACTTTAGATGTGTCCCAGATTTGCCTGAAAAAAACAGGTAACCTTACACTCCTCACCACCCAGCTCTGCCCATCCTAGAAAGCATTTGCTGCCAGCTATTTTTCTCATCCCCAAAAGGATACTCATTGATTCCACTGGCTCTCTCTAAGGCCAGCCCAGTGCCCCTTGCAGAGCTCAGAACCCCTCTACCTCTTGTACAGCACATGAACTTCCCCGGCTCACTCCCTCCCCCCCCCCCTTCCTGTACTAGAACAGCCTTTCAGTGCTCCACCCCCACAGCCTTCCTATTAGTTCCTACCCACAGTCTGTGACTGGAGAAGTTTTCCAGTGCTCTGCCCCCACAGCTATCCCATTGGTTCCTACCCACAGTCTGTGTGACTACAGCAACATTCCAGTGCTCCACCCCCACAGCCTTCCCATTGGTTCCTACCCACAGTCTGTGTGACTACAGCAACATTCCAGTGCTCCACCCCACAGCTTTCCCATTGGTTCCTACCCACAGTCTGACTACAGCAACATTCCAGTGCTCCACCCCCACAGCCTTCCCATTGGTTCCTACCCACAGTCTGCGACTACAGCAACATTCCTGTGCTCCGCCCCCACAGCCTTCCCATTGGTTCCTACCTACAGTCTGTGACTACAGCAACATTCCAGTGCTCCGCTCCCATAGTCTTCCTATTGGCTGGATCAGGACCGGACTGACCATTGTGCGAGAATATTTTTGAACAGGCCCCGCATGAACTTCATTCTTGCACAATGGATGGCTTCAGAGGTGAGCCGGGGAAGCAGTGTGAGACCCCAGCTCACCTCTGCACAACCGCCAGCGTGAAAAGCGCCATTTTCCCTCATACTGGTGGCTGTTACTGTGAAACGCACAAGTACTGGGAAATGCTCCTTAATCTTTCCCAGCATTCAGTGCGTTTCAAAGTAACAGCCACCAGCATGAGAGAAAACTGCGTTTTTCACGCTGGTGGCTGTGCAGAGGTTAACCAGGCCTTACGCGGGCTTCCCTGGCTCACTTCTGAAGCAGTTTAGATAGGAGCAGGGCTCTTCAGGGGGAGGTCTCGGATAGGACAGGAAATAGCTGATGGGGGACTTGGATTGGAAATGGGCTGATGGGGGCTGGAATAGGACTGGAAATGGCTGATGAGGGGCTAGGTTTGGAAATGGACTGAGGGGGTGGAGCTTGGACTGGAAATGGGCTGATGGGGGAATGGAATAGGACTGTAAATTGCTGATGGGGGCTAGGACTGGAAATGAGCTGATGGGGAGATCTAGGATTGGAAATGGGCTGATGGGGGGCTAGGACTGGATATGGGCTAAGGGGTGGAGCTTGGACTGGAAATGGGATGATGGATGCTAGAATAGGACTAGAAATGGCTGATGTTGGGCTAGGATTGGAAATGGTCTGATGGGGGAGTTTGGACTGGAAATGGGCTGATGGAGGGTGCTAGGACTGGAAATGGGCTGATGCGGGGGGATGGGAGAATGGGACTAGAAGGGAGTGGAAGCTAGGTGGGGCTGGAACTAGAAGGGCGCTGATATTGTGGGAGGACTAGAAAGGGGGATGGAGCTGGGGGAGTGAGGATGGAGAGGGGAAAAGATATTTTGTGTGAGGGGGAAGAAAAATCTACGATTGGCTGGGTAGTGGGAGAGTAAGAGGGGATTGAGGATGGAAGGTTGAAATTTGAGTGGATGAAAAAGGAATAAAGAAAGAGATAGAGGAAAGAGCAAAAGGAGAAAGATCAGTATGTTATAGTAGATATAGAGAGAGAACAGAAAATAACTAGAAGAGAGAAAGTACAAATGGGCAGCAGACGATGGAGAGTTAGGGGAAGACGCGAAGAACCCAGAAGAAAGTGACTGGAGCAATTGCAACTGAAAAATAAAATGCACAAACAACAAAAGGTAGAAAATACTTTATTATTTTGAATTATTAATTGGAATATGTCAACTTTAGGAAATGTGCATTGCTAATGTCTTTGCGTTTTTCTTTAGTACAAGAGAAAATTAATATATAGTTTTATTTCTCCAGTGTTGTTGTACATTCCAACTTTGGCTTTTGGGGTTCCCAGTTTAATTATTGTCTTCATATTTCTAAACTGTGATTCCTTGTTCTTTGTTTGGTGACGGTCTATGTTCTGCATGTGTAACCGAGCTGAGGTATTCTGTTCATGTAGTTTCTATTTGATAGTGCCACTTGTTCTCTTTCCCCAGTAGGAGAAGTACTGGTATTCTCTGAGATGTACTGGTTTAATATTTGCAGTGTTTCCTTTTGATAGGTAGGGTATGGTGCTTTATTTATTTATTTATTTATTTAACAATGATTTATATACCGCATCTTCCATAGTTCAGTTGCGGTTCACAATAAACAACAGTTAACAAATCGGAGTTTGTTTTACATAAAACATCATATGACCAAATAACAATAAGATAAACAACTAGTGTTAATACAGAACAGTATAGAACAGTGCAAACTATATACATTATGTACAAATACACATTATGTGGGGCTTAAGCGTTATTCAAAGTACAGTATCAGCTATGAAGAATTGTATGTGTAGGTCATTTGGGATTTGTTAGATAAAAACTGGTTAGCCATTATCTAAGTCTATTGAGGGATGATCTGAGTTGTTGTAATGTTTAGAAAAGAGATAGGTTTTCACTTTTTTGCGGAATTCGATGATCTCGGTTAGCATTCTTAGATCATCTGGGAGGGAATTCCAGATTGTTGGAGCTGCATGAGAAAAAGCTCTATTGTTTGTGAGTTTATTTGCTTTTATGAAGTCTTTGGGAGTTTTTAGTTTATTTGTTTGTCCTTTTCTTTGAGTAGATTTTGAGTGCTCTTTGCTGATTAGGTTACTTAGGGTGACTGGGGCCATGTCGTTTAGAGTTTTAAATGTGGTTATCAATGTTTTGTATACTATCCTACTTTGTATAGGCAGCCAGTGAAGGGATTCTAGTATTGGTGTTATATGTTGATGTGCATGTACTTTCGTTATTATCCGAGCTGCTGCATTCTGTGCAAGTTGAATTCTTTTAATGTTTTGTTATACCCAATAAAAAAGTCAAAGTGGGGGGTTATGGTAGCTTGAATTATGCTGATGAAATCATGTATGTATACAAGGGGTCTTAGTTGTTTAAGGATTTTGAGTTTGAAATAGATTTTCTTTGTGGTGTTTCTAATGTGAGTGTCTAATGTAAGGTGTTTATCTAGAATAACACCTAGATATCTTACTTCATTTTTTATTTTAATTTTTTGGTTTTGAAGTGTTATGTGTGTAGGTGGAGTATAGGATTGGTTTTTGGTGACGATTAGCACTTCAGTTTTGGAGTGATTTATTTGGAGATTGTGGGTATTTAGCCAGGATGTGACTTCATTGAAGCAATCTGACAGAGTTTGCATCGGTAAGTTGGGAATCGTGAACGGAATGTACATCATGATATCATCTGCGTATAGATGATAGAGTACACCAAATTTTTTAAAGATATTGCAAACAGGTTTTATGTATATGTTAAATAGGAGTGCTGATAACGCTGATCCTTGAGGTAAACCGGTTTCCAGTTTGTATAAATCAGAGGTTTGATTACCTATTCGTACATTTTTTGTCCTATTATCTAGATAAGAGGAAAACCATTTATGAACTGTGGCATTTATTCCTATTTGACTCAGGCTGTTGAGCATTATGGTATGGTGGACACTATCAAAAGCAGCTGAAATATCAATAAATAATAGAATGAATGCTTGTTTGTGATTGTCGATTCCTCTTAATAGAGTATCTGTTAGAACTGTGAGGAGTGTTTCCACGCCATGCTTTGGGCGAAAACCATATTGCTGTTCGTCGAGTGGGTAAGATGAGTCTAGGTGCTCCTGCGTCTGTATTTGTACTGTTTTTTCTATTACTTTTGCTAAGAATGGTATACTTGAGATGGGTCTATATGATTTTGGTGAGGTTTTATCAAGGGTGCTGTTCTTGAGAATTGGTCTTATTTGTACGTGTTTAAGTGTGGGTGGGAGGTAACCTTGGAGTAGTGAGAGATTGACAATGGGGAGTATGAATGAAAGAAGGATTGGGAGAGTGTTTTTTATCCAGATTACTGGGCAAGGATCTAGGTAAGAGGTAGTGGTGTTTAGGTTGAGTATGATATTTTTTAATGATGTTTTGGTTATAGGGTGAAATTCTGACCATACGTCTATCAGGTGATGAGGTTTGTGGAAAGAGTCTGGAGTCGTGAATTGTAGTTTTGTTTTGTTTTGGTAATAGTTAGCTAATGTTTGTGCTGAGATGTCCGTGATTTCCTTGCTGGAAGTTTGTGAGTTATTAGTTAGGTTACTAACAATGGAGAATAGTTCTCTTGGTCTATTATAAGAATTTGATAGGATGCTGGCATAGTAGTTTTTCTTTGTGCTGTCTAAGGTTTGTGAGTGCTTTGTGAGTCCTGGTAGTGCTGTTAAGATACGGCGGGTCTGCTATGGGTTCTAAATGAGCACTGTTTATAGTACTTCCTGATGTGCCTGGCGGTTGGCACTGGAGTATAGTAATGTAGAAATCTGGTAGTCTTTCTTTATCCAGGCACTCATCAAGAGGCATGTTTACTAAAAGTTAGTGCGTGTTAACATTATGCAAATATTTATGAAAATGAGATCCCCCTTATGCAAATGACACCCCGCAATGTGTCTTCACACTTGGCCAGCACCCTCCCTTGGGCCGCCCCTGGGTTGGATCCTACCCACACTCAGTGACTAGAGCATTCCAGTGCTGACGAAAGAGCAATGTGCTAGCAGATTGTAATTGTTTAGATTTGCATGTTATAAAGGGAACTAGCATTAATGAAAAATATTCTGGAAAAAAATCATTAAAATATCTATATAAAAGAATAAAAAGCTTGAAACGAATCTAGTTGGAGACTTTAAGCCAATGCAATTTATGAAGTAAAGGGGACAGCGGGAAACACCAAAAATAAGATATGCTGCTGTGTTTTGGCACAATTGTAATTGTTTAATCTGATATTCAGAGCAATTAAAAAATAACAGATTTCCATAATCCAGATACGAGAATCTGTGACTAGCATTCCAGTGCTCTGCCTCCAAAGCCTTCCCACCCATAGTCTGTGACCAGAGCGCATTCCATTGCTCTATCCCACAGCCTTCCCATTGACTGGATCCCACCCATACTCTGTGACCAGAGCGCATTCCAGTGCTCTGCCTCCACAGCCTTCCCATTGACTGGATCCCACCCATAGTCTGTGACCAGAGCGCATTCCATTGCTCTGCCTCCACAGCCTTCCCATTGACTGGATCCCACCCATAGTCTGTGACCAGAGTGCATTCCATTGCTCTATCCCACAGCCTTCCCATTGACTGGATCCCACCCATAGTCTGTGACCAGAGCGCATTCCATTGCTCTATCCCACAGCCTTCCCATTGACTGGATCCCACCCATAGTCTGTGACCAGAGCGCATTCCATTGCTCTATCCCACAGCCTTCCCATTGACTGGATCCCACCCATAGTCTGTGACCAGAGCGCATTCCATTGCTCTATCCCACAGCCTTCCCATTGACTGGATCCCACCCATAGTCTGTGACCAGAGCGCATTCCATTGCTCTATCCCACAGCCTTCCCATTGACTGGATCCCACCCATACTCTGTGACCAGAGCGCATTCCAGTGCTCTGCCTCCACAGCCTTCCCATTGACTGGATCCCACCCATAGTCTGTGACCAGAGCGCATTCCATTGCTCTATCCCACAGCCTTCCTATTGACTGAATCCCACCCATACTCTGTGACCAGAGCGCATTCCATTGCTCTATCCCACAGCCTTCCTATTGACTGGATCCCACCCATACTCTGTGACCAGAGCGCATTCCATTGCTCTATCCCACAGCCTTCCTATTGACTGGATCCCACCCATAGTCTGTGACCAGAGCGCATTCCATTGCTCTATCCCACAGCTTTCCAAAACCGACCACAGCTCTACAAAAGCTTTCGTTTTGCCGTAAAACCGGCTTCATCAGGAGCTATGCCGTGCTGAAATAAACGCTACACAATGGCTAGCGGGAAATTCTGGGAAGCCATTGTGTAGCATTTATTTCAGCACGGCATAGCTCCTGATGAAGCCAGTTTTACGGCGAAACGAAAGCTTTTGTAGAGCTGCGGTCGGTTTTGGTGATGAATGATAGTGTTGTTAACTGCTGTGATGTCTCTTTCCTGCGTTGGAGGTTGGAGCTGACCCCTTGTGTTACGTGTCTTCTTTAAGGGCAGAGGACCCAGTCGGTGGCAAGACTTCAGTTATGAGGTGTTTCCTTTGGGCTGCCTCGGCTGTGTTATAGCCCCACCAGTATCTTGCGTGTGTCTCTGATATAGACGCTTTTTATGAGTGGAATGATTGATTTTATAGGGGGTTGTGAATGGTTGTGGGTGTGTAATATATTTGTTTAGATTTAGATAAGCTTTTCCCATTGGTTAAATAGTGGAGGTTAAGGGAATTTTGTAAGCTTTTTGTGAGTTGGTTTGGTGAATTTAGCAAAGGCCTGACCGGTGATGTGAGCGTCTATCAATACCCTATGGTGAATTTTCACTAAATGAGGGGTTGTGCCATCTGAGGTCAATGTGCCTGTAATTGATATTTGAAAAACTTTGATTAAAAAATTTTAAGATATATTCTGAGTGTTATAGAGAGCAGTTTTCTCTGTATCCTTAGGAACATTGCCAGGACTGGGACATGTGGGTAAAGGGATCTTTTCCTTTGGGCCTTTGACCCAGGACGATGATATTGATGACTATTTTGATGTATTTGAATGTGTGGCAGTCCTAAGTGGATGGCCAGAAGATCAGTGGGCCATCCGCATAGCGGCCTCCCTTACAGGGGAAGCTCTCGCAGCTTATAGGACCGTGCCTGCTGATCTCGCCTTCACTTACAACGAAGTAAAAAAGGCCGTGAGAGATCGATTGGGATTGACCCCAATGGTCTACCGCCGTCTTTTACGTGCATGTAAACTAAGGCAGGGTGAGACACCACGCGCTTTGTGTCAACGTATCAAAGCGCTGATGTGTAAATGGTTAATGCCGGAAGGGAAAACGGTTGGCTCCATTTTAGACAGTATTGCCCTTGAACAGTTTATAGAAACTGTGCCACCGGAAATGTGATCTTTCCTGATTTTATAGGATTGCAAAAGCACAAAAGACGCAACTTCTTTGGCAGAGCGTTTCTTAGAAGCCTGTGTTGTTGGCCAAATGAAGGTGGGGGATTTGAGCCAAGCAGTTGTAAGGGGATCAGAAAAGATGAGCAAGACAATGCTAGGGGAAATTACTCGAGGTAAATCCCTAGGAAGGACAGGATATGAGCAACGAAAGTGCTTTAGTTGCGGAGCTAAGGGACATCTAAAGAAGGATTATCAAGCCAAGACAGTATTAATGACCACCCAATCCAAAGAGAGTGGGGAGGGATTCTTATTGTCAGTAGAGGTGGAGGACATCCCAGTATAAGCCCTATTAGACTCCAGCGCTGACAATCTATGGTTTCCCAGCAGCTTTGGGCAGATATACAAGCCAAGGGAGGTCACCTGGAAAAACACTCAGAGGGGAATATAACAATTAGATGCGTGCATGGCACAGCGTCATCTTACCCCTTATATACAGTGAAGGGGAAAGGCCTAGGCTTGAAGAGGAACATTACTGTAGCCGTAGTCCCAAAACTCCCCCATTCACTAGTTTTAGGGAGAGACTGGCTGCAGTTTAAACGAGGTCTGGCTAAGGGTTTGGGGTCCAAGACAGGTTTAGTGTCTACTAGTGCCCATACCAAGGCTAGAGATGAATAACAGGATCCACTGGGTGATCCTTTGTGTAGTTTGCCCACACATGAAGAGCTGATAACATCTCCTAAGAATAAGACTGGACAGGAGAGACGGTTCACATCCTCCCGAGAACAAAAGGCAAGGTCCAAGGTAATGCCGGCTCCATTGTTTGAGAATTCTCATAAGAAGCAGAATAGGAGGGTAACCCAAAAACAAGACCACGATAGTAAGCCCAAGTTTGTACTAAAATGTTGTCGCACCACTCCAAATGCAAGAATACCCAAACGCGCGTCAGAACAAGCGGCAGGGTTTGATCTCCATAGTGCAGAGGATATCAGTATCCCCAGGCAAGGGAGAGCATTGGTGGAGACGGGGTTATAGATAGAGATACCTCCCGGATGCTATGGCCGGATTGCTCCACGCTCTGGCCTAGCTGTAAAGAATTCTATCGATGTAGGGGCAGGGGTCGTGGACCCTGACTTCCGGGGACCCATCAAAGTCTTGTTGCTTAACTTTGCGAAAACAGACTTTAAGGTAAACACTGGGGACAGAATAGCTCAGCTAATTCTCGAGAGGGTTGGGTTTCCTCCCGTTGAAGAAGTGACGGAGCTAAACGCTACGGTAAGGGGGTCAGCGGGATTTGGTTCTACTGGACGGGCAGAAATAAAAGGTTTAGCAGAAACTAGTGAGGAGGAAAAAGCCGATGTGGACCTTGTTCCTCAGTTAGCCGATTGTAAAGCTAAGCCCATTCCGAGGATAGGGGACGAACTTTCGTGGCACCAGCAGCAGGCCCTGTTAAGGTTGCTGCGAAAGTTTCCAGATGTCTTAACCCCTGTACCCGGGGAGACGAGACTTGTGGCCCACGAAGTGATAACCCCTCAGGGTGAGGTAATATGGCAAAGGCCGTACAGGCTTCCAGAAGCGAAACAGCGGGAGGTCATTAGGCAGGTACATGAAATGTTAGACATGGGTATCATAAAAGAGTCAGTTAGTCCATGGAATAGCCCAATAGTGATGGTCCCAAAGCCTGATGGAACGATACGATTTTGTATCGACTTCCGAAAGGTTAACGCCATTTCTAGGTTCGACACTTATCCTATGCCTAGGATTGAAGAATTACTAGACCAGCTGGGGCAAGCCGCTTACCTCTCCACACTAGACATATCTAAGGGGTACTGGCAGATTCCCCTTACCCGGGAATCTCGCCAAAAAACTGCCTTCAGTACCCCTATAGGCCTGTATCAGTTCCGCCACATGCCCTTTGGGCTACATGGGGCGGCGGCCACATGTCAAAAGCTAATAGACATTGTCCTACGCCCATATCGCCAGTATGCCATAGCCTACATGGACGATGTGGTCATTCACAGTAATAGTTGGGAACAACATCTGACCCATATTGCTGCTGTATTAGAGGCAATGAAGAAGGCAGGTATCACTTTAAACCCTACCAAATGCATGTTCGGGGGGAGGGAGGTGAAATATCTCGGTCACATAGTGGGACGGGGGGGTAGTGAAGCCCCTAATTGATAAAGAGAAGAGTGGAGGGACTTTCCGAAGCCGGTAAACAAAAAGCAAGTACGCAGCTTTTTAGGCTTGATAGGGTACTATCGAAGATTCATACCCCATTTTGCAACGGAAAGTGCGCCCCTCACTGACATGCTTAAAAAGAATGCGCCTACTCAAGTAAAATGGTCAGCAATGGCAGAGCAGGCATTTGTACAACTAAAGGAACGGCTAGGTTCGGCGCCAGTCTTAAGAGGGGTAGACTTTAATAAGACCTTCATACTACAGACTGATGCATCAGAGACAGAGTTGGGTGCTGTCCTAACACAAAAACAGGAAGGGGTAGAGCACCCGGTAATGTTTTTAAGTAGGAAACTGGCACCCGCAGAACAAAAATATTCCACGGTCGAGAGGGAATGCCTCGCCATCCGTTGGGCCGTAGAGGCACTCCGGTTTTATCTAACTGGCCGTAGGTTCCTTTTAGTTACAGACCATGCTCCATTAAAATGGTTGACCAGCATGAAAGACCATAACCCTCGCCTCACAAGATGGTACATGGCCCTACAGGCTTACGATTTCCATATTGAGCACAGGGCGTGAAGGCTACACACTAACGCTGATGCCCTTTCAAGGATTCCGTGCTGAGCGGAGGAAAAAACGCCAGCCCGGAATATCTTAAGGGGGGTTATGTGGTGGCGAGGCAGGTTTAGAGTGGAAGGAAAAGGGGGAAAAACAGTCTTTTTTCCCCTGAGCCCAACAGAACTGCAGGCGCAGCAGGGGTTAAAACTCTAAACAAAGCTAAAAACTCCCTGCACAGAAGTGTAGAATCAGAGACACACCCAGTCCCCATGGAAACCGAGGGAGGTAATGGGAGTGGTTTGGGGGCGGAGTCTAGAGCCATAGGACAGCCCCAAACATTTAAGCAGGGAAGCTTCAGTCAGAAGGGAAGCAAAAGCAAAGGAAGAGGAGAGTGCGTGTCTGAGAGTGGATGTGGGTGTGGCAGAGAAAAGAAACAGCGTGGAACTGGAGAAGAGAATCTCCATCGCAGTGGAAGGAGGAGGTCTGAAAGAAAGCTTGAGGAAAGGTCAGAGGCAAGCCCTGGGGAAGAATCCTCTGAGGAAGAGATATTCTCTAGAAGCTGGTGGACTGGCCATGCAAAGAGTAAGGAGCCTCGAGGGACAAGGCTGAGGGGCAGAGACCTTACGGAAAACCTTAAAGGGGATTCCTCCTGCAAACAGTACAGAGACAGCTCAAGCCTAGAACGTAGTTCAGCTGACAGGAAGTCTGCAGCTAACGTGGAGCCTTCGAAAGCTGGTTTCAAACAAGGTACTGTTGGGGAGCAGAGGAGAGGAATATTCCTGGGAGGACCAGAGAGCAAAGGTACATCTGTGGCAGGGTCTGAAAGGAGACACACTACTGCTAGCAAGGTGAGCCCATTACAAGCTCTTAAGAAGCTACTGAATAAGCAGGCTCTTTCATGCCCTTCCCCCACAACCTCACGTAGTGAGGGAACTCAATGGGAACAGCTGATAAAAGTATTACAGCACTTAAAACCTTCCCATGCAGACGCTGTGAATAGCAAGTCACTAGGAGAATCCACTAAAGAGGATATGGAGATAGGAGACAGTTGTAAAGAGAATGATGTCTCAGATATGGAAATAGAATGTTCTTTCTGTGCCAGACAGAAATAGGAAACTGAAGGGGTTTTAAAGTGTTTGTGAAAACCCATAAAAAATAAATAAATAAAGAACATTCTCTGCTGAAGCTCATGACTTTTAGTTGGCAATTAATGAGAGCTGGTTTGATAAGCTTCAAGAGTTAATAGATGCCTGTGAAAGCTAAAAGTGTGAAAGCACCTTTTTGAAAGAAAATGTCTTAACCTTTAAACTGTTGGTGGACCAGGAAGTTAAAGTACCGCTAAACCTGTGAAAGAAACAGATAAGTGCAGTGCTGCATCCTGGAGACCTGGAACAGATTTCTGTGTGTAAAGGATTGATTCTGGAGACAGGTTTTAAACTAAGCCGCAGAAACAAGGCCAAGCCAGGGACTGTGTGTCAAGGCTTATGTTTTGTGAATGGAGAAGCATCCTGAGTTTTGTTTGTAGCAACTGAATTCCTAACCAAAGAATTTAATTTGGTTATGTAGAACTTTATTTTTCCAAAATAAAAGAAATTTTCCTGTGACCTTCAATCCTCGGCTCTAATCTGTAAAGACACAACTACATGAGAAGAAGCCAGTTTTATTAAGAAGGACGATCGGGGCACCCTCTTACACCTAGGCAACTGCCTGGCCACAAGGGGGAGCGCCGACAATGAGCATTCACAAATGTTAATGTGCGCTAAGTGCAGGAACACCCATTTATTTCTATTGGCGCAGTGGCACTTAACACACATTAATATTTAGTAAACATCCCCTTAAGTCATTGCCAGGACAAAAGAGAGGATTGTGAAGGGCTCCTTTGAAAGTCACCTAAAATAAATTTAATTTATGCAAATGAGGCCCCACAATGAGTTTCAGCAGATGGCCCTGCACCACCCTTGGGTCGCCCCTGCCTGGATTCTATCCACATTCTGTGACTACAGCAGCAATCCAATGCTCCGCCTCTACAGCCTTCCCAATGGCTGGATCCTACCCACATTCAGTGACTAGAGCAGCATTTTAATTCTCTGCCTCTATAGTCTTCCCATTGGCTATATCCTACCCACATTCAGTGACTAGAACAGCATTGCAATGCTCCGCCTCTACAGCCTTCCCATTGGCTGAATCCTAATCACATTCAGTGACTAGAGTAGCATTCCAATGCTCTGCCTCTTTAGCCTTCCCATTTACTGTATCCTTCCCACATTTACTGATTATAGCAGCACTCCAATGCTCCACCTAGTTCCTACCTATATTTAGTGACTAGAGCAGCATTCCAATTCTCCGCCTCTACTGCCTTCCCATTGGCCGGATCCTACCCACATTCAGTGACTAGAGTAGCATTCCAATGCTCTGCCTCTATAGCCTTCCCATTGGCCGGATCCTACCCACATTCATTGACTAGAGCAGCATTCCAATGCTCCGCCTCTACAGCCTTCCCATTGGCTATATCCTACCCACATTCAGTGACTAGAACAGCATTGCAATGCTCTGCCTCTACAGCCTTCCCATTGGCTATATCCTATGCACATTCAGTGACTAGAGCAGCATTGCAATGCTCCGCCTCTACAGCCTTCCTATTGGCTATATCCTATGCACATTCAGTGACTAGAGCAGCATTCCAATGCTCTGTCTCTACAGCCTTCCCATTGGCTGCATCCTACCCACCTTTAGTGACTAGAACAGCATTCCAATGCTCCGCCTCTACAGCCTTCCCATTGGCTATATCCTACCCACTTTCAGTGACTAGAGCAGCATTCCAATGCTCTGCCTCTATAGCTTTCCCATTGGCTATATCCTACCCACATTCAGTGACTAGAGCAGCACTCCAATTCTCTGCCTCTACAGCCTTCCTATTGGCTGCATCCTACCCACATTCAGTGACTAGAGCAGCATTCCAATGCTCTGCCTCTACAGCCTTCCCATTGGCTGCATCCTACCCACATTCAGTGACTAGAGCAGCATTCCAATGCTCCGCCTCTATAGCCTTCCCAATGACTGTATCCTACCCACATTCAGTGACTAGAACAGCATTGCAATGCTCCGCCTCTACAACCTTCCCATTGGCTATATCCTACGCACATTCAGTGACTAGAGCAGCATTCCAATGCTCCATCTCTACAGCCATCCCATTGGCTGCATCCTACCCACATTGAGTGACTAGAGCAGCATTCCAATGCTCCGCCTCTATAGCTTTCCTACTGGCTTAATTCTGCCACTATGTTTGGTGCTGGACAGGGCAGGCTCATAGCTCACTCAGACAGGGGTTAGGAAGGAAGGTTTGCAGATAAAGTTTTAAACTCTGAAAATATGCAAATTCTTTAGTTATCCTTTCGGTTTCCAGGCATGAATGCAAAAACGTATAGAATGCTGAAAAGAGCCAGACATCTGGCAATCCTAACCTCACGATTATGGAGCACAGCTCACAGAGCCACCCCTAAATATGTGGGCTGTAGGCTTAGGGGTATGTTTACTAAAGGGCGCTATTTGCGCTGCTGTCACGTTATCACACGATAAGGCGCCTTATCACGCGATAATGGCGCTTTACCGGGCGAAAAGGCGCCTTATTGCGCATTAACGAGCGCTGAAGGCGGAGAAAGGCTCCTGGAGGGCAGAGGAAGGCTCCCCAGGGGCGGAGAGAGAGGGTCAATGGGAAGAGAGTGGGAGGGGAGAGGCTCCCTGCACACTAACGCTGGGCTGAAAACTAACGCAAGTGAAACCCTCACGTTAGAGCAGATTTAAAGGGAAGAGGAACCATTTCCGTCAGCAATGTACAGCAAAGCCAGTACAAAAAGAGATAAGTGTGATACATGTGCACAGAACAAAAGGGCAAATAAACATTGAAAATGACCTGAACAAACTGGAAAAAAAACATAACCAAGCTGGGCAATAGTGATATTAATTGGAAACATAAAAAAACACTACCGGGAAAGCTCCACAAAAAGGATATCAATTTTGGAAGGGGCTATGCTCTGTCCCCATACAAGATGAATGATCCCACAGTGAAATAGCACTGATCAGGGTTTTCCCTTTCTATTGGACAGGTTTCCTATGGCGTGCACATGTCCCGCAACAGCAGGGTGGGCATGTCGGAATGGGCAACTGGACAGATGCTGGAAAAGGGGATACAGAGGGCTGCAGGTGGCACATGCTGTGATGCAGCTGGGCCACAGTTCGGACTAGGGTGATGCCTAGGTGGCCCATAGGAATGCTGAAACAGTAGAGCCGCCAGACAGCAACTGATGAGGGCCCAACATGGGCACGAGTGTGTTTCCCACAGTGTCATAGGGGATAGTACCCAGCAGGTACCCCCAAGGGCACAGAACATTGGCAGGCGGTGCTGGGGGAAAGCTTGGATGTCTATGCAGGCACCCCTACCCCAGAACCCACACCATAGGCAGCCGCCTACTGGCAAACTGGATGACCTGAGACTGCACACCACCAGCAGAAGGGCATGTCAGCATGGCGACAGAGGGGTACTGGTGGTGGAGGGGGCAGTGGCAGCTGCCCACAGCAGACCATGGCCTAGCCCTGTTTAGGTGGGTGCCATGCACTGCAACAGACAGGCCCTGTCTGATGAACAGTCATGGTATTCCCAGGGAATGAACTGTCCATGTGGTGCAGTACACACATCCAGTGTGTTCAGGAGCAGAAGGTCATAGGTTCAAGTCCCAGCTGTGGCTCCCACCAGCCCAGTCCCCATATTTTACCCAGTACTAAACCGTGGTAATAAAGAGGGAACCTTTATTGCAGATAACTTAAACATGCCTGAAACGCCTCTATTTTACCCTACAGAGCACAGACACCATAGACATGTGCAACACCTAGAGCAGAGTTTCCCAAATGCAGTCCTGGAGGGCCAAACACCTTCCAGGTTCCATGCTGTCCCTAATAAATATGCCTGTGCTGCATTTCTATGCGCCGCCCCCATGGTATGCAGGTGTATCCATGAATATTCATTAGGGACAGCATGAAAACCCGAACAGTGTTTGGCCCACCAGGACTGGAGTTGGGAATCTCTGCCCTAGAGCAGCGGCCAACAGGGACAGAAACACCAGCAACCACAGGCGCCATTATCCAAAGCCTCCTGGAGAGACAGGATGTTGGGCCCTGCGTGCAGCACCATCTCCCAATACTAGCACTTGCATACCATAGCACTGCCACCCTAAACCTGGGAATACAGTACACATATATCAAAAGGTTGCTATGATTACTGGCAGATAGCAATCCCTAGGTTAAGCACAATCTGCTCATTGAGCTGTATCATAGCAACCTCTCTGATGTCTGTGGAGTGTGTTTCAGGTCTGGTGTCTGACAGTGTTTACCACCCTGGGGAGTGACCCCAACAGTATTGCGTACCATAGCCATGCCTGCACTGTGCCCCGGACTGGTGCGGTGGCCAGGGCTGCCAAAAGCCTCTATAGTTTCACAATGCTGGCTTAGGTGTGGGAGTGTGTGTCTATCTACCCAGTGTGTGGTGGCTGCCAACACCATCCTCAGCCCACACTGCTTGCACTGTTGCCAGTGTTAGCCTGCCAATGTGCATAATGAGGAGCAAGGTACCATGGGTATAGCCCGGGCAGGGTGGCCTGGTCAGGATGCATCTGCACAGGGCATAGGGCAATGGCTCGGACATTGTAGTGCCCGGCCACCACCTGCACGGACAGGGTGGCCACAGCATGTCCTGCTGGGAGGTCACTCTCACCCTGACTGAGCAGTGACCACAGCATGGCTAGGTTCCCCCATAGTGCTATATAGTATTTCTCTCATGTGTTATTTATGGGTTCTCTTTTGGGGCCCAATCACTGACTTATCTGCTTGGTGTATATGCTGACATCCCAGTTCTGGGTACATGCATTTCCTCCAGGAACATGCACTATGGACTAGCTAGCAGACTGTCTGCAGCTAGTATGCGTCTGGCTGGAACACCTTGCATGGTGCAGCGGCTGGAGGCTTGCTGCTGGAGAATGTCAGATAGTGGTGAGGGGCAGCTGAGCATTTCCAGGCCTACTGTCTGTCTGCTATTGCTTTATGGATGTGTACAGATCTGCATTGACTGCCCTGTAGGGTGTCTGTTCCCCAGCAGGACTGGGGTTGATGGTCCCCTCTACTGCCACCATTGCAGGGAGGTAGAATGTGGATCTGTTGGTGGGAGATCCTGTCCCCCACCCTGAGCCACAGAGGGTGGGTTGGGTGGTGGTGCATCTGACTATGGGTCCAAACACTCCTCTCCCCCTCCCCCTCCCTTCCCCCTCCCCCCTTCTTTTATTTCATAGGTAATTGACAAATGTGTAGAGTAGGAACCTCAGGCACTGGACCCTGAGGAGCTGCCACACATCATCCAGCAGAGATGACTGCTCCAAGCCCTCATGGAAAGGGGTAAGTAAAGGGGTTCCCCCTGCCAATGGTGCATGGTCCCAATATATTAGAAGAAGGAGGTGGTGTCAGCACAGATGGTGACTCTGGGGTGGCAGACAGGTTATGCCCCCTCCTTATTGGGACACACGCAGATGGGGACACAGATGCACTGCGGTGGTGTTCAGAGGTGAAGAGGTACTGTGACCCATGTGTAATGAAATTACTCCAAGTCCCTGTAGAGCAAATAGGAATTACACTTACCTGGTAATTGTGGTTCCTTGAGTGACTCCAGTTTAGTCCTCAACCTCTGGGTAGTGAACCTCCTCCTGCAGCTTGGAGACTGGGCATGTCAAAAACTCATGACATCACTGGATATAGCCTGCTGGTCTCTCCCATCAGCCCCCAGTGAACTATTGACAAAGCAGACTCAAAGGAGCAAAAAATCTGTAACTTTTTTTTTAACTTAACATTATATTCAAGGGCACGCAGAACATATAACCTATCTACCTACTACTCCCCTTCCAGAAGGAAAGGTACTGCTTCCTGCATGCTCTCCTTTCCATCAAATGCCTAGCCCTAAACAATCCAGAACAATATAGCAATATATATAACAATATATAACAATATCATAATATAATAATATAACAATATAGCGCAAAACAAATGGAAGCATCAAAATGACTGAACACCAGTGAAGGCCTATATCCACTTTTAACCTTACACTTCCCCCCAACAGAAAAGCCACTGCTAAGACCCCATCCCTGGGCGGGAATGAGGACTAAACTGGAGTCACTCAAGGAACCACAATTACCAGGTAAGTGTAATTCCTATTTCCTTATCGTTCCTCCAGTTTAGTCCTCAAACTCTGGGATGTATCAGAGCATTGGGAGGGACCTTTCCAGCCGGATCTCAACACCGCCTCCCTGAAAACAGCATCCTTAGCCGCCAGAACATCTAGGTGGTAGTGCTTACTGAAAGTATGGAGAGACAACCAAGATGTCCACTGACGGAACCAAACTGTACTCCGTCCAAGAAGACGCTTGCACTCCCGTAGAAGATAAGCCGACACACTCGCTGCTCCAATCCATCCAGAAATGGACTCCTTCACCGCCGCTTCCCTTTGCGGGGCCCTCCGAACACCCCAAAGAGAGACGATCCGCCTTGTGAAAGTTTCTGAAACCTTTAAACACTGCCGCAGCACTCTCTTGACATCCAAACAGCACAAGCTATGATTCAATACGCTCCCCTCCGGTGCACCTAGCACTGGAAGAGAGACCATTTTAGATAGGTGAACGTAGAAACCACTTTTAGCAACGACGACGGAACCAGCTGCCAGACCACCTTCTGTCTGGAGACAGACAAAAAACGATTTCTGACAGGTCAATGCCTGCAACTCTGAAAATTGCCTCGCCGAACAGATGACCATCAAACATACCATCTTCAAGGCAAAACCCTTAACCTATGCCTGTTGCAAGGGCCCCAATAGCAACGCTAGCCAATGCTCCTAAAACCAACTTGAGCTTCCCCGGTGGAATTAATATCATATGACAGGGCTACAGTCTGGTAACCGCCTGAGAAAGCATACCACATCGACCTGTGCATGAGAGCCACTCCCTGTCCTTTGCCCCTATAGCAAGACAGAGCTGCTAACTGAACTCTCCAGGACCTGCCTTTACCAAACCCGTCCTGCAGAAAACTTAATACCAAGGGAACTGACACTTTTCGCGCGAGCATGCCTCCGCGAGCACCCGTTTTCAAAGATGCGCCATATATGCACATATGCAAGGAACGTAGACTTTTTATTTTATTTATTTTATTTTTATTGTATTTATTTATTTATTTATTTTTGCGGCAAGGTGGCAAAGACTGCTGTCGAGCAACTCTTTTTCCTTAAGCTTGCCCTTTCAATGGCCACCCCGTAAGCAAAAACCGATGCACCTGAGACATTCGAAGGGAACTCTGTAGCAACAGAATCTCCAATGTCGGAAACCTCCATGGATTCCCGTCAAGCAACTGTATGAGGCAGGCATACGAAGGTCACCTCGGCCAGCCCGAGGCCCCCAATCACACATTTCCCTGAAGCGCTTCGATATGCAGAACCACTCGACCTATGAGTGCCCCTGGTGGAAAGACATAGAGAAGACCGGACGACGGCCACCGTTGAAAAAAAACTCCACCTATTCACAAAATATTACTCAGAAACCTCCAGTGATAGAAGCACATCCAACAACCTGCAAACTTCCCCCATATACCTGCCGCCCTTGCACGTCATCTCCTCAGATAATGGTTAGCTTCACAAAACTAATGCAACACCCATTTACATTAAAGTATTGTACATAGTTTGAGTTAATATGTATTTAGTTCCCCTGGTTTCCTTCCCATGTTCAATTTCCTGTTCTTTGTAAACTCAATGTTGTTTGTATACATTGTAGTATGCTTGTTTGATGTACACCGCGCTGATTTTAATAGCGCGGTATAGAAGCAAATGTTAAATAAATAAATAAATAAAACAGTGCGCCGATGCCTTCCGACCTCTTTTCGCATCGTCTGCTGAAGAAGCGACCCGTTTACACAGAGTGAAACGCCACCATGAGGTCCATTACTGGCTGTCCCCATATGCGACCGATCTGTGCGAACACCTCTGGATGCCACTCCCATTCTCTGGCATCTACTCAGACCCAGCTGAGGAAATCCGCCGTCACAATGTCCATACCCGCAACATGCGCCACCGAAAACGCTGGCAGCCAAAGCTCTATCCACACACACAGACCCTCTGCCACGGCCTCTATGGCCACACTTCCGTTTCCACCCTGCCGATTGATGTAGGCCACTGCCGCGGAGTTGTTGGACAGTACTCGCACCCCTCGACCTGTCACCGTAGCTTTGAATGCCTGCAATGCCTGGCGTATCGCTCGCATTTCCAATCGGTTGATTGACCACGGGGTCTCCTGTGTACTCCAAGAGCCTTGCGTGAAACGATCTCTGAACAAAGTTTTTGGCCAAGCTCCTGGAGGAAAGGTCCATAACCTTTTATTAGAGAGAAGCTGGAAAATTATAATTTATTTTTTTTTATACCAACTTTCACCAATTCAAGATGTTCTACAAGGCACACAACCCAACAGAGCGTCACATCTGTTGTACATGCAATGGAACCCTTAAAATATGAGCATACATGAATCCACCGGTTGCCTCGATACAAGCATTGAGTAGCCTATTTGTCTTTTTGGAAACCAGCCAGGTCCTTAAGACCAGGATTGGCTACCCTAGTAAACAGGATACTGGACCTGAAAGAGCTTGGCCTGACCCAGTGTGGCATTTCTCGTATCCTTATGAACGGAACCTCCCCAAGGTCTCTGCCTTGGAAGTAACAGGCTGCGCCTGGCCCTATGGCCCTGTGGCTAGCTCACACGGAGCAGTGCGGCCTAGTGGTTGAGGCATGTTGCCAGAGGACCAAGGGTTTGAATTCCAATCGAGACCACCAACCTTGGGCCATAAAAACTGGGGTTTCTGGTCCCACAGGTGGTCCTTCTGGCCTTCATTAAGTGACTTAACCCTCTGCCTCAGGTACCAAAACATAAATTGTGAGCCCTTCAGGGACAAGGGAAATAGAAATACCGTAATCGAGTGCATGCCACACTGACCTGTAGGCAATCAATTTACTCAAATAAATAACTGACTGGGAATATGTGACCGTAGCAAACACTAGCAGTGGAGAGACATCAGAGCTGGTGCTGCTTCCTGGTCTTCCTTTCTCGCTCTCCCAGTCCTTCTGCCAGCATTGAGAAAAGGCTGAGAATAGATTGTGCAGTGGGCCAGGGACCTTGCGTCCTGGACATCAGAGAGAAAGAGGGGCTAGGATCTGGGAGCAAAGCCCAAAGAGAAAGGGAAACTGGTGACTTAACACTGTAGCCCCTCCGGATGGCTCACTCCACAGCAGATCCCACGACTGCATCTCCAACCCCATGTAACACCATGAGGACCTCACACACACTTTATTACAATCGACATCCCCCCATTACTGGAGAAATTACCTTAGTCTGATAATACAGTCTGAGCAAAGAAATTCAGTCTCACTCTGCAAAGAGTGCACCCAAAAATCATGCCTAAGCAATTGTGAGCACATACAAAATTCACATCTACATATATGGGTGACCCAGCACCTGTCACCCAAACACAGTGCAGTGAGCACGCTTGAACATAGGCTGAATGCATGAAGCATACACAGAGTATTGTCTTCCTCTATGAAACCTTCCAGTGCCCTGGAGCACTAAGCCCCAGACTGTGCTACCTAGACGTCCTTCTCTTCACCCTCAGCACGGGCCCTTTAACAAGATGGCACAGACGGGTCAGTGCCCCTGCTAAGTGCTTAAAGCCCTGCTCTGACAGCACAGGCTGTAGAAATAGATGAGAATTTCCTGGGAAGGGCATGCTAAGTGGAGCTATGAAACACACAGGCACCCCCCCCCCCCCAGCCTTCATGCAGTCAGAGAAATAGCAGTGGGATACACTGACAACCTTGCAAGTGGGGGTCTTAGAGGTTGCTGCCTGTGTGAACCTGATGAAGAATACGATTTTGTATTTTACCATCCCCCCCCCCCCCCTCCGGAAGGGGGCACTGAATACTATATGTGATTTATGAGCAGCGCTGCCATCCGGTGGCCTTTAGGGCACCAGAGCCCAACAAACGATACAGACGTTAAGAGCTTTAAATCTTGGTCATATAATCTTGATTTGCAGAACACTAGAATTGCTTGTTTAGTCACTAACCCCTGAGTGCCCATGAGGTGGCCCTGTGGTTATTTCTTCCCTGACTTGCAGAGAATGATCAATCTGATGATGGCTGCATACACACGGTCACAGAAAGGCACCATTGAGTGTACCAGCTGCCCTCTGGTGGCCATAGACCGTAGAACAGGCACTTCTTGGTTGACAGTTTAACTGTCATTATTATTATATATTTTTTTTTTATATATCCTAAGGTTTCCTAAACCTGTCCCTGTGAAACCACAGGTGTTTGGGCCACTTTCACTATAGAATACACAAAAGCACACTTCCAGCCTGTCCCTCCTTCCAACTACAAGCAGGGCTCTGCTCTTGAAGAACCTAAAAGCTGGCAATTTGCCTAATATCCCGGGACTTAACAGATGCTCCTCAGAGACATGATTAGGAGGGAGAGAACATGTGGCATCAGAGATCAATGCTAAAACTGCTGTACTATAAAACTAAGAATAAACTTAAAAATAAAGAGGACTGACAACAGCCCCCTTAAGGCTGAGGAACCTCCCGAGCCTCAAAAAACCTACAAACAAAAGAAAGAAACATTAGACCTAAAAATCTAGCTATTCTGCCTGTCGTCTTTCTCACACAGGCAGCTCACTGCAACTTTCGCCATGCGGTCCAAATACCTGGAGAGAAAATGGCCGCCCCTTTGCCAATGAATTTTGGCGCCAAGAACAGCCGCTGCAAAAAGGAGGCCTCAGCAGACCGACAGAGCCTGAAGGCCTTACCTGCAGGGCCGAAAGCCACGCATCCTGCTCCTACTGCCTTGAATTCATCCGATCCTCAAACCCCGCTGATGCACCTGGCAGCCGCGGTGAGGACCATTCAGCCGGTTCCACAGAGTAAAATTAAAATCCCGCAGCAACGGAGAGGCTCCGTCTCACACAGCTTCAGTGTGGCTCTACGGGTCCCGGAGCTCTCTCCTGTACCGCCAAGGGAGAGAGATCCGCACCGGCGAATGCCTGCAGCAAGTGAAAATAACTGATAAGGAGGGAAGGCGAGAGCTGCTACTAATTTAAAGAGCCAGGCTCAAATTTAAAATTACTGTAAATATAAGGAAATTTGCTCCTAACAACCAAAGGGAACTAATCCCTGATTGCCAGTTAATCAAAGGTAACTGAATTAAAAGTAAAATTAGAAGTAAAATTAAAGGTAAAAATCAAAAGTAAAATCAGAATAGAATTTGTCACACTAAATGCTCCTTATCTATTCCCCCAAGTGAGCCCAGAAACTAGGCTCACTATGTCCTCCTGCTGCATGGAGACTGGACACACTGGAGGCTGATGGGAGAGACCAGCAGGCTATATCCAGTGATGTCATGAGTTTTTGACATGCCCAGTCTCCAAGCTGCAGGAGGAGGTTCACTACCCAGAGGTTGAGGACTAAACTGGAGGAACGATAAGGGACATGTTGGACTCATTCGGGTATCCTGTAGGGTGATAGAGCATCAGCTCCATCTTCTCTGCCTGCTGCACACTGTGCTCCAGGAGCTGTTCTGCCTGTGCAGAAATCGCTGAAACTGATGGCAAGCACTTGGGTTGTCCTGCAATCTGCCCCTTCACCCTCTGCAGCATTATTAAAGGGAAAGGGGGGAAAGCTGTAAATCATAGAAACATAGAAACATAGAAATATGATGACAGAAAAAGACCACATGGCCTATCTAGTCTGTCCTTCCATAACAACTACAACAGTCCCCTTTTTACCTTTAGAGATCCTCTGTGTTTGTTCCATGCTTTTTTGAATTCAGTTACTGTCCTCATCTCTACCACCTCCACTGGGAGACTATTCCATGGATCCACTACTCTTTCCGTAAAGAAATATTTCCTCATATCACTCCTGAATCTATCTCCCTTCACCCTCATCCCATGTCTTCTCGTAGCAGAACTTGCTTTCAAATGAAAGAGGCTCTCTTCCTGAACATTTATGCCACGGAGGTATTTAAACATCTCAATCATATCACCTCTATCCCGCCTTTCCTCTAAGGTGTATATATTAAGATCCTTCAGTCTGTCCTCATATGCTTTATAATGAAGACCACTAATCATTTTAGTAGCCACCCTCTGCACCGACTCCATCCTGTTCACATCCTTTTGAAGGTGCGGTCTCCAGAATTGCACACCATACTCCAAATGAGGTCGCACCAAAGACTTATACAGAGACACCATCACCTCCTTCTTTAGTGGACAAAAGTACTTCACCCCCTATACTATATTGCTCCCTTGGATTGCTGCAGCCCACTCTACCCACCTCATGCCATGTCTTCAATGCATGTCCTTTCCACACATATATGCCATCTGATGCTGCGTTACACAATGTGTGACAGTAGAAGGCACTCTGAGTGATGGCCAAGACCACACTGCAGCAGCCCTAGGCAAAGTATACTGCATTATATATGTAAGAGGGTCAGGACTGTGCTCATAAGTGACATGGATGGAGTAGAACTGCTGTGTCCTCCAGTGCCACATACGCTGCATGTCCACAGCAAGTCCTGCACATTGAGAGCGGGTGTAAGCTGGGCTTATTGTCTAGAGGTGTAGCCTGCATGCATCCTCTCATCACAGTCACAGTGAGGCACATAAACCAAAAACCCACATGGCCAGAGATGTGTATCGACCCCAGTCCAAGGCAGCTGTAGCAACCTGCACAGGGAGTAGCAATTGTCAAAAGGGCATTTGGGTAAGAAGATGGTGATGAGCCTGGTGCTGCACTAGGCTATAGAGTCCAAAGAGTACATGGAGAGGTGAATCTTGCTCATGAGTGTCTTGGAAGTGGCCTAGGTGTCCCTTGGAGGCCCTTTTTCAGATGCTCTCACAGACCATTAGCAGTAATAGTGTGCTGTGCAATCAGATACCTTGCCCCAGAAGCCACGCTGTGTGGGTCACAACTTCTGCACACACAGTAAGCAATGGTGGTGAGGGTTCCAGAGCAGCCAGTTGCAAGTGCATGATCCTGCCTCAGGGGGGACAACCACGGGGCATGTCTTCCAGGCACTATTTGTAAGTAGAAACCAAGCCCCTCCTGCTGCATATACCCCTGTCAGGGTATCAGTCACACAAACCCTAAATGGCCATCCCATGTAGCTTTGGGTGATAGCTGTTTCCATCCAGAAAAATAGCATCTTGAAGGAGGAGGGAGGAGCCAGGACATACGTGGGGGGGGGGGGGGGGACAGAAGCTGAAGGTGTGCATTCACTCTTCTCTTCAGAGCCTCTACATGTATCCAGGGTCTCCTACCCATCTCACAGTCTCCTCGTCTCCTTTGTTTGGACCTGTTGCTCCAGGTCCATTAGGGATTGCAGCTGGTCATCTAGTCTTCCCTCCTAGGCCTCAGACCTTCTCTTCCTCTTGACCTCCCTCCAGTTTCTGTTGGTTGCAATGGAAGATGGCATCTGTCAGAGAGCTTTGCTTTTGGTAAGCAGTCACATGAACCCTCTCATAGCCCAGGAGCACTGTGTGATGCTCAAGCACCTTCTGCCACCTTGAAAAAGTTGCCCTTTCTGGTAAGCAGCCTTGGCTTTCAACCCATGACACAGCATTTCTGAAAAGGGGCTTCACATGTTATATAAACATGCATGGGGCAAATTGCACACGCATCGTTCTGGAAAGGGCTGCAGCTATGTGTGGCAGCCATTTTAATCAGGGAGAAGAATCATATAACTAGACTGTACATTTTCCTATGCAAAAGGGCCAGGTGGGGCATTGCCTCAAACACCTCAGCTGCTTCCAAGCCCTAGAAGGAATATGGGTGCAGTGCACAGGCACTTGCAAGAGGTGCTCTTTGCCATTGTCAGGTATGTGCACAGATGGCAGAGGCTACCCCCTTACAATGTGTGGCTGGGTAATGGGGGAAAGCAAGGAGGTAGCAGCAATGCCAGAGGTTAGCTGCAATGAACACAGGGGTGAGAAGAAGACCAGGGAGGTGTGGGAGGGCAGTGGGGGAATGTTTGTAACTCATAAGATAAGAACATAACATATGCCATACCGGGTCAAACTCAAGATCCATCAAGCCCAATATGAGGTTTCCAAAAGTGGCTAATCCAGGTCACAAGTTCCTGTCAGGTTTCCAAAATAATGACAGATTCCATGCTGCTTAGCCCAGGAGAAAGCAGTGGATTTCCCCAGTCCATTTTAGTAGTGGTGTATGGACTTTTCCTTCTAAAACCTGTCCACACCTCATTTAAACCCAACTACACTAACAGCTTTTACTACATCTTCCAGCACCGAAGCCTAGAGTTTCATTATGCATTGAATGAAAAATGATTTTCTCTGATTAGTCTTAAATGTGCTGCATTGTAGCTTCATTGCATGTCCTCTAGTCTTCCTACTTTTTGAAGGAATCAACAAGTGATCTGCATGCCACTGCAGTCTATTTTATAGACCTCTATCATATATTCCCTCTTTTCCACGCCGAAGAGCCCTAACCTTTTAAGCTGTTCTTCATAGGGGTATCCTTCTATCCCCTTTCTTATTTTGTTCTCCTGAGTACCTTTTCTAATTCCACTATATCCTTTTTAGATAAGGCGATGAGAACTGCACTCAATATTCAAGGTGCGGTCACAACATGGAGTGATTAGAAGTGGTTTCATTCGCCATTCCTTTCATTGTGATTCCTAGCATTATATTTACTACTACTACTAATGATCATTTGTATAGCGCTACAAGGCGTGCCCAGCGCTGTACAGACACATGTAAAAGACGGTCCCTGCTCATCAGAGCTTACTACCTAGTCATGACGTACGACACTATAGCTGGGCACAAGGATATATCTAGGTGAATGGTGAGGAAACACATAGGAGACTAAATGGATCAGGATCCAAAAGCGGCCTCGAAGAGGTAAGTTTTCAGCCTGGATTTATAAAAGGACAGAGATTAAACCTGACGCACAGACTCAGATAGTTTGTTCCAGGCATAAAGAGCAGCAAGGTGGAAGGATCAAATTCTGGAGTTGGCAGGGGAAGAGAAGGGCACAGACAGAAGGGATCTGCCAGAAGAGCGGCGTTCCTGAGGAGGGATGTAGGGAGAGATAAGAGAGGCAAGGTGTTGAGGAGCTGCAGAGTGAATGAACTTATAGGTCAGCAGGAGAAGTTTGAGCTGCATGCGGAAATGGATAAGGAGCTAGTGGAGTGACTTGAAAAGAGGGGTTATATGAGCATATCGAGGCAGGCAGAAGATTATTTGCAACTGAGTGTTGAACAGATTGAAGGGGAGAGAGATGACTCAGAGGGAGACCAGCAAAGCAGGAGGTTGCAATAGTCTAGGCATGAGGTGACTAGAGAGTGGATAAGTGTCTCAGTAGTGTGTTCAGAAAGGAAGGGGTGAATTCTGCTGATGTTATAAAGAAATAACAGGTTTTAGCTATCAGTTGGATGTGTGTGGAGAAGGAGAAAGAGGAGTCAAAGATGACTCCAAGGCTGCAAGCCGAGGAAAAGGGAGGAGTAGAGTGTTATCCACAGAGATAGAGAAAGAAGGAAGGGGGAAGTGGGTTTTGTGGGAAAGATAAGAAACATGGTTTTGGCCATGTTCAATTTCAAATGGCGGTGAGATATCCAGGCAGCACTGTCAGATAGGCAGGCAGAGATCCAGGCCTGGACTGCCAGAAAGACTTCAAGTGTAGAGAGATAGATCTGAGAGTCATCGTTATAAAGATGGTACCAAAAACCATGGGAGGAGATGAGCGCATCAAGGGACTGCGTATATAGAGAGAAAAGGAGTGGATCCAAGACAGACCCTTGAAATTCACCAATTTCGACGCCCAGTCTCTCAGTTTCTTAAGCTCCTCTTGCAATTTTTCACAATCCTCTCATGGTTTAACAACTGAATTTTGTGTCATCTGCAGTAGGTATGTACTCTGCAGGGCCCTCATAGGGACAGGGGCTACGTGCAGCGTACACACGGCATGCAGTGGTCTATGGTGTGATTCTGCTGTGTGCTGACTATCTACACTGAGCACTTGTCTCCTGTCTCACTTTTACGTTTGTATGTGTGGTGCCTGGTGTTGTGTTGCCATTTTTGGACTGTGGTGGAAGTGGGAGAAGGAGCGGCACCAGTGCGCAGTGCTGTGTTAAAGGCATGACTTTTATTAAGCTTTCTTTTCCCATAGAAAGTGGGGAAATAGTCTTAATGATGCACCTTTTTTTTTGGGGGGGGGTGCACGCTCAGGTGTTTGCAGTTGGCTGCTGGCCTGGGAGGGGCTGGAGGAGAGTGCATAGCTCAAGTGGACAGAGCTGCCATTTTACCTAGTTCCAGGAGGGAGATTTACATCCATTCCTGGATTTTTAATAACTTTATCCTGATGATATCATGGGACTCCAAGCACTGATTCTAGTGGGCAGAATTTAGACCTACAAATTCACATAGTTTTGAGATCTAAATTCAAAACCATCACTGGCCAAAAAGTCTCTCTCCTAGAACAAAATAACTTGCGCAGTTCTGGTTGAGATGGTTAAGCTTCCATCATTTTTGTGGGGACATGTTGAGACTTTGGAGTTCTGTGCATTATTCTTGTGGGGGGGTGCTAAGTAACATAACAGCCCCCACTCCCCCTCAAGAACAATGACTGAGGCTTGGCTTCAGGGGCGGCCTAAGGGGGCTACAGGGCCATGTGCGAAGACTCATTTGCAGAAGGGGCCTCGTTTGCATAAATATTTGCATAATGTTAGAGTGCACTAACATTTAGTAAACATGCCTCTTAATGAGTGTCTGGATAAAGAAAGACTACAAGATTTCTACATTACTATTCTCCATTCCCAACCGCCAGGCCCATTAGGAAGTACTATAAACATTGACCATTAGGAAGTATTATAAACACTGACCATTTAGAACCCATAGCAAACCCACCGTATCTTAAGAGCACTACTAGGACTCACAAAGCACCAAACCCTACCTATCAAAAGGCAACACTGCAAATATTAAACCGATACATCTCAGAGAATAGCAATACATGACCTACTGGGGAAAGAAAACAAGTGGCAATGTCACATAGAAACTACATAAACAGATTACCTCAGCTCGGTTACACATGCAGAACATAGACCGTCACCACACAAACAACAAGGGATCACAATTTAGAAATAGGAATTTATTTATTTATTTAACAATGATTTATATACCGCATCTTCCATAGTTCAGTTGCGGTTCACAATAAACAACAGTTAACAAATCGGAGTTTGTTTTACATAAAACATCATATGACCAAATAACAATAAGATAAACAACTAGTGTTAATACAGAACAGTATAGAACAGTGCAAACTATATACATTATGTACAAATACACATTATGTGGGGCTTAAGCGTTATTCAAAGTACAGTATCAGCTATGAAGAATTGTATGTGTAGGTCATTTGGGATTTGTTAGATAAAAACTGGTTAGCCATTATCTAAGTCTATTGAGGGATGATCTGAGTTGTAATGTTTAGAAAAGAGATAGGTTTTCACTTTTTTGCGGAATTCGATGATCTCGGTTAGCATTCTTAGATCATCTGGGAGGGAATTCCAGATTGTTGGAGCTGCATGAGAAAAAGCTCTATTGTTTGTGAGTTTATTTGCTTTTATGAAGTCTTTGGGAGTTTTTAGTTTATTTGTTTGTCCTTTTCTTTGAGTAGATTTTGAGTGCTCTTTGCTGATTAGGTTACTTAGGGTGACTGGGGCCATGTCGTTTAGAGTTTTAAATGTGTATATATAATATAATAATTAAACTGGGAACCACAAATGCCAAACTTGGAATGTGCAACAACACTGGAGAAATAAAATATAAATTAATTTCCTCTTGTATTAAACAAAAACGCAGACATTAGCAATGCACATTTCCCAGAGCTGAAATAGTCCAGTTAATAAATTCAAAATAAAGAAAGTATTTTTCTACGTTTTGTTTTTTGTGCATTTTATTTTTCATTTGCAATTGCTCCAGTCACTTTCTTCTGGTTTCTTTGTGTCTTCTGCTAACTCTCCATTGTCTGCTGTCCATTTGTCCTTTCTTCTCTCTTTAACATACTGATCTTTCCCCTTTTGCTCTTTCCTCCATTTCTGTCTTTATTCCTTTTTTATCCACTCAAATTTCACCCCTCCATTCTCAATCCTCAGTTACTGTCCCAATACCCGGCCAATTGTAGATTTTTCTTCCCTCCCATACAAAATATATTTTCCCCTCTCCATCCTCATTCCCCCAACCCCATCCCCTTCTAGTCCTCCCCCAACATCATCTCCCTTCTAGTTCCAGCCCCACCCAGCATCCACTCCCTTCTAGCCCTATTCTCCCATCCCCCCACATCAACCCATTTCCAGTCCTAGCCCCCCATCAGCCAGTTACGGTCCAATTCCAGCCCCCCATCAGCCCATTTCCAGTCCAATCTCCCTCCCTCAGCCCACTTCCAATCCTAGCCCCCCCCCCCGTTAGCCCATTTCCAGCCCTATTCTAGACCCCCATCAGCCCATTTCCAGTCCAAGCTCCCCTCTCAGCTCATTTCCAGTCCTAGCCCCCCATCAGCCATTTCCAGTCCTATTCCAGCCCCCATCAGCCCATTTCAAATCCTAGCCCCCCATCCGCCATTTCCTGTCCTATTCTAGACCCCCTTTCTTCACTCCCCGTCCCCGAAGAGCCCTGCGCCTATCTAAACTGCTTCAGAGGTGAGCTGGGAAAGCCCGCGTGAGGCCCGGTTCACCTCTACACAGCCACCAATGTGAAAAGTGCTGTTTCCCCTCACGCTGGCGGCTGTGTTACTGTGAAGCTGCTGAATGGCAGGAAAGGTTAATGGGCGTTCCCCGGCACTTCGCAGTAACACAACCGCCAGCGTGAGGGAAAACAGCACTTTTCACCCTGGCAGCTTGGGGCCTCACACAGGCTTTCCCAGCTCATCTCTGAAGTCATCCATTGTGTGTAAATGAAGTTCGCAGGGTGCCCCATGCAAACAACATTGTGGTGCAATGGATGGGCTTGTCCTAGCATTTATTTAACAGGCTTTTTATGCTGCTTTATCATTTCAATCAAGGCAGTTTGCATTGTAACTTAAAATTGGTAATGCTCATTATACAGGGACATAGATAACTTGGATTTTTCTGAGGTAATGGAGGATTAAGTGATTTGCCCAAGGCCACAAGGAGTGCTAAGTGGGAATCAAACCCTTGCCTCTGAGTTCCCAAGCCAGTGCTCTAACCATGAGGCTACTTCTCCACTCTGTAGAAGATGCATTTCTCTTTCTAGTTCTTAAGTTTAGAGTGTTGGGTTTTTTTTTTGAGGTTTCATTTCCATTTTTGTCTGCACATCTGTAATATGTGACTAGCTCTTTGCTGTGTTTGGTGAAGGTCTGCTTTTGTTCGATGTGTGGCTGAAGTGATGTATCCTGCAACCTCCATCCCTGCACTGCATCCTCCATCCCTGCACCGCAACCCTCCATCCCTGCACTGCAACCTCCATCCCTGCACCGCATCCTCCATCCCTGCACTGCACCCTCCATCCCTGCTCTGCACCCTCCATCCCTGCACTGCAACCTCCATCCCTGCTCTGCACCCTCCATCCCTGCACTGCACCCTCCATCCCTGCACTGCATCCTCCATCCCTGCACTGCACACCCCATCCCTGCACTGCACCCCCATCCCTGCACTGCAACCTCCATCCCTGCACTGCATCCTCCATCCCTGCACTGCACACCCCATCCCTGCACTGCACCCCCATCCCTGCACTGCAACCTCCATCCCTGCACCGCATCCTCCATCCCTGCACTGCACCCTCCATCCCTGCACTGCAACCTCCATCCCTGCTCTGCACCCTCCATCCCTGCACTGCACCCTCCATCCCTGCACTGCACACCCCACCCCTGCACTGCACCCCCATCCCTGCACTGCATCCTCCATCCCTGCACTGCAACCTCCATCCCTGCACTGCATCCTCCATCCCTGCACTGCACACCCCATCCCTGCACTGCACCCCCATCCCTGCACTGCAACCTCCATCCCTGCTCTGCACCCTCCATCCCTGCACTGCACCCCCATCCCTGCACTGCATCCTCCATCCCTGCACTGCACCCCCATCCCTGCACTGCAACCCTCCATCCCTGCACTGCAACCTCCATCCCTGCACTGCATCCTCCATCCCTGCACTGCAACCTCCATCCCTGCACTGCATCCTCCATCCCTGCACTGCACCCCCATCCCTGCACTGCAACCCTCCATCCCTGCACTGCAACCTCCATCCCTGCACTGCATCCTCCATCCCTGCACTGCAACCTCCATCCCTGCACTGCAACCTCCATCCCTGCACTGCACCCTCCATCCCTTCACTGCACCCCCATCCCTGCACTGCAACCCTCCATCCCTGCTCTGCACTCTCCATCCCTGCACTGCAACCTCCATCCCTGCACTGCATCCTCCATCCCTGCACTGCACCCTCCATCCCTTCACTGCACCCCCATCCCTGCACTGCAACCCTCCATCCCTGCTCTGCACCCTCCATCCCTGCACTGCAACCTCCATCCCTGCACTGCACACTCCATCCCTGTTCTGCAACCCTCCATCCCTGCACTGCAACCTCCATCCCTGCACTGCACCCCCATCCCTGCACTGCAACCTCCATCCCTGCACTGCACCCACATCCCTGCACTTCAACCTCCATCCCTGCTCTGAACCCTCCATCCCTGCACTGCAACCTCCATCCCTGCTCTGCACCCTCCATCCCTGCACTTCAACCCTCCATCCCTGCTCTGCACACTCCATCCCTGAACTGCAACCTCCATCCCTGCTCTGCACACTCCATCCCTGCTCTGCACCCTCCATGCCTGCACTGCACTCCCATCCCTGCACTGCAGCCCTCCATACCTGCTCTGCACACTCCATCCCTGCTCTGCACCCTCCATCCCTGCACTGCAACCCTCCATCCCTGCTCTGCACACTCCATTCCTGCACTGCATCCTCCATCCCTGCTCTGCACCCTCCATCCCTGCACTGCAACCCTCCATCCCTGCACTGCAACCTCCATCCCTGCACTGCACCCCCATCCCTGCACTGCAACCCTCCATCCCTGCACTGCACACTCCATCCCTGCTCTGCACACTCCATCCCTGCTCTGCACCCTCCATCCCTGCTCTGCAGCCTCCATCCCTGCACTGCAACCCTCCATCCCTGCTCTGCACCCTCCATCCCTGCACTGCAACCTCTATCCCTGCTCTTCACCCTCCATCCCTGCACTGCAACCTCCATGCCTGCACTGCACCCCCATCCCTGCACTGCAGCCCTCCATCCCTGCACTTCAACCCTCCATCCCTGCACTGCAACCCTCTATCCCTGCACTTCAACCCTCCATCCCTGCACTGCAACCTCCATCCCTGCTCTGCACACTCCATCCCTGCACTGCCCCCCCCCGCCCTGCACTGCAACCCCCCATCCCTGCACTGCACCCCCCATCCCTGCACTGCAACCCTCCATCCCTGCACTGCACACTCCATCCCTGCTCTGCACCCTCCATCCCTGCACTGCAACCTCCATCCCTGCTCTGCACCCTCCATCCCTGCACTGCAACCTCCATCCCTGCACTGCACACTCCATCCCCGCACTGCAACCCTCCATCCCTGCACTGCAACCTCCATCCCTGCACTGTGCCTGTTCCCAGCAGCTCGTTAGCAATCTAGCTGCTGCGCTCACCCCCCTGTATTCCCCAGGATGATACCGTTTCCTGCTCATTCTTCTGTGGGAGGGCTTTTATAGTTCTTTCTCAGTTTCTGGAAATGTGCATCTCTGATGTCTTTTGGATTTTGTGCAGTACGGGAATTGCACTTCTGTTTTCCTCTTTTTTGGGATTCTGTCTGATTCCTTGATTTTTCCAATTTAGCATTTGTCTACATATTTTTGTTTTTAATGTGTGCTCCATGTAATATAAATTAAAAAGATTTCTTAGAATCAGCAAGGAATATTGAACTTTTGAACCATCCTGTGTGTGAGGACTCATGCTGAGCCAGTTGTACCAGAATTATTTACTAGCCCGGAGACCAAAGGTGTAGGGAATGATTGGCCAGAATTGTTTACTAACCCAGAGAACAAAAGCTGGAAAAGAACAGGTCAGAAATTACTATTTACTAACCCAAAGAACAAAGGCTGGAGATTACTGTTTACTAGCCAGAGATCAAAGGTGTATGGTGTAAAGAATATTTGTAAGGAAAACCTCACCTGAGGAGTCACGCTGGCAAGCTGTGACACATTTGTTACAGCCTATAAAAAGAGCTAGAAAATTCAGGACCAAGAGAGAACTGATGTCTGCCTAACTAGCGCATGAGGGTCCCAAAACCTTTCTCCAGCCTTCGCTGTGGCTCTCCCAGCTGATGAAGGGGCTGCGATGATGTCAGAGTTTGCTGATGCATGGATGAATGTTATGTCATTGTTCTATTGTCATTTTGTTGTCATTATAATGTTACTAGCTTATTTATTTCTTTATCTGATGTTTTTTATATACCGTCTTTCTAAAATTCAGGACAGTTTACATGGAAATCAGCAATAACAGTGTGGCTATAGTTATAGTTGTAGTTTATTAAATTGGATATACTGCCATTCTGTGTACAAACAAAGCGGTGTACAAACAGTCAAAAATCAAAAGTAATTGGCCAATGGCCTGGAAAAGGAAAAGAAGTTACAATATTGATAGGACAGTAAAGAAAAGAACAAGCATACTAGACAAAGGGAGCTCCCCGTACAAACACGCTGTTCGCACAGGGAGGCTTTAACTGGGGCTGGCAGAGGAGCGAATAACGGGGATGGACATCCAAACGAGACGTTCATCCCCACTATTCACTGTTCTGAATGACCCCTTATGTGTCTTGCAGGTGTGCAGTACTCACTCTATGGCTCAGACGTCCTTGAACTGTTGAGCCCGCAAACTTGTCAACAGTGGTCAGGACACATTACTCTACTTCACTGAGGGCTGGAGGTTGCCCATTTGCAGCTGCTTGCACATTGCTCATCTTTGCATGTCTCCACTTTCACTTCATGTCCTCAATGTCCCTGTTGCTAGGTTTGATGGCGTTGACCTTCACACAGATGACATACCAGAGCACTACTAACATGTGTACCGGAGGCACCAGACAGAATGTGAACCTCCATGAGCAGCATATCCACCTCCCCAGGACCAACATTTACTTTGTGTGAGGATTGTTTGGCTTTAGGGACCATGGCACAGGAACAGGAACAGTCACTTGGAGAAATCATTCTAAAACTGGGATGTCAGTCATGTGGCCTCACTTTTCAAAATTTGTAAGTGGTCGGTTCCCATACTTACAGGATATAAACATCCCTGCATCCAAAATGACCTGTTCCTGGAGACATTTATGTAGGATTGATGTCCACAGACCCGATTCCAGTACCAGCTTCATTCTCGCTGAGTTCCGGTTTATCAAGGATAGGTATGAGCTGTACTGCTCTTTTGGGGTCTCAACCAGCATGCTACTGCTGTTCCTATTGGCATGCCCTCCTTGTATGGACAGTCTAGTACTGTGGTGCCTATGGCCTGCAGCTCCTGTGTGTATACAAAAGCTCTACTGGGCGAGTTCTGCAGTACTGGTCTACTGTTAGCATTGTTGTGTTGTGCTCTACAAACATGTCTTCCTGTTGTTGATCCCAAGGCAACATTTGTGCCAACTGTGCTTGTGAGATTTCTTTTGATGGCAGAAGTTGAGTGAATGGCAGGTGGTAAATCACTGCAAATGGGAGAGGCCACTGTAGTATATTCTGAGTATACCAGGCAACTGTTTGGGTTGTGCGGGCTGACTTTACAAACTGTGGTACATAGCTGAACTGTGGCTGTATATCTAAGGGACATTGTAAGAGTCACACTTGTTGCTTTGGCATGTTGATGACCATGACATAGGTCATGCCTGCACCACATATGTCACTAGAATAAAAGGGGTGGCTATCCAGTGCCATCTTTAGGTCACTACCTATGATGGTGGATCTGTGTCCAATACATCCTGCAATATATCATATTTCCAAAGATCTGTAGGCGCTGTCAGTTGTACCGCTGGCCTCTCTATATGCTGATGGTCAGACATCTGTGGCCGGGTATCAGGGGAACCTGTGCCAGCGGACCATGGGTGGTCTGGGCTGCCTTTTCTGCAGCTAGGGTCTCTGCAGGGCACTAGGTATGTGCATTCATTTGAAATGCTAAGGGAAATCTCAACAAAATGTTCTATTTCATTTCAGATTGTTTTAAAGCATTAAGGTCAGTGAGAAATCCACTATTTGTTTACCCCCAACAGTTTTGGTGCAGGCTGCCCTCAGACTGGTAGGTTTTGTGAATCTATTGACTCCTGCTGTGGGCAACTACTCCAAAGATATTTCTGTTTCCATTCACATGTGCTAGAAATTCTGTGAAACTATTAGAGATAATTTCCAAATCTAATCCAGATCCTGGTTGATCATCACTAATTGGATTAGTATTCGGCACATGAAGCATCTCTAGAATAGTGGCATAGTCATTAGATTTACAAGGCAGTAAAGCCAGTTATCATTTTCCATAGTGCTCCACACCAGACAAACTTGGGGCTACTCAGGAACAGGAAGGAAGATCAACAGCAATATGACTAAATTAAGAGCAGGCTACCTAGAGCCAGCCCCCATGGAGATGTGATGACTCGTCCACGAGATGCTTGCCTTGTAACTTAAAGGTCACCGGTTTGAGGTCAGTCTCTGACCATGAGAAAGGAAGCCAGCTTGGTATTTTCATTTCCAGAAATCTCCAGAACCCTTTCCATTATGGTTTTCATTTGGGTAGCAGCCATAGCTATCTCTTTAATTACCAAAATTGCCTTGAAAGGCAGATTTATAACAACAAAATGGAAAAAAAGAAGCATTTATTTAACCATACTCCCCTATTAGGCACTATACCTAGTACACACATGTAGGCCATGGGTCTTGCAGAATCCAGACACCATCTCTATGAGATCTTACCTCTGCTGTGAGCACATTTCACCATCCCATGTAGCCTCTAGAAAGTGCCCAATGGGACGTGCACAGTATATTTGGTGGGAGGGTAACAGAGTCCACAAAGGGTGCTTCAAGCATATGAGTGATGGTGTCACCTTATGTCCCTGGTTCCTCTTGATAACTGCAGTGCTGGCCATTTGCCACCGTGTCTTAGACTGCCCTCAGTGGGTACCAGTCACCCTCACAGGATGGTGAGTATGGAGCTGAAACATAGAGACCATTGTTTCCCCAACATATAGTCAACTTTAATTCAACAGCAACAGCAGGAATATGTATCTGCAAAATGAACCCCTCCCCCTAACAAGAGCCCTCCCACCTGTGGGAAAGGGGATAAGGGCAGAGATACATGCCGGCTGCTGCTGTACAGCCTCTGACAAGGCATGCAGCTCTGGTTTTATTCCCTCCAGGCAATGGTGTTCCCAGCCCCCACCTTGCGGCAGGCACTCCCCCCATGGGAGAGAAGAGCCAATGAGCCTGCATTTGAGGCAGTACATCAAGTCACCCAGCTTTAGGGTAAGCTTGCCACGCTGCCTCAGAAGTGTGGGCCCGGCGGGAGTGCACCCACTTCCAGCCGATACCTGGGACAGGCAGCACCCACCACCCCACCATTCATACACACTGCCTCCAGGTGCCCTGCCGTAAGGCCCTGGGCCCAGGTGACAGCTTCAAAGCTCTGCTGCATCTCCTGCCAGATGGCCTGAAGATGTAGCAGGACCTCTGGTTCAGCCCCTCTCAGGGGGGCCTCATTGTTGTGTCCCTGTTGCTCCAGCACTGGCAGACATTGCTGTGCCAGCAATACTGCCTGTGCTGAGTCAGCATGGCCTTCTGTGCCGTCTCCTCCTGCCCTCCCCTCTGCTCCGCTCCTAACACATCTGTTTGGTTTTCTCTTTCAGCCTCCTCCAGGTGCACAGTGTAGACTCTAGGTACTGGGGAAAATTTAGATGTATCCCCACAACATCCTGCATGTCCCGATTTGAGGTCCCACCTACTTGACCTGATGCTGAAGCTGATGTCAGGGGGGTAGAATAAAAACCTTCATAGTGCGGCTTTTCACCTTCGAGGTAGAAACATAGAAACATGACGGCAGTCTTGAAGGACTAGAAAAGCGGACTGTTACTTCTGGAGAGAGATCTGCAATTGTGAGTATATACTTCTGGGAATTTTCTGAAAGGAATTCTTTCTATTAAAGCTATTTAATCTGTGAACCCACTATTTTTTGTTACATCAGTCAGGGCCTAGTAGCAGCAGTTTAAGTTTAAATTTAAAACACAGAAGAGAACTTTCTGGTTACATTTCATACCCAGCAAAGAGCTTATAGTTTTAATTTAATAGTCACTCAGGGCCTAGTATCAGCCAAGTATTTTTAGTTTAAATTTAAAACACAGAAGAGAGCTTTCTGGTTAAATTTAAAACCCAGCAAAGAGCTTGTAGTTTAAATTTCATAATAAGTTAGAGCCTAGCAGCATCAAAGAGCTATAATTTAAATCAAATAAAAATATAGCTTACCTCAGCAGCACAGGACAGGGTACTGTGTAGCAGCCCTCTTTTAATAAGTGTTATTTCCCTCCTCCCTCCCCACACCCACCCACCCCTGAGATAATCGTAGCTTTATAGGTACTTACACATCTTAAAAGACAGGAGGTGCTCTCAGGTGATGCTCGTTACCCAAATCAGACATACACTAAGGACCTGAGATTAATTAAGCTTCAGGTAAACAAGGTATATTAAACGTATTAGGTACAGTTTTATTGGTATAAATATCTATAGCAACCCTTAGTAAGTAAAGAACTTAAAGATCTAAACAAAAACTTAAAACTAAGATGCAGACAGCAGTCCAGCAGTGGGATGTGGGCTTTCCAGTCTTTTGCATTCAGTGTCACATGTATGATTTTCTCCCAGTTGTTGAGAGGTCTTACATGTGCACTAGGTGCAAGGAGCTCTTTGCTCTCAGGGAACGAGTCCGTTCTCTAGAGGCTAGAGTAGCAGACTTGGAAAACATAAGAAAGACAGAGAGGTACATAGACGAGACCTACAGGGATATAGTCCTGAAGTCCCACCTCCAGTCTGGCAGCATCCCTTTTGCCATGGAGGAGAGAGGTCACGTGACAGGAGAGCATCACCCTGGTGTGGCAGGAAGTGATCGTGTAACTAGGACCTGTCCTCCAGGTGATGTAAAACCCTCTCACACCGAGGAAGTTTCTCCTGGGCCATGTGCCCATGAGGGAAGGGTTAGGACAGCCGTTATAGTTGGTGATTCGATCATTAGGCATGTAGATAGCTGGGTGGCTGGTGGACGTGAGGATCGCCTGGTAACATGCCTGCCTGGTGCGAAGGTAGCAGACCTCACGCGCCACCTAGATAAGGTCTTAGATAGTGCTGGGGAGGAGTCTGCTGTCTTGGTACATGTCGGTACCAATGACATAGGAAAATGTGGTAGGGAAGTTCTGGAGGCTAAATTTAAGCTTTTAGGTAGGAAGTTGAAATCCATAACTTCCAGGGTAGCGTTTTCTGAAATGCTTCCCATTCCACGTGCAGGGCCCAAAAGGCAGGCAAAGCTCCGGAGTCTCAATGCGTGGATGAGACAATGGTGCAGAGATGAGGGGTTTGGATTTGTTAAAAACTGGGGAACATTCTGGGGAAAGGAGGGGCTTTTCCGAAGGGATGGGCTTCACCTTAACTGGGATGGAACCAGGCTGCTGGCATTAACCTTTAAAAAGGAGATAGAGCAGCTTTAAAACTAGATAATAGGGGAAAGCCGACAGTCGCCCAAGAGCAGATGGTTCGGAAGAAAGTATCCTTGAAGGATACTACCAAAAGCAGAGAGGTTCCAAAAAAGAGTAAAGTAGCCCAAATGCCCTCGAGTATGGAACAGACAGAGCTTAAAGATCCCAAATTACCCATGTCTACCAATAGCCAAATTAATATGAATAAAATACAGTCTCTAAAATGCTTGTATGCAAATGCTAGAAGTCTAAAAAATAAGATGGGACAGTTAGAATATATAGCACTAAATGAGAGGTTAGATATGATTGGATTATTAGAGACATGGTGGAAGGAGGACAACCAGTGGGACACTGTGATACCTGGGTACAAACTATATCATAATGATAGAGCTGATCAAATTGGTGGAGGGATTGCGCTCTATGTTAGAGAGGGCATTGAGTCAGAAAGGATTAAAGTTTTGCAGGAAAAAAAATTTGCTGTAGAATCTCTATGGATTGAAATTCCATATAAAAAGGGGAAGGCGATGGCAGTGGGGGTGTACTATCGATCACCTAGCCAGAATGAACAAATGGATGATGAAATGCTCAAAGAAATCAAGGAAGCTAACAAAAGTTACAGTGCGGTAATAATAATGGGCAATTTCAATTACCCCGGTATCGACTGGGTCAGTGTCACGGCAGTACATGCTAGGGAGATAAAGTTCCTAGATGACATAAATGACTGCTTCCTGGAGCAGCTGGTTCATGAACCAACCAGAGGGGAAGCCATATTAAACCTAGTCCTTAGTGGAACACCAGATCTAGTGCAAGAGATAAGGATGTTGGGTCCACTTGGCAATAGTGATCATAGCATGATCGCCTTTGATTTAATTAGTGGAGGAGGGATAGTAAGGAAATCCACAGTACTACCTTTTAACTTTTGAAAAGAAGACTATGATTAAATGAGGAAAATAGTTAAGAAAAAACTAAAAGGAGCAGTTGCAAAGGTTAAAGACTTACATGAAGCTTGGGTGTTGTTGAAAAATACTATCTTGAAAGCCCAGACCAGCTGTATTCCACACTTTAAGAAAAGTGGAAGGAAGTCCAAAAAACTGCCAGCATGGTTTAAAGGTGAGGTCAGAGAGGCTGTTGTTGCCAAAAAAGCATCTTTCAGGAAATGGAAAAAAGAGCCAAACGACGAAACCTGGAAACAGCACAAGCACTGGCAGGTCAAATGCAAGGCATTGATAAAGCAGGCAAAGGGAGAATTTGAGAAGAAGCTTGCTGCGGAAGCAAAAATGTGAAATAAAGATTTTTTCAAGTACATTCATAGCAAAAATCCTGTGAGAGAGTCAGTTGGTCCATTAGATGATAAAGGAGTTAAAGGGGCACTAAGAGGCGACAAGGCGATAGTGGAAAGACTGAATGAATTCTTTGCTTCGGTCTTTACTGAGGAAGATGTAGGGATGTTACCCATGACTGAAGTGGTATTTAAACGTGCGGAAGAATTGAAGGAAATATCGATACATCGGGAAGATGTATTACAGCTATTAGATAAACTGAAGAGTAGCAAATCACCTGGGCTGGATGGTATACATCCAAGGGTGTTGAAAGAACTGAAATATGAGATTGCAGACCTGCTATTAGTAATCTGTGAACTATCATTAAAATCATCTCTAAAACCTGAAGATTGGAGGATCGCCAATGTAACACCAATTTTTAAAAAGGGTTCCAGGGGTGATCCGGGAAACTACAGACCGGTGAGCCTCACGTCAGTACCGGGAAAAATGGTAGAAACCATCATAAAGAATAAAATTACTCAGCATGTAGATAGTCATGGCCTAATGGGAGACAGCCAACATGGCTTTAGACAAGGAAGATCTTGTCTTACTAATCTGTTATGTTTTTTTGAAAGTGTGAATAAACAGGTGGACAAAGGTGAGTCGGTTGATATAGTGTATCTAGACTTTCAGAAAGCCTTTGACAAGGTCCCTCATCAGAGACGTTTGGCAAAACTAAAGAGTCATGGGATAGGAGGCAGTGTACTACTGTGGATCAGGAACTGGTTAAAAGATAGAAAGCAGAGGGCAGGACTAAATGGCCAATTTTCCCAATGGAGAAAGGTGAATAGTGGTGTACCCCAGGGATCTGTGCTGGGTCATTCATAAATGACCTGGAAAGTGGAATAACGAGTGAGGTTATCAAATTTGCAGATGACACAAAACTATTTAGAGTTGTTAAAACCCAAGAGGATTGTGTAAAATTGCAAGAGGATCTTGATAAATTGGAAGACTGGGCATCAAAATGGCAGATGAAATTTATCGTGGACAAGTGCAAAGTTATGCACCTAGGGAAGAACAACCCAAACTATGGTTACACAATGCAAGGTTCCACATTAGGAACCACCACCCAGGAAAAAGATTTAGGCGTCATTGTGGATAACATGTTAAAACCCTCGGCCCAGTGTGCAGCAGCGGCCAAGAGAGCAAATAGAATGCTAGGTATCATAAGGAAAGGAATGGAAAATAAAACAAAAGATATTATAATGCCTCTATACCGTTCCATGGTGAGACCGCACCTTGAATATTGTGTGCAATTCTGGTCGCCGTATCTTAAAAAGGATATAGCGTTATTAGAAAAGGTTCAGAGAAGAGCCACCAAAATGGTAAAGGGGACTGAAGGATGCTCCTATGAAGAAAGGCTAAAAAGGTTAGGGCTCTTTAACCTGGAAAAGAGATGGCTGAGGGGAGATATGATAGAAGTCTATAAATTAATGAATGGAGTGGAACGGGTAAACGTAGATCGATTGTTTACGTTATCAGAATATAGAAAGACTAGGGGACATACCATGAAGCTACAGGGTAAACTATTTAAGACTAATAAAAGAAACTATTTTTTCACTCAACGGCTAATCAAACTCTTGAATTTGTTACCGGAGGATGTAGTAAAGGCTGTCAGTGTAGCTGGGTTTAAAAAAGGTTTGGACAAGTTCCTGGAGGAAAGGTCCATAAACCATTATTAAGAAGGGACCCAGGATATCAATGCTTGACCCAGTACAAGCACTGTGGAACCTGTGTCTTTTGGGGAAACTGCTAGGTACGTATGACCTAGATTGGCCACTGTTGGAAACAGGATACTGGGCTTGATGGACCTTGGTCTGACCCAGTATGGCATATCTTATGTTCTTATGCCTGTATGTGTATGTGTGTGTGTGTGTGTGTGTGGTGCAGAGGTGAGGTGCCTGTATGTGTGTGTGTGTGTGTGTGTGTGGTGCGGGGTGAAGTGCCTGTATGTGTGTGTGTGGTGCAGAGGTGAGGTGCCTGTATGTGTATGTGTGTGTGTGTGTGTGTGTGGTGCAGAGGTGAGGTGCCTGTATGTGTGTGTGTGTGTGTGTGTGTGTGGTG